>CM052090.1:15217103-15247482 GCA_028453745.1 Agapostemon virescens | reverse complement strand
TTGTTATTATTTATAAACAAAATTGGATTAATATGAAATATATTTTAAGTGATATCTGTTATTTCAAAATTGAAATTAAATAATATTTACAATTGACTAATTATGAAAGTGGTGTAAGTCCATTTATATAACAAATATATACTATTTTAGTTAAATTCGCCTAAAAGAAATTTATATAATCAAATTACATATTGATAAATTAGTACAAACATTCCCAGACTTCACATAATTAACCTATATTTTTTAATTTTCAAATCTGCTAACATTTAATTTTCTGGAAAATGAAGAAAATGGACTTGCACCACTTTTAAAATAAACGGTCCATATATCGAAAGAGTCTTTATTTCATATATCCAAAATGTGCATTGTAGTCATAGGAAATTTAATTACCGCCATTTTAACACTTGTTTGATGATATACAGCCAGTCTAAAAAGGATTCGTTCATCCTTTAAAAGCGAATGTTATTTTTAAATGCAGCGCAAACTGTTTGAATTTATTCCTGACGTAAGAGGAGTTAATTTACTGGATAATGTATAATATTATTGAGAAATTGCTTCGTACGATGACTCGGCTCCCTGTATTCTTTCTATTTTACTACTCGAAGATTGTTTGCCACCTGCAATCGTCAGGTACTTTCGAGTGTCCAAGCCCGAAATAATTTCTTCTGGTTAAATTATGGTGTCGCAATGAAGCAATCGATTTACATTACACAGGCCTAAAAGCTGATCTGAAGCCAACAAACGTTATTAGACAGATCTATAATAAATGACGGTTTCGATAGAAATGAAAGAGTTTCGATGTCCTTCTGCATCGCGAAGAACATTTCGCCGCCTGGGCGGAACATTCGGAACTTAACGAGGGGCGTGGGTGGTTTGAATCCGTAAACTTGGACGGTTCCTGTACTTATCGTGGATCAAAGGTTTCTCGTTTTCGTTTCCGAGGGGGCGAGCATCGTCGAGCTACGGTGGCAACGTCACTACCGGAGACGTAAAAAAAAATGACAATGAATATTTCAATAAACTACGACCCCTTACTCTGCGTCGATGGGGATTACACGCGACGTGAGTTACGGCTTCCCGTTCCACGCCATCTACCTCTGAAAGACACGGGTATAAAATTTTTAGATGTAATCAGAGATGGAAATGAAATGGCAGGCCGGCATTTGAATTTATTGCATGAGCATTACACGGGCGCACACAAACGCCGGCTGACTACTTGCTACATGCACTAGTTACGCTTTTGATATTTTTTTCAGAACGGTCTCTGGAAATTTTTAATTTATGGGTTTCGTTCGGGGAGATTGGAAATTTGTTGACAGCTTCGATGCATCAAACACGGTTACCGTTCTTATAATATTTTGACAAAAGCATAGATCCTGCAAGTTGATTTTTTCCTCAGCTAGAATGATTATTTATTCGCTACTTACATTGCACTTTATTTTAATGTTTTTCCCTTTGCATTTTAAACATTTACAAGGTATTTTGCGTACGTTTTTTAGTGTGTTTATTTTATATGTTTCTAACGAACTCGTTAAGAGTAATAGACTAGTCATCATAAATTGAATGTGTTTGAAAAATTACAAATTAAAGAGCCGTCTAACAGAACCACTAATATTTCTAATGCTAAAATGTAGTGCTACGTAAATGTCTAGAGACTGTCTGCTACTGTGTCATACACATTACATTTGATATGAATAGAATGTAATGTAAAATGAAGGGGAGCGAGAGAGAGAGAGAGAGAGAGAGAGAGAGAGAGAGAGAGAGAGAGAACAGTGTAGACTAAAGCTAACAATAGACACAACATTCCATACAACAAAATATTAAAACAGAGTACTATACGCAATACGATGCTCATACGTCTGATGAGAAAACTTTGCATGAAACAAATCAGCGCGGTTATGTGTTTACAGTGAGTAATGCCTGCAACGAAAATCGTGTGTATGATACATTATCGTAAAGAGCACGGTTCATTCAATTTACACGAGCAAATAGTTTTCTACTTCCAATGTTTCGTGATATTTGTTCGACAGTATTGAAATAAACACGTAAAAATACAAGTTTCTCAATTTTATAGAATGCATTTGTAACGAGATACTAGATAATGCATTTCAATATCGTGCTCAGCGGTATAGCAGATTCTCATATAAAGGTTTCAATCGAAAAGCTTCTGTAAATGTTTATGAAAATTTCACTCGTTTCTTGTTAGAAATATGTTGCGAAAATGCGAATGGTTCTTATCCGAACACGTCGATTGTATTTTAAGTTGAAAGACAAATATTATTGATGCTTTAAAAACGCAATTATTTTTGCATCAACCGAGTACTACCGTCGAGCGATTCACCGCGCGTTTAACAATTATAATAACTACGAATCGATCAACGAATACCAGTCGAAACGAGCAACGCCGAGAGAATTTCACTGAATGGAATATTTCAACGCCGTTAAATACTAGTAAATCCCGATAATCGAGTTTTTTCGACAAGAGATTTTTGCACAGTTCTCCCGTCTCACCGGGCGAATATATAATGAGTAAAACTTGCCGGGTAGATTCGCCGGTACTTTATCCAGACTCTGCGCTCTTTACCCGCGGCTAATATCTCATTAATGTATCGCGTCCCGCTAATACTTTTTTAATGTACAAGTTCCCAGCAAGTTAGGACGTAATTAAAATCGCTGGCATAGCAGAGATTCCTCTTGCGTGCTATTGAATAGATGGAAACGACAATTCATGTAATTCCCTAAGAATTTATCTCCGCGTTAATGAGAATGTCGATGTTAGATTAACACGACTACAGTTTCCCATTAAAAACAATTTTTCTTCGAGCAGAAAGAAGATTTTACAGGGAAATACGACACCGCTTTTTAAATCGGAATTTGTTAGAAATTACAATGCATTAATTTACCAAATAACGGGCAAAACAGATTTTTTAAAACTTGCAATTGGTGAGAATCGCAAGACATAATAAAAATTGCACTTTTTAAAACTGTTTTATATGACCACAGAACTGCATAAAATTTTAAAGGACAAATATTTGAAATACCGCTTTAAATAGTCGTTGTGCCACGATTTGAATGAAATATTGTCTTGACAATCTAAAATATAAAATGAAATCTGCAAATTTTATACTGAATAGTATCTCCGAGAATAGGTTGAGGAAACAGGTGATAATAAAATTCGTGCGAAATGTTGACACTTGAAAATTACTTAAGGGACACCTTTCTCGCTCCGAACATACGCAGCAGAGCCATGTGCATGCAGGTTTCAATGCAACCACCTAATAATTCAGAAATAGACCACGCTTGGTACTCTCGCACCAATTGCACACGTGCCAATTATACTACCATGTAACTACATCTAACGACAAGCACAATTTCAAAGAACGATCAATGTCTTTGCTCGAACGTGGTCGCGTTATTTTAACACTGGAACCACCGAACGGGTAAAAATTTGTTTGTTACTGATTGTTTCTTTCGCAGTTATTGTAATTGTAATAACGTCTCCACGAAAACTTTTTACACGATCTTTTTGAAATGGATAATAACGCAAAAGTTGTACGAAATTCGAATAAATGCAACTTTGCCTTTGTGGCGTCTAATCGTTCACCTCGGAACAGATGTCTTGGATTTCGACTGGATTTACGAAGAAAAGTCATTTAAAGTCAAACTCCGGAGAACGAACTCGTTTATTGTTAACCCCTTCCGGTGCCATTTAGCTCGACGAAACCCGGGCCCAAGCGGTAGGCGTCGACATGCAGTAAACAGACCAGACTGGTGCTCGAGAACAATCGCAATACGGTAACAAGTATTTCCCAAAATTTGTTATCAAATATAATAAAGGGTGTCTCAAAATTAACGCAAGATTTGAATTTGCCGCCATTTTTGCAGTAAATTGTAGGCAACCCTGAAAAAAGAACAATTTGACAGCTGAGAGTTTAGGGTTAGTAAAAATGGAGCGTTATACGATACAACAACGTGTCTTCATTATTGAACAATATTTCAAAAATAATGGAAGTTTGGCGGCGGCAGTTCGAAAATTTTATACAAAATATGGTCAAAATAGTGTTTTAACCTCGTCCACTGTGAAAGATTAATTGAAAAATTTAGGGAGATTGGATCAGTTGCAGACGCTAAACACACCGTTCGTCCAAAAACAAGCCGCTCTCAGTTCGGCGCGAGCCACCATACCGATAGGACGTACTGTCTATTGTGTGCGAGTTCCATAGCGAGTTCCGAAGCGTTATTGTGTCTGTATAGTGTGTGGAAGGTGATAGTGCGTGCGTGCATACGCAAGCACATGAGTGTTAGTGCCCGAAACTCATGGGAGATTGACCCATGAGCGGAGGAAATCCACTCCAGGGGAAGGTTCGAACCTTCCCCCCTGGAACAAGGCCCAATTGTCGATTACCAAAGAAGTACCATCACCTCAAGTACAATCAAACCAAAAGTCTTACGCCTCTACGGTATCTAACGAAGTCTTCCCGAAACGAGACCAAGCGATTATTACCGATTCAATACAAGGAGCTACATTAGACGACTATGTAAATGCGCTTGGTAAAATAATAAGCTTAAACGCCATACGGTTTATATCCCGGATAGCTAACAACAGAATCTGCATATATCTTGATACAAAGAACACAGTCACTAATCTACTAAGCAAATACAAGGATATTGAAATCAATAACAAAAAACTCAGTATAAGACCATTAATTACACCTGCACAGCGGATCATATTATCTAATGTTTCACCATCGATCCCACACGATACTATCGAGGAGATTTTTAAAAACAACCATGTCAGAACTACCTCCAAACTAACATTCATGAGAGCTGGCCTACAAAGTCCGGATAAAGCGCACATACTGAGTTTTAGACGACAGATCTATATTAATCCTGAAGATATTAACAAGATCCCGGAATCGTTCCTTATCTCTTACGAAGAAACGCAATTTCGGATCTTCGTATCAACTGACTCACTTAGCTGTTTCAGATGTAACCAAAAGGGGCACATTGCTAAGGCATGCCCGAAAAACCAAGAAACACAGAATCCAAACACCGTGCTATGTCAACACAGCAATCCCCCCGCACACGACAAACCTCGTCTTACCGAAGAACCCCCCACTCAGGATATTCAACCACTGACAGCTGATACTCGGGACGAACTATAAGCAAATAGCTACCCAACGACCGGTAATAAAAGATTATTAGCTGCCACGTCGACTACGGTAAGTCTTAAAGATATCTGTATTACCGACTATGAACCTGCCCAGACAACTTCCAAACTAGTGGATGAAGAACGACCCGCTTCAAAATTACCATGCGTAAAACGCAAACGTATTAAACTAACTAAAAATACTACCACCAATATCAGTAAGGAGATAGAAACAATAAAAGCAAGTATTAATAACCCCTCATACAAATACCCCATTGGTGCCTCTCAGTTAATTAGTTTCCTGGAGAACTCCGCTGGCAGGGCAAACGCGTATGAAATGGCGCAAGAATATACCCAAGATATACACGGGTTAATCCGTATGTTATCAGAAGTATATCATTTATTAAGTGGGAGAAGTATAAAAAACAGAGTAAATCGTGTTATAAAAAAATTAAAAAACGAAACGCAGAATCCAGACATAGGCATTGACTCCGCCAGCAATACATCACGAAATGGTACTCCAGCGTCCACAGACTACGAATCAGAAGCCGAATTTAAAGAACCATAGGAGTATTATATACAAACTACACCTCCAATACAAAAACTATAACAATGTTAACCATACTACAATGGAATCTTAACGGATACTGTTCGAGACTAGCATATTTGCAAATCCTTATCATGAAGTACCAACCAGATATCATCTGCTTACAGGAGACCCATCTTAAACCAAATCAGAATATTAAAATAAAGAATTACACCTCGTACATCACTAACCGCAACTCTCGAGTTGCAAGCGGAGGGGTGGCTGTATGTATCAATAACGCACTATTTAGTGAAGAAATTAAAATTAAGTCTGATGTTGAGTCAGTGTCAGTCAAGGTGCATACTGCTCCGAACTTACATTTATGCAATCTATACCTACCAAATAGCCAAATCCTTAATGACTCCAAACTCAATGAAATATTCGATAAATTGCCACAACCATGCATTATCACCGGAGATTTCAATTGCCATAACAAACTATGGGGCTCGGAAAGAACTGACACAAGAGGGAAAATAATAGAAAAAGTCATAATGAACCAGAATCTAATAATCCTAAATGACGAAAGCCCAACCCATTTCACCATATCAAGTGGAACCTATAGTATAATTGATCTAACATTATGTAATGCAAATTTTGCTCCTAGATGTGAATGGGAAACCATCGCGGACTTACATGATAGCGATCATTTTCCAATACTAACTAAAATTCAGTTAAACCAAATGATCAGCACCTCCGATCGAAGCGCACGATGGAAATTTGAAAATGCCGATTGGAATAAATATCGCCTAATAATTGAACAAAACATCCCTTACCTGAACTCCCTACTTGAAGGTTCTCCAGCCCAAATCAACGTAATCATAGAAAAATTAACCACTACCATAACACAAGCAGCGGACCTATCTATCCCTAAAACTAATCCTATAAGTAATAACAGCATACGGTATGTACCATGGTGGAACAAAGAGTGCGAAAATATTATTAAAAAAGCCAAACATGCGTTCAATAGATTCAAGAGATATAAAACTATTGATAACCTTATACAATTCAAAAAACTAAGAGCCCAGGCAAGGAAAATAGTTAAACAAGTCAAAAAACAATGCTGGCTAGACTTTGTAAGCTCAATTAATAGTTCTACGCATACCAAAACAATCTGGAATAAAATCAAGGCTATCCATGGCACCCAAGCAAGAAGAAAATTTCTGCACTAAGAAGACCAGACCACTCCACTATTACAAATGACAAGGATATTGCTAATCTACTCGCGGAAACATTTGCAAAAAACTCAAGTGACTCCAATTACGACCCTGAATTCCTCCTATATAGAGAACACTGCCCTAAGTTTGATATAGAACAACCACATAAAATAAAGAACAGCGAAATAACTATGATCAACGACGAGTTTAAAATGACCGAGCTTATAAACACTCTAAAAAAATGTAATAACACAGCCCCTGGCCCGGACAACATTCCAAATAAACTTCTGACAAATCTACCTACAAGTGGTATTGAGTATCTATTAAAAATTTTCAACAGAATTTGGGTAAAGAGAGTCTTTCCTGACAGTTGGAGAGAAGCCATTGTGATTCCAATACTGAAACCAAACAAAGACCCAGCACTACCAGAAAGCTATCGACCAATATTACTAACCAATACTATGGGTAAATTAATGGGGAAAATAATCAAAGAAAGATTGTATTGGATATTTGAAAATAACAAAATTATCTCACCATTCCAGAGTGGATTCCGACATTTCCACTCCACCATGGACCAATTAACCAACATAGAGGCCCAAATCTGCGATAGTATGATTAACAGACGCCATTCAGTGATGGTATCGATGGACATTGAAAAGGCATATGACATGGTATATAGAAGAAGAACATTACACATACTAGAAAGTATGGGATTCAGTGGAAACATTCTAGAATTCATCCCAAACTTCCTAGAGAGGAGACTTATTAGGGTCAGAAATAAGAACACCGTATCTGAGGCCGTGATCGTTGAGAATGGAGTACCCCAAGGAGAAGTATTAAGTGTCCTGTTATTCCTAATATCAATTAACAATATCCTTGCCCCAATTCCCCGCCCAGTTCAAGCCTATCTGTTTGTGGACGATTTAACTATACTATATCAGGGGACAAATCCAAAAACTTCACAAGATATATTACAAAATACGCTAAACAATCTACAAGACTGGACAACTAGAACCGGATTTAAATTCTCGAAAACAAAAACCAAATATATTATATTTTCCAAACAACACTCGCCACCTCAAATTAATCTACTCCTTGGAAATTCTAAACTTGAGCACGTACAGACACTGAACATCCTAGGTCTCGAATTTGATAGTAAATTAACATGGAGTAACCATGTCGCCAAGCTCCGAAAGGAATGCAACCTACGCCTAAACGTAATCAAAACACTGTCAGCTAATTGTTGGGGAGCAGACATGAAAGTACTTGCAACCACGTATAAGTCTCTAGTAAGGTCAAAGCTGGATTATGGATCAATTATCTATGGCGCTGCTAACAGTTCAATCATTAGGAAACTCGATCCTATACACAACTCGGCTCAGAGAATAATAGCAGGAGCGTTTAGAACTAGTCCTATACTCAGCATCCTAAGGGAATGCAATGAACCTCCTCTGAAAATCAGAAGAACCCTACTTAGTATCTCTCATGCTATTAAAATATCAACCACACCTAACAAACCAACATATAATAATACTTTTTCTGATCGTTTCATAGCGAAATATGACCAGCATAATCGCTTACCAAGGCCCTTTTATTATAGAATTAATAAACTAGAACAAAAATTAAATATGAAATTCACTCCTACTATACCAAGGAGACTGCTCAAATTCGCACCATGGACCCTGCATTACCCTATCGAAACAGAAGAATCACTATGTATGTACAGAAAAGAGGACACAAATCCAGAAGTATACAGAAAGCTATTAATGGAAATGGTCGAAAAGTATAAGGACTATACCCAAATTTACACAGATGGATCGAAGACAGAAACGGGAACAGGATATGCAGTTATCACTCCATATGCTAGTCTCAGTTATAAACTCCCAAACAACACTTCAATATTCACAGCAGAACTCATAGCTATTAAACATGCCATCCAAATTGCATACGAAAACACATATAGACAAACGATTATCCTCTCCGACTCCAAAAGTGCTATTACTGCACTAAAAAACCTTTCCTCCAACAACCATACCATCCTGCAAATATTCGAAACGTATCACGAAATCACCAATACCGGTGGGAGGGTAACACTCATATGGATACCAGGACATGCTGGGATCCCGGAAAACGAAGAAGCTGATAAGGCCGCTAAGCAAGCGGCTAATTCTCCAACCATGGACAGTCAACCCATCGATACCTCCATGGAAGACCTGATTAAAGAAGCTAAAAGAAATCTGATGCACCAATGGGATCTGGAATGGAAACGACTAGCTTCTGCACACTCCAAAAATATCTATGACTCCTTTTTTGAAGATAAAGAAGTAAGGCAAGTCCTCAAACGGAGGGAGCAAGTTACCCTATCCAGAATTAAAATAGGCCACACTAAGGGAACACACTCGTTCCTAATAACAAAGGGTCCAGTACCAATATGTGAAACATGCAGCATACCGACATCAATTAACCACCTGACATTATCTTGCCCAAAATACAATACATTACGAGAAAGATTCAAAATAGGAAGAACACTGAAAGAGAATCTTGACGAAGATAAAATAAAAGATCTACTAGAATTTATTAAGGAATCGAAAATCCAGGAAGTTATACTATAATGATACACCTGTTCGTCGCTGATAACCATGCAGTTGATGCGACGTAAAACCTTGAAAGAAAAAAAAAACAAGCCGTTCAATTGTCAATATCGAAGCAGTGCGTGAGAGTGTTGGTGAAAACACAAGAACATCAACTTGGCGTCATGGACAAGAGTTACTCACAAAAGATCTGTATCTCCATGCTTGCAAAATTCAATTAACACAACAACTGAAGCCTAATGACCATGAACAACGAAGGAAGTTCGTGGAATGGATTATTGAACATCAACAAGTGGATGCTGATTTTTCCAGCAAAATAATCCTAAGCGATGAAGCACATTTTCACCTTGATGGCTTTGTTAATCGCCAAAATTGCTGTGTTTGGGGTTCGGAGAACCTATATGCGATTGTCGAACAACAAATGCACCCACAACGTGTCACTGTTTGGTGCGGGTTTTGGGCTGGAGGCATCATTGGACCATACTTTCTTGAAAATGAGGCTGGTCAAGCAGTAACTGTTACTGGTGCTCGATATCGCGACGTGATAACACAGTTCTTTCTGCCGAAATTGGATGCTATTGATGTGGCCAATATGTGGTTTCAACAAGACGGTGCCACATGCCATACAGCCAGTGAAACAATTCAATTACTGCATGAGACATTTCCTGGTCGTGTACTCTCTCGTTTCGGTGATCAGAATTGCCCCCCTAGATTGTGATTTAACACCATTAGATTTCTTCTTATTGGGTTATTTGAAGTCAAAGGTCTATGTCAACGAGCCCACAACCACCCGTGCATTACAAGAGGAAATTAAACGCTGCATCAATGAAATTCAGCCACAATTATGCAAAAAGGTCATGAAAAATTTCGACAAAAGAGTGTATGTGACAGCAAAGCCGTGGAAGTCATTTGCCCGATGTGTTATTCCATAAGTAACCCTATCCTATGTACTTTATGATTCAATGAAAAAATAAGAATCTAAAGGCTAAAAACTGTGTTTTCTATTTAATTCAAATCTTGCGTTAATTTTGGAACACCCTTTAGAAAATAGGTCTAACATTTTTGGATCCTCGCTTAAATTATTTGAAATAGGAGCTTTTATGCCATGAGTTTTGGAATACTCCTAAATTATTGGTGTGTTTTTACTTTCTGCCAAATCCATGATCATCACATCGTACCTTCCTCTTCGCTACTTTCATCTATAATCATTAAACGCTTTCTGATTGGCACAAACACGTCGCCATCGCTGGATTCATTATCATTGCTTTCATTTAAACCTTTCGTATTTTAAATTTTGTAGAAGTTTATTACATTTCAATAACTAAACTGCTTTGTAACGTAGACTATAAGAATTGTGATCAACTCTCGTGGCGTACTGGTAAGAACTAAATCGCGATTGTAATTGGCAAAAAATCATTTCACGAGTATGACTCGTGCTATTCATGTTCGGGCTAAAATCTTCATCACGTGTCATACTCGTTAAAGTGCGGGAAGGGGTTAATGCGGTACACTGAGATAGGCTCGGCTATGCTGAATGTATTTGAAGATGTAGAATGTTCGGGTGACGAGAATGTTCTCGTTTGCTGGTGTCACGAAATGTCTTAGGGAATGGAGGGTGTGGTCTTCGGAAAATTGACTACGAATGGCTATAAGGTGTGTCAGAAAAAGTGGTGAAAATGTCAAAAAGCCGGAATGGGAATGGTGAAGATCGAGATGGAGTAGAAGTAAGCACGCAAGGCTGTAAACAATAGTAACTGTAAAATTCGTTGCCTAACGCGAAACAATGGGTCGAAAAATGTGTTGATCAGCTGCTCTATTTCCGGGTTTTTCGTCTTCGGCGTGGAGGTATATTTGGTGGTTTATAGTGTTTTACGGTCGGTAGGTAGCCGAGCGAATTTACCTGGCCTTGGTTGCGCGCTTGTCCCGTCGCGCAGAGGGTTTTAGGACGCAACAGCCATTATTATAAAGCAGAGTATACTAGTCTCGTTTGGTACTCGGTAGTTCTGGTGTTAATAGCTGAAAGGTCAGCCGGATTACATTTCTCTACGCAAACGGGTCGTCAATATCGATACAACCACTAACATCGAGAATACTCTTTCAGAGAGGTCGCGACGTTGAAACACTGGCCTAAACGAAAAATTAAATTCGCGCGTTCGTGCATTTAATCTAGTATCTCGGGATACGTTGTTCTACGCGAAGATTAAATGTCCGGGGCACGATGTCGGTCGAAGTTTCCCCCGAGTCGTGCCTTTCAAGGTAATCCTCTTTTTCGACTCGTTCCGTTTGTAAATTCGGTCGCGACGGTGCCGACGTCCCGACGAGGCAGCGTCGCCGTCGGACTTTGTCTCGGCGCCGCGTGCAGTGGGCGTCGCGACGCACGTCGATGCACTGCTGCAAAAAGCTGCACCGCGAGGAATGGAGATATGAAAAAAATTGATACGAGCAGTGGACAATGGTCTCGAAGAACAATGTTACCGATTAAAATCGCGGATACTATTGAGAGTACAGTGGAAAGCTAACTTGAATCGATGAAACCATTTTTCCACAAAACGGTTATTTATGCACTTACTAAAACGGGATCCTAAAAAATTCCAAGGTTGCGTAATTCTACAGAGCGTGTTTATTAGAGTTGCTTATAAAGAGCGATTGTAGGGGTAATTAAAAAAAATACATTTTGCAATAACACCAGGAATCATTCTTTTTAAGACAATAGAACGCTTGGATGCATTGAGCGCCGGCGAGATACGAGCCATTTAAAACTTGAGTGCCGGCAACGTATCAGCCTTTTGAAGCCCAAACGCCGGCCTCATTTGCTTGTTTCTGAAAAACCAGGAGCTAAAAAAAGTATTTAAAACTTTATAGATTTCCGTGAAATAGTATATTTTTATTGAATATTTGTCATGTACAATTTAACGGAAATGCAAAATAAAAACAAAGTCGCCCAATTGTACAGAATCAACTCGAGCAATAGACTTACTAATCCGCACTATCGCGGAGCAGCTGCTCAATGCGTTAAGATACGATTAATATTTTTAATTTACTAGTTACAGTATTTTACTTCTGACTCTGTATTAGAAGAAATTCGTATTGCTTACAATGCATCGGATAACTGAATATACACGGTGGTCATGTTATCTGAAGACATTGAAATATCTCGAGAACTATGCATCGGATCAAAACAAGTGACATTCAGTGATACCAAACTCGAACCTCCACCGCCATCCCCTGGGAGTGAGGGTGGGGAAAGATAAAAAACTTAAATGGAAACCCCCATTTTTCATTGCATTTTTCGTTGTTATGCCTGTACCCCACTCATTTCTTTTTCAACACAATTATTTTACATAAATTAGCAAACTACATTTAAAATTTTTATAGCAATAACTGGATTTATCAACAGACATTACATTTATAATATTTTACAAACGCATTATTTCTTTCCTTGAAAATGGTCCAAATTAGGATCGAAACGTTGGGAATTTAACCAAATTGCAAATTTTGCTTAACTGTTTTTATATGATCGAACCAGTTGCGCCGACAAAAATCAAAGAATAATCGATTAACTAATGTTACGATCGAAAAAAAAACACTACAATTGGTTGAGAATGGAGTTTCCCATTGAAGATTTTGAAATAATTCCTTCTTCCACCCTCAGGAGATGGTGGTGGGGGGTCAATTATGATGTTATTGAATAGCATTTGTATACATATCAAATACGTCTACTTTTATTTTTCTGATCTGATGTGTATTTTTTTAGATATCCCCAATTTTCAACGATTTTGTACTCATTTTGATTTTTGTCCATTACAGCGCCATCTGAAAACCAAAATGCAAGAACTCCTAGTTCAAATTTATGTATTTTTTCTGGAGAATCAAAATCTGCAATGAAAAATGGGGGTTCCCATTTAAGTTTTTTATTTTCCCACACCCCCACCTCCAGGGAGTGGTGGTGGGGGTTCGAGTTTGGTATCATTGGATGTCCCCCTTTACGACGAACAACTTTCATTGCCCACTTGTTTTGATCCGATGCATAGTTCTCGAGATATTTCAGTGTCTTCAGATAAAATGACCACCCTGTATATTAAAAGATCTAAAGATTATAGAGCGAAGATAAGGTGCCCGCAACGAAGAGTTCATTTTTCAAGTTTTGAAGATTTCGAACTGCAAATGGGTTAGGAAGAGTCAGACGGGTGCAAAATCGAAGAGATTAGGGTAGAGGCGGGTGGATGAAGGGGGTGGCAGAGCAGGAGAATTTTGGAATCGCGTGATCGCGGTCGGGTTTCCAATTTGCGAAATTGCCCGTGAAATCGTGCGTTTATGAGCCGAGATAAACGTCCGAGCAGTTCGCCTGATCCTCCGAGGTTCTCTCGTCCCTTGCACCAAGCTCTGCACCCTTTCCGGCCTGCACCGCTTCTTCGTACCCGGTCTCCCCTTTGTGCTTCCTGATTCCTGGTCCCGTCGACGGTTGACCGGCCATCAATGGCATCGGCTACGCGTACGTGTCATATCGGACGTCAATCATCGATCTACTACACGTAACTCTTTCACCAGCCTTTTCATCATTGAGCTGCTCGATCCGGTTCGAGTGACTCTTAATTGCCCGTTCGCGTTCCCTTCAGTTAAACCCCGGCGCCGCTTTGTGCCCTGACACGGGATAGTGTTAAATAATGCTCCCGAACGTTCCCGACAACCCGTTCGTCATCGTCACACCGTAGACATTACACGTAGACATTCACGCGTTTGGCGTTACTCCATGATGAATCGACTGCAGACTTTTACGATGAGAA
The DNA here is from genome assembly GCA_028453745.1 of Agapostemon virescens. Classification (NCBI taxonomy): domain Eukaryota; kingdom Metazoa; phylum Arthropoda; class Insecta; order Hymenoptera; family Halictidae; genus Agapostemon; species Agapostemon virescens. Next base: position 15,233,218 of record CM052090.1, on the reverse strand, counting down.
GCTATTCAGACTCGATACGAAACATTTCACGCGAAACCTATCGTACTCTAAACGCGATTACCATGAGTTTCCTTACAGAAATAAAGAGAATGAATTTATTTAACACTGAACCTATCCAGCATTAAAATTGACCAATGCACATTATCTTGTAAAAATGACAAGTTATAATTTACTTAGAATTTTTTCGAGTTTTATTACAGTATATGATCGAATAAAGAAATCTTTTAAATCGATTCCTGTGAAGGTGATTTTATAACTTCAACGATAGTAAAATAGAAAATCTAAAAAGGATTTATTAGTATAACATGGTTCAAGGAGAAATAGCTTCATTAAAATGATTATAATAAATTGTTTGTGATTTTTAATGTTATTATCTGCTACACCTATATCTCAACAAGTATTAAAATTAATTATGATTTTCTATTTAAATGGAGTTTAGATTTAGGGATTACATTTTAGAATAAACTTTATCACATTATACTTTTAACAGTATTACCATCAATTTTGTGGATTTAAAATCTACTTAACGCGACGCAATATGTTTTGCATTGTAATACTATAATACGTAAATTTACAAGCAACTGGTTTTTGTGTTGCCATTTAAATTTAACGTATTCGCATTGCCCGCATGCTGGTAATACTCCATCAGGAGTTTAATTATACATGCGAGTTTAACAAGCTTAATGTACCAAATTGTGTAAAAATACGATAAAACTTCGGTATTCACTGATTCATTCAACAATGGAGTTTTTGTTACATTCTGAATAAAGATCATTAAATTGTTTTGTGCGCTCGAAGAATAATTTTAATATCATTTACAACTTCCATTGCTGTTAATTGTCGATTGAAAACATTGCAGATTACATAAAACAGTTCAATACTACTATACGAGTTTTGTAAAAATAATTTCACACAAAATTTTATATTAATTAAGCGACACTGTAACAACGATGAACGAATAGATGACAAACTATTATGAATATGCAGTGACCCATTAATATTCGAAAACTATTCAAAAGACGACTACTTTTTTTATGTTGACTCATACAACTTGAATTTTTTTTAGAAATTAGAGCAACCGGAGTAATTAGAGAAAAATGATAATTGAAAAAATTTCATTTGAACGAAATTGCAGGGAAAATACTAAACGCTGTATGTTACAACTTTTTCATGTGGGCCTATATTGAAGCCTTAAAAAACACCTTTTGTAGATCTTTATCAATTATAAAGCGTTGTGAAAATTTCATTGTAATCGAAAACGTGAAAACAGCCTTTGAAGTTATTAATTTTTATCGATGTCGCTCAACTGTGGACTTGTTTTTACCCTTTCCACGTGTACGGTGACAGAAAAGAAAATTGTGAAATATTTTTTCAAAAATAACTTTTCACTAAAGTATCATCAAAATCGATAAATCGATGACACACGAATCTCATAATTATTCATCTAAGGCAATGTCTTCCACTCAAAACTGTTGAACGATAGTTCCGAAACATCAAAATGCAGTTACGTTTGAAAATCAATTTAACGCAGGTAACGCAGGACATGATTTTGTTAAAAAATAAAAAAAAAATTATAAAGGGAATAAAAAAGACCACCCTATTGTATACAGAGATTTTAAAAAATGTTCGAGTTCCTTAACCAGTTAGCTGTGATTAACGCGTATACTCGTCATGGAGAAGTGGCAGAATTTTGTGTCATGACGAGTATACTCGTCATGCGTAAAAAGTAGTGACTATTGAATATTTAAATTGTAATTTTTATGAAAAATAAAACATATTCTTCAATTTCAATATGTTTAGAATATTTTGAGGTCAGGCCAAAATAAAACAAACAAATAAAAAATATAAATAATTTGAGATGAACTCACGCGTGCCCGTATGCACCATCTGAAACAGCTTATCAGATGATAACGTTTTTTAAATGTAAGCGTAAAAGGGGCAAAAGCAAAAGTCGGAAAAACAATCCTACGCGAAGGTGTTCGCATTGTTATAAACTTAAGATCAGGAAGGAATTGCGTTACTGATGTTCCATTTGCAAAGTCCCATTGTATACATGTAGTATCCTGTTTCGCTGAATACCACTCCACAGCAGGAATTTAAATTCTTTTCTTTATATGTATTTAATTTTTCTTCCGTTTTTCGTTTAATGTGTATGTAATATATGTTTATGTTAACCAAATGAGTAGATATTAGTAATAAAATTGTCAATTTTATAAAATAAACCCATATTTTTGATCCAATTTTTTAACAGCAACACCTACTCAGTGATTGACGAGTATACTCGTCATCGCTCGATTTTCATGACACATATAAGTAAACACTTTCAAAAGAGGACGCCACAGCTAACTGGTTAAAAGACGAGATATTTTCAAGTTATTAACGAAAAAATAAACATTGTCCAATCGGAACGCTGCTACAATTGCTGTTGCGTTGCCATTGGCAGAGCCGAATTACGTTCGCCGTAACCGCGTTCCGATTGGTCCGTGTTTTTCGTTCGATAACTCGAAAACGAAGCGTGGAATCGCGAATTGGCAAAAGAAAAACTTTCGCCGAATAACTTTAGTAATCACCCTGTTCGACGAACTCGAACTATGCGCAGTGTGTTTAGCACGAACGAGTGCAGCAGAACTGCAACGTAAACTTTTTTCAGCTGACGTGTGTCGCCGTCATTGACCGACAAATGCAAACGAGCAACGGGGTATCCGTCAAGTAGACAATCTCTTCCGTCTGGATATATGAACTTTCGCACTGGAATTATTACGCATTCCATGTTATTTTAAGGATTAATATCACGGTGCGATGAATCGGTGACATTGCCGTGGCAGTTTTTAATCCGCAGAGATCATCCGTACGCGTGGCCAATACGGATATAACAAGGCCACGAGCGAGAGCTCGATATCAGCGGCGAGATGATAAATTAATAAATTCGAAAAAGTAACGGTTCGATAGATTTATCGGTCCCGTGTCGAACCGATGCCGCAAATGGAATTAACGATTAATACCGTCGGTCTGATTAAAAGAATTTGACGGTGATCGATCCGCGCGGAGGGATTCAATTTTCGGGGGATTGTATGTTTCCAATATGTTTTCGCGTGATGCCGGAGATATTCGAATAATCGCTACTATCGATACCTTGTTAGCCAACGATTTCGTTAGCCGTGCCCCCGATAATGTGACAGATCATTCCTGCAAATTTTACGTTCCCAAAAATCAAGAATATTTTCGAAAATTTTGCAAATGGACATCCTGGCTCGGCTCTAAAAATTATGATAGGACACACCTGAATTGTTCATGTTCCTTGAAGCCAATAGCGTTTTAAAACATTTTCTAAACGATTACAACACATTGCATTGCTAATGACTTTGTATGAAAAATATTGTCATGCTATTTATTTGACAATCAAGCAGAATTTTCCGGGCAATTGATGTAATAGGTACGGACAATATTTTTAGTGTAAACAATCGAGCCCATCAAAATACGTGGAATGGACAGAAATGATATTGATTAATATTTATATTGCTGTAACATTTGTGACATTTACACTGTGAGACTTACGAGACACATTAACGCTAAAACCAATATCTCTCGTTGAATAATCGTTTTCAAATTGATTATTTTACAATTGCTGAAATTATAAAAATCTTTTTCCGTAAAAGAATTGAATCGATGTCTTTATCGAAGTGTTAATAAATGAATGCTTGTCATTTTTATAAGGCAAAATATACCAGTCACTATTACGGCTTGGTAGGTATAGCGTTTAAATTCGTGTCCCGTATGTTTCAGCTTCCCCTTGTCAGCGATAAATTGGAAATGAAACGGTTTATTTATAAAATTATGAATTCTTGTTTTTAGCAATAATTATAGGAATCGAAGTTTCATTATTGTTAAGGGTGGAATTTTTTTAGAGCCAGACTAACGGCGCAAACGAATGGACAAACAATTTAATCAGGCAGTCACAGCGCGTAAGTATGCAACACAGCGGCTGCAACGATGAACTTTGCTCGGTCGTCACCTTTGCTGAAACGTCATTTCCAGTGGTCTCTCTCGCGAAAGTTCTAACTGAGTCTGCATCCACGGGTAACTTCTATTTTCAAGTTTCCACTCGTTCTCCCCCCTGAAGGGATTGGAAATTCGACAGTGGAGAAAAAACGTGGAGAGAGAGAGCGCCGAGGGCGCTTTGTTGTCTGCATGTCCGGCCGAGGGTGGGACGAAACGAGTTTGAACCCCGAACTTTCTTGGCTTCCATTAGCCGACCCCACCTGTTCTCCTTTGTACACACCCTACGTGCACGCTTCCACTGTCAACCCTCTCTGCGTGCCACTCCAAGTAGGGTTAGCGAAATCATGATTTCTGTTTGAAAAGCATCCTTTGTCTAGGAAGAGAGGCTGCTGCGTTTCCTGCAAATTTGCTTAATTTCAACGGAGCCGACGAGGAAATACTTCACCCCGTTGGAACATCCGTGGAAGTCACGTTCCTTTAAAACCGTCCTGCTAATCAACCAGCAAATAATTTCGCGTACGATGATATACCTTCGAACATTGACATTTCGGAGACTCCGCGAAGTTCCTCGACTCTAAGCCTACCGCAATGGGTCAGACAACTGTTTTCAGATTTTTCCATCGTACAATTATTGAAATTATAAAATTGCCTTCGTACGAATTCATCCGTCATAACGACACTTTGATATACTACAAAACATATACAATTTCCTGTAGATTTAATTTAGACACCCGGTATATATTCGCCAAGGGATTTGTCCTTTTCCACTGTCGTAAACCGCCGAAACCTACCCCACATCTAACATCTTGCAACCAAGCGCAAGGAAAACCTAGGACAACTACCTGCGAACGCGCCACTCAACTCACCGTCAACACTGATTGGGGAGCGCTAGTTTGCACCACATTTTTGTACAAATACCACACATTTTTCTGCACTCACTGAGATTCCAAATTCAACCGTCGCCGAGACAACTTCCATTCAACTAGCACTCGCTCGTTTGTAACAGTAATTTTAAGTGTTAAAACTACTACTCGAGTCTATTAAAGTCTAACTGTTATTATGAAACAAGTTGTGCGATTTGTAAAAGCATTAGCATCTCTCCTACATCTTCAATCATTATTATAAATTAATTAAACTCAGTAGAGTCTCTGTCAATATACTATTCGCGCGCGCTGAACACCAACCGATTCAATAGATTTCTTTATTCTATCATACGTTGTAGCAAAAATCGCACAAAATCCAGGTAAATTAAATTTTGTCATTCTTACCAGGCAATATGGCACTAGCCCATTATAATGCTCGGTAAATTTGGTAAGTGTGTAGTAACAAAGTACTTGGAACAAATAATATTCATTGTTAAGACGCGACAGCGCCTTAAGAATATTTTTAATTAATAAAGAGGTTTATGGCACGGGCGCCGACGTTCCGCTATTTCTGAGGAACCATTCAGCTAAATGCCAGATGTGTTAGGTAGTATTTACCAAAACTTGGAACGTACATTTATTAGGATTGTCCTCGGTGGACACGTGTGCGGCCGAGACATCGATTTTGTACTCAATAGCCATTGACGTACCATAAACCTCTAGATGTGCAACACCGGACATTAGTGAACACGCGACCATCCTCGGAACAATATCTGGAACGTACCATCTTGGAGAAAATTCCATGCTAGACTCACTCCACCAGTGCAGAGTGGACGGAAAATTAAGAAACCAATCATGGTTCACATAGATCATTGTACATGCTCATTGGTGGTGGATGTTTCTACCCCATCAATGAGTACTAGTAAAGGGTGTCCCAAATTACGAATTTTTTAATTTTCCGTCATTTTTGCAGTAAATTGTTGGCAACTCTGAAAAAATAACAATTTGACAGCTAAGAGTTTAGGGTTAGTAAAAATGGAGCGTTATAAGATACAACGTGTTTTTATTATTGAACAATATCTCAAAAATAATGAAAGCTTGGCGGTCGCAGTTCGAAAATTTTATACAAAATATGGTCAAAATAGTGTTTTAACCTCGTCAACTGTGAAAAGATTAATTGAAAAATTCAGGGAGACTGGATCATTTAGAGACGCTAAATACACCGGTCGTCCAAAAACAAGCCGTTCAATTGTCAATATCGAAGCAGTGCGTGAGAGTGTTGGTGAAAACCCAAGAACATCAACTTGGCGTCATGGACAAGAGTTACTCACAAAAGATCTGTATCTCCATACTTGCAAAATTCAATTAACACAACAACTGAAGCCTAATGACCATGAACAACGAAGAAAGTTCGTGGAATAGATTATTGAACATCAACAAGTGGATGCTGATTTTTCCAGCAAAATAATCCTAAGCGATGAAGCACATTTTCACCTTGATGGCTTTGTTAATCGCCAAAATTGCTGTGTTTGGGGTTCGGAGAACCTATATGCGATTGTCGAACAACAAATGCACCCACAACGTGTCACTGTTTGGTGCGGGTTTTGGGCTGGAGGCATCATTGGACCATACTTTCTTGAAAATGAGGCTGGTCAAGCAGTAACTGTTACTGGTGCTCGATATCGCGACGTGATAACACAGTTCTTTCTGCCGAAATTGGATGCCACTGATGTGGCCAATATGTGTGGTTTCAACAAGACGGTGCCACATGCCACACAGCCAGTGAAACAATTCAATTACTGCATGAGATATTTCCTGGTCGTGTATTCTCTCATTTCGGTGATCAGAATTGGCCCCCTAGATCGTGATTTAACACCATTAGATTTCTTCTTATTGGGTTATTTGAAGTCAAAGGTTTATGTCAACGAGCCCACAACCACCCGTGCATTACAAGAGGAAATTAGACGGTGCATCAACGAAATTCAACCACAATTATGCAGAAAGGTCATGAAAAATATCGACAAACGAGTGTGTATGTGCCAGCAAAGCCGTGGAGGCCAGTTGCCCGATGTGTTATTCCATAAATAACCCTGTCCTATGACCTCATGGGTCAATGAAAAAATAACAATCTAAATACTAAACACTGTGTTTTCTATTTAATTCAAACCTTGCGTTAATTTTGGAACACCCCTTTATAAGTACTTAGGCATTGCGACGCTCGCGCTGCTGTTTTTACGCTCACGCGATCCGCGCTGTTTGAATTTTACCACGCGTTACGACGCTGGTTTACTATACTTTCGCATCATTTTTTAAGTTAAAGGCAACATTGTAATATAGTGTAACGGTCTAGTCAGGAGTGTATATTAACATTAAAGTCCACAAGTTCAACTACAATTCGTGTACCGGTTAACTGATTACCGCCATCCTTTTTCATTTCTCACATCACCTTACAAGTGCCTGTGAGACGTGCGTTAAACTACGGCTCGCCATCGCTGCTGAGCCCTGTGACAACGTCAAACATTCATAAATCACACTAGTATCCATGACGAAGCAATCAGGGACGATTTACATTTTGTCGAACTGGTCGACAGTTGGCATACAGAAGTCCGAACTATTCTGCAGTGAGTTTTAAGATTCTCTCAGCTAATTTCTACGAGTGCTTTTCAAAAAGAAGGCAACGGTTCACGGAGATCGACAAACCTTCGACGTTGTGTCACTCGACTCAACTCGGTTGCAAATTTGCCGTCCACCTCGTGCGCAAAGAAGAAGTTTTCCTCGCTCTCACCCCTCGCGCACATAAGAGCGCGAAGGAAAGGGAATCGGGCTCAAGGCGAAGTGGCAGTCTTTTGCGAAACGAAAGTCGGAATATCGTAGAACATCGTTGAAGAACATCATTGACCTTTGCCAAGCACTTGTCACTTCTGACCGAGTACATAAGATTACGAATGTTTCTTAATTCACAGCCAACACAAACTTCGACCAAGATAAAGAAAGACTTTGACCATAATAGCTAGGCCGGCGCCGATATGTAATAATACCAGGCGTGTAAATACGAAACAGAAATATTTGTATAGAAAATACACGTTTCTTGTATGATTTCGAGATGCAACAGACTCCTATCGGGAAAAAATTCTGTCAGGGCAGAATCGCTAATACTGTTGCGACGGCAACACCGAAGGTTGTCCGTGCCTAACCCCACAGTCAGAATTTTGTAAAGACATACAATAAAAGGGCAGGTAGAAGGCGCGACTTACGACCGCGCCGGACACGGACAATTTTGACTCCGACGAACGTGAACAGACCCACGTGCAACGCACGTGAAGACCAGTGGACAAACCCTGCAATAAACGACGTTAATCCCTTATCGACACCATTTCCTAGTCCTTCCGAGACACTCCGTCAAGCACCAACAATTTCCCACTCCTTCAGATATACCCCCACAAGCACGCTCTTTCCATCATTCCTACAACCAATTAAAAAACGCTAAATTCCTCCACCAAAAACTACCCTCAACCAATGACGACAAAACCGAGGTGACAACGGACAGAACGCGACAAGAATCGACAGATACAAAAGAGAACACAGAGATAACACGAAGATACAAACTAGATCTCAGAGACAACACGAACAAGAAATCGCAAACAGACGAATACAGACATCACGAACAGAACAGAAATCGCGACACTGTACAAAGTAAAAATAAAGAAAACCGCAACCAAATACTATCGTGTAATTATTACGCGAACAAAGGTGCTCAGTGACGATATCGTACACTGAGAAGAAGGTATCACCGACGTGACACCTTCGCATACAACAAATACTAAATGTCACTTCTGACCATCGGGGTTTCACCAAGTCACGGGACTCGTTAGCGGAGCGTTCGAGCATCGTACAATAGCTCGTTTGAAGCAAAGTCTTTGATCCATCAACCGTCGTTACATTATTTTCCACGTCGTAATGGGTGGTGCTTCGAGCAAATACATTCGGCGCAGATCGCGCACTATACGCAGAGTGAGTCGCGAAACGGTCGCAACGTGCTCCGCAACGATCCCAACGAAGCGATAAAAAATCAAATTCACGAGTCACCGTGATAATTCGAGAATATCTATCGACTGTAAAACGTCTCGTACCGGTTCTGTTAATGAGAGAACTTTCGCTCCAGCTTGCTAATTGTCGATTCGATCAAAGCCAACCGGATTGAAAGTTAAGGAAAGACAAAACAGAGAAAGTCTGAAGTAGAATTTTCGAAAGAAAACTCCGAAGCATCAGAGCGTGAAGAAGGGCGAAATACGTTTGGCGATAAAGAAATATCTTGACAAAAACGGAAGGTAAATCCGGTGCTCTCTGTGCGCGATGAAACTTTTAATTGGTGGGCCAATTATCCGAGTAGCGGGCAAGGCTGTAGGGGCGCGTCAAAACTACAGACGTTTTCTTTATTCTATCCTCGACGCGAAGATAAACTTTTCTTCGCGCCCGTTATTCTCGACGGGCTACGTGAGAGCCTCGTGTTTTTCCTCGTGACGTGACGTGCACACACCACCCCCGCACAGAACAATTTTTATCTCGCTGCGATTGCTGGTTCTGTAGTCAATTAAAAAGTCCGAACTTATTAATGACTTAGACCCGGTCGGCAGAAACTGATCAACTATAATAACCGAGCGAACTTTTAGAACGCTCAAGCGAAGATACTGTAGCTGGCATTAGGTTTTAAACAAATTTTTAAAGACTGTTTTCGAATTTCTATATTTCCAAGACGCCAGTTTTCGAGGTTTTACGACAAACGGAAACGTAACGGAATCCGAACGGTAACCAGTATTATTTAGTTACTATTTACTACCAGTTACTATTTGATCAAAATATTGTTTATAAAGACTGTACATTTACTGCCAGATGAGAGCAACTCTATTGAATTATCAAGTTGTCGTGTCTAAGATAAAATACACCATCAACCCCAAATCGGTGAAACTGTACCTTTTTGACAAGTCAGAACACGTATATATCACATGTTGATGTTTTAATTGTTAACGTTTTTGACTCAGTAATAATAAAATATATACTATCTATAAAAAATATTTTACCAACTCCACCAAACGCTATATCGGCGAAACTGTAACGTTTTGACAAGTTAATTGAATACAGCGCGCATATATCGCGTATTGACTTTTCAAATATGGAACCAGTAGTAATAAAATATGTTCTATCTATGAAAAATATTTTGCTAACCTCACTAAACTCTATATCATTGAAACTGTAGAGTTTTGACAAGTTAATCGAATAGAAAGCGCATACATCATGTATCGAATTTTTAAATATGGACCCAGTAGTAATAAAGAATGTTCTATTTACAAAAAATATTTTACTAACCTGACCTAACTCCAAATCGGTGGAACTGTAGTTTTCGGACTAGTTAATCGAATACGACACGCGTGCATCACATATTGACTTTTGAAATATGGACATAATAGAGATAAAATATGTTACATTTAAGAAAACCATTTTGTTAATAACTTTTTAATTAATAACAAAAGACGGTTAATACCTTTTAGAGGTTACCTAGAAGAGTGATCTTGACATGCCAAGGTCAAGATCATTACAGTTGATTCTCATAAACTTAATAGTTACCAAATAAAAACTAGCTGTACATCATTCATTTGCCGTACAGTGGCTCGCGAAAGTATTCGGACACACTTTAACCCCTTGCACTATGCTGAATCTCAGAAAAAAACAGGCCAAATTCGTGTGCCCAAATGATCGAGGAAGGAGCCGAACGGCGGAGTCCGAATGTAGGAATTTGAAACAAAATCTTACGACTCAATGTAAGATAGTCGCGCTTTTAAAAAATATTTTAATTATTACATATAATTAGAACAAGTTCTGTAAAATAGTGCAAGGGGTTAAATTTAAATATCTTTTCACTAATTGAACGAAACGACTTGACTTTACTGAAACAATTAGAAGAATTCACTTACAAAATAATATGCAAAAAATAAATCTGTGCGTTAAAACGCGAACGGTGATTTTTAAACAGATTAAGAACGTTTACGACGCGGCCGTCCGAACTTTGCTATTTTTGAATGATTTTTACAAGTTGCAGTTTTGGCCGTTCTTTTTTCATTTATTTTAGAGTCGAGATACTTCAAGCTTACAAAGAGAGGCAAGGTCTTCGGGTCACCGATTCAGTTGAAATTTTGTACATTGGTAGACTATGTTCTTTTGATTAAGAATATATATGGTTATACCCGCCAACACTCAATAGTTTTTTTTAAATATTCATAAATAAAGACTGAGAGCCCGTAAATGAAGTTCTATTACGATTATTCCTGAAATGACTGTTTGGCATGGTGGCAGCGTGCTAGGCTGAAACGCGGCAGAGGTCGGTCCGATTCTCCGCAGCCGAACTTTCTTTTTTCATTTACTCTTATTATACTTTACTCAAAGGTAGCTTCCTAAAGTCCCCTGAAATGCTAGATTAGATTTTGAGGACTCTGCCTAAAGAGGAAAGTTTGGGGAAGATTTTCTCGTTGGAATCATGTCGATAGCTCTAATAGTTTGGTCGGGGGATGCCTTCAAAGATTGCCAAATATTGCCAAATATTGAATTAAATTGAAAATAAAGAAAACCGCAACCACTACAATCGTATAATTATTACGCGACCCAAGGTGGTTCGTGATAATCCTAGTACACTGAAAAGAAGATATCACAGAAGTGGCACCTTCGCATACAACACGTTCGCTTCGACAAGCGTTCAATGCGATTGTGCAGCAGTTTTCTTCAAATGGTAACGGAAAATCAATGTTGTACGCAAACCGTAGTCTCCAGGTACAAAATTCGACATATTCAACGCTATTACAAGCTATGCCGTTGCATAAAACTTGTATAGTTATGAGTCGAAAATATTTATCAGATGTCGAAACAAGAAAGTGGCATCAGTGACGCGGGTAAATTCCGATTTCATAACAGAATTGGTACATTTTGTCCGTCGTCTTTTTTCACTTGCATTTCGTCTTTTTACTTTTCGTCTTGCACATTTTACAATTGGTATTTACATTCCATTTACTGTATTGTTGTCCATTCTTCGAGGGAAAAGTTTATTAAAGTTCTTTATTTTTAATCAACATTGAACGTCATTGTTTTATTTCGAATTGGGAAAAGTGAACTCATCAGCCTTGTATTATTGCTGGGTAACGAGAGACGCTACACCGTGTACTGTTCGAAATACCGTTTCAGCGAACGTTACGATAACCTAGGCGAAGACCACGATATAACCCAGAAAATGGAGAATCAAAGAAGCAATTAGAGCGGGTCTAATAATAGCGTATAATCGGAAGCATACAAAATGTCAGGAGTATCAAGGAAAACCACGAATTGTCAGCTGCCGTTTGTTATTAGCGGTGGCAGTCGAGATGGTTCAGATGATTGTTAGTCCAACATGTCGTTTCGATCTGATGAACTCATTTGCTAGCAGAGACCACGATGCACCTGTTCGTTGCTCCGATTTCATATTAACGAGCTATCTGTCAGGATATCAATGAGCTTCTGATTGAACCACAGCTACAACGCCGTTGGAAATCGATACCGCGATTCGGTTTTAAAATGATAATTACACGAAAACGAACTTATGCGGTTTTAATACAATTATTGACATACAACCAAGTGTTGTAGCAATCGTGATCGACCTTAGCCGATTTTGAAATTTATCGAGATCGTTATCGTTTGAAAATATTCAAGCCGTGTAAACTTGATTCTAGGTTTGCATATGGATATGCAAAAAAATGTTTCGCAAGGTACTATCTCTTACGGAGCACAATTTGCCTGTGTTCCTATGCAAAAAAATGGACGCGGTCGTAAACGACGGAAACGAGAAAGACGAAACTGGGCACAACACGAACGAGCGATGCGCAAAAACAGAAATAAAAATAAAAACAACATCCATGGGAATTATTCGTGCGGGAGGCAACGAAATAAACAATTTTGTAAATTATACCGAAACTGTCATGCGAGAGCTATAACTGAAAATAAATATTCGATTAAATACTCGATTCAGCTTCTCGATTTACACTGTACGCGAAAGGTAATGTTATTGTTGCTATAGATTTAATCAGTGAAAAAAATATTTCACGAGTTTGTCAATGGAATTCACTATTCGTTAGCATACTACGAATTTTATATATTTATGGCAAAAAATAAGTAAATAAAACACAAAATAGTGAAACTTTCATAAACATTTTTTTAAAGAAAATCCGATTATATTGTTCGTAACTTATCGAAGTTGTTAACAGAACAATTCTCGTTTTTCGCAATCGATTCGGCAAATTGTTATTTTTCATAAATATCCGCAGTCTATTTAATATTATTGCAAAGTTACATACTGTGAGGAATTTGTAATTCTTGATTATAAGAGAATGTTATTCGCCGAGTTTTACATATAGATCTTTAATCTGTAAAATGTAGTACGTAGAGATTATAACTGTTACAATTACAATAAGAAGGCTCTGTCGAAATTTCACTTGAAGATCGTACCATGTGCGTTACATCTCACCCGAAACTTCGCTCTGGACTTGTTAAATTTAATTATCTCTAACTCCAAGAGTTCCTACGCTATTCACTGAACTGCCGGAGTTTTAAGATGATTATCAGGGAATTGGCGAATCGTGACTTTCTGTAAATGTAATTCGCGTGAACCGAGAACAAAATAATACGGTGCTGAAAATGGAAAGTTTAAAAAAAATCGCGATATTGTAAGTAGACTGTCGATCTTGATGCAAAATCAAAGTTTCTTGTATTAATTTTAACAAATAAAAATCAAGCAACAAGTTTCCTTGCTAATTTTAATAGGTTGAAAATAATACACCGAAGTCTCTAAACTCTCTTAATCTTTTCTCTACTTGAAATTGTACCTATCCATTTCTCATACAAACGCATAAAATCTACAGTCTTAATTTTTACTAATGTATCACTTTTTATCAATTGAACACATCAACGATCAACAATCATTACGCTGCATATATTCGGACATTTCTATCGATCAAGTAGTTGTCTTCTGTCGTGCATTTTACTTTTGAAGAAACGATTTTTAAGGAAAGATGTTTTAAAAGTTTATATATCTATATAATTATATCAAAATTTTACTTGACACCTTAGGGATACAATCTGCACCTGTGTTACTACTGACTAATGTTTGAAAACATTTTAAAATTGACTTTTTAATATAATGATCTAGGAGTTTCTGTTAGCAGTGCGTTTGAATAGAAATTCAATTTTAATACATTGCGGACATAAGCTGTCACCAACTTATGTAATAAATTCATAGAAACATCTAGAGGTGTTAAGGTAAACTTTTAAATACGAATAAACGTGTTTAAAGATAACACTTATATATTTTTTTTAGATACGTTTCAAAATATTTTTCTTCCTAGAAGATCCTAAACAATCAAAATGGTTTAGCTCTTAAATATAATACTTAGAATCTTTCTACTGTTTCAAATTTTGTCTATTCGTTCTCATCGTATATACACAAAATGTATAGTCTAATGATCACACGCGAAGATAGTGTAGCGGCTCTACCTTCTACGCTCTCCCACAGATAAACAGTTGGAAACCCTTTCCCGCTGCTACCTAATCCGATATCGATACCTATGTACATCGTCCTAATTGTCTTTCGATATTCCAGCATCTAATTGTAAGACAGGGCCTGTTATGTAGTCTTATCGACGAATCCTCTAACAAGCCCGGAACGAAACACTTCCCTTTATTTTCTCCCTTCCTACCCTACCCGCGCACCAATCGTCGTTAAAAATAATAAAATGTGGGTTCTACTGAAATTACCGAAATTAATGTTTTCACTGACAACAGATTACGTCGACGACAGCTTCAGTAGACGGCAGGTTTGAGCGAAGAATCACAAACTAAATACGCATGGAGATTAAGAAGAGGCGGTTTTTCACATTCCGTGGGTCCTTCTGTTTTTCCAAAGATCCTATATTTGAAAGTTCGTCTGAGATGGAGAAACAGCGATACCGCACGGTCCGCCGAAATGGAACTTTCCGAAAGGCAAATATATCGGTACAAAAAATTTAGTTTCTCCTATTCTTGTCTAACGTTGGCTACAAATGACTGGACGCGTAGGACGGGTATATACCAATTCTCAGCTCGATCGGAAGCGAATTGCGGCCGTGGCGCGACTTTGAAATTTCGAGGCATTCAAAATCGCAAAAATGGACAAAATGGGGTTGATAAAAGGAAGCCTCCTGGAGTCCCCTGAAATGCTAGCCCCAACTGGAGGCGTATGCTTAATGTGGAAGGTTTGGGGGAGATTTTGCCGTTTAAACAATGTAAATAGCGCTGATAGTCTGTTCGGGGCACGTCCGCAACGTGTCACCCACTGTGAAAAGAGTGGGAAAAATTGGAAAACATTTTTAGATTACCGATTCTTTTGTAATTTTGGCTACACGTGTAACGCAGTTATTAATTAATAAGCCCATTGTTAAAATCGTCGGTGAAATCTAAATCGGTGATAACGGTGCAGGTTATTTCAATGGAAATTGCAACATGCAGATACAGCTTTGTTATTTTTGCACAGTATAACGTAAATTCGTATAAACTGAACTGGCACGTGGATATACGCCAATTAACTAGTTCGGATGTCACTTCCTACATTTACACGAGCAATAGGAGTCATTGCAAGTAGAAGCGAACGAAACCACTTCTCAGTTTGGCGATAGGTGATTTCAAGACGACGGGGTGGTACGGCACAGCGTCGCAGCAAATTGCTCGGCATCGTCGCGGGACTCCCACCGGGCTTATTAAATCTAATCACCACCAATTTTGCTCGTGCCTTCCCGTTTCGCAAAACGTTACCTCGTGGTCCTTCGTAGCTTTACTTTGTTCAAGCTTCAAGTCGATTACACCTACCAAGCCTTATAAGAGACTGACGAATCGCCTGAAGGAGTTTCCGCGCCCCTTTGTCGTTCGTGTCCCTTCCTACGTTAGGGTGCATTTTGCAGTTCGTAACTATCGGTGAATCGATAATGAGTACCAGTCTCCGTGACAATCCCGAGTCTCTTTGCCGGTACAGTCTTATACATTAAATTCAACTGAAATATCTGTGGTTCCTTTTTCGTGTAAATTCATAGTAGTAAAGATTGTCAGGGATGGATCGTGCGTAAAAAGTGCCTCCAGTGATTGTGTAGTTAAACGATTTATACAAGGTGAGTCACCAAACATTTGAACCTCAAATATCTTTGTTGTTTCTAA
>CM052090.1:15187812-15212103 GCA_028453745.1 Agapostemon virescens | reverse complement strand
CATCTTTTCTTTTCGCTTCGCTTAGCCTCTTCGCGAGAAAATATGCAATTGTTCCAAACCTTCAAGGGTCTCGCGAAGAGGGTAAGTACAGAAACGACGAAATTCCAATCGCCTACAATATTACAATGTCATTTATTATTTATTTACAAATTGATTTATTTGCGCTGTTCAATGCTGTTGTTTCAATACGCATTCGCAATTTTCTAATCGTACCGAAGGTCCTACAGTTCTTAACGTTTCGAGTGTTCAACGTATACTAGTCTATTGGAAAATTCAATGTATACTCGTATAAAGTTCTAGATCATCTGTCTCTTCCAAAGCTCGGAAAAGTGTAACTCCTTTGGTAGAAATAAAAGGAGAACGAACTACCAGTTTGAAGCGTAATCCAAAAATTATGCAGCGTTCACTGACTTCTTCGTTTCATTTTCCCACGTAAGCTTTGTCGGACGTCGCGCAGAGATCTCTTCAGTCGTGGTCAAGATCTTAAACAATTCTCGGTTCAAGCATGCCAATAAATTCTTGAAAATGAGAGTGTTCCTAGACACGATTTCCGGGCAATGCTAGACATCGACGGAACGAAAAGGAACCATTATACCTCGCAATTGTTAAAGAAACGTGCCAAATGTAGACTAAAATATTTGAGGATAAAATATCTAAGGTAGTACTTTATTATTAAGAGGATCAAGCGATCGAAAACAAATCGTTGCAACGACTCTCTTAAATAGATATTGTGTAAGATAGATTAGAAATGATCATCTTAGATAGAACGTTATATTAATCGTCTTCAACAAGGTTTGAAAGAGTTCGTAAAAATGTAAATCGTTGTAACAAAGGTTTTCAACAACAACGGGGATCGACTATTCAAATTTAGGATCTGCTTGCGCAAAACGACCAGAGATGTAATCTAGAAGCTGCACGCTTGAAACGCATTGAATAATTTTGTTTTTGAACTGGAATTGAAGACAAGGTTTTCCCTTGAATATACAGAGTGTACGGGAAATAGAGATAAATGTCTGAGCGGATCCTTCTTCAGGGTGGGCGATTTAATCGCAATGGTTTAATGGGGATACAAATCTGAGTTAGAGAGGACGATTAAAAATCCCGCATAGTTCGTCCTCGTAAACCATTCCCCATCCGCCGATAAAAGTCAGTAGGCACGTGCCAGCGAGGGATAGAATGAAACGATCTAGGAGATTTATGAACACTAAATATCTTCGTTCCGTCTCGTAGAGCCAGAAGAAAACTTTCGCATTATCTCACCAGAGAAGTCCTGCGTACTCTATCGCCCGAATTACGTAGTGTATTAACGATTAGTCCTTGCCCTTTAAACTTGTCACGGCAGTAAATATCCATGGAAATACTAGTACATTAAACGTGTATTCTGCTCGAAAACTTTCGAACAATCGATATATTGTTGCTGTATTTTGTTTTCAAGCAAACGTGTCTCTAAAACGATGTATAGTTATATAGGACACGTGTATTAATTCGAAATTCCATTCATCAGAGTCAGTTCTATGTTCGTTCTTTACCTTTCAAAAATTTAGTTCATTCTTTAACCCTTTAACAACGAATGTCGTCGTATTAACGACATCGGTCAAAAAAATATAATTATATAAAAATATAGTAAAAAATATAATTGAATTACTGTAGTAACTAAAGATCGGTATGTTTTTATTTTTACTCAGGACTTGAAATTTTAACCATACGAAGCTGCTGTTTTTTTCGAAAACCATTTCTTCTAACCTAGGTAGTTTCATTCTCCTACATACGGGTGTTTTTACTATTGGAATGGTTACATTTTTACGAATTTTTTAGATACAAGCATAGCGATGTAAAAATTGTTTTGACATTGAACCTACCACAGTGGGTCAAAGGACCGTTTTCATAGTTTTTATTTTACAATTGTTAAAATTAAAAGATAGGCTTGATAGGAATCGATTCAATAGATCTCTTTGTCTAATTATACTTTGTAATGAAAATCACAAATAATTCAAATAAATTAAATCTTGCCATTGTTATAAGACAATATATATTGTTGCGAAGGCTTCGGCTCCGCCTCGCCAGTGAACACATATCAAAACTCTAAACAACTCTTTATTTACGGACAATATCTCAAAGAATAATAAAAGTGTTCTTGCTTCAACGGCTCAAGAGATTCTGTCGTCTTTCTTCTTGTTAATAACAACCCCGTTGGCCGGATACCACAATATCGATCCGACGGCCAACTTTCGATCTCCGCAGTCGACAGCAATCGACTTGATATTCTATCAAGATCGTTTCATCTCGATCTCCGCAATTGACAGCTCCCATAGTAACAATATTATAATTTTAATGCTCGATAGATTTAGTGTTAAACAGTGGTGTGGTAATTTCTACAAATGCCCCAGAGTCGCCATTCGAATGAAAAGGGTTAATATAAGATTTATCTTTCTGGAGAAACTATTTCCAATGTACATATTAAAAAGTCCTCGACTGGAAAGGGTTAAGGGGGTAAAGAGGTCTAGAAGGCCAAAAGAAGCCTTTCTATGTGAATTTAAAAAAAAAAAAATACTGAATGGAATTTTTTGGAATTTTTACCATTTATTGTACATATATTGTATTGTTTAAATTAATTTTTATGAGCAATTATACCAACATATACAGAATTTATAGCTGGAATATTCAGACGACTTAAAAAATTTCTTCATATTTGCGAGCACTCTAGCGCCTCGTAGAATCGTGTGAAACAAAAACACTCTGGGATTTTTTTTAAACTAATGAGTGCAGTTTCTATGTGAACTTAAAATCTAAGAAGATTTCTGCAAAGAAAGTTTCAAAATAGCCGATAGAAATGAAATCTTTGATTTTCGCGTAAAATTTTTGCCTTATTTCGTTTATAACTTTTTGTAAATATTAAATTTGGCCGATATCGTAGGTTTACATAGAAACTATGTTTATATTCTTTCGTTTAAAAAAAAATCAAGTAGATCCGTCGATTAGTTTTCTCTCAATTGTACCCGCAAATTTGGAAAACATGGTTTCGAGAAAAACGCGTTTAAAGTTTCGGAACCGTTCAGGAGCGCTCATACTTTTTTATTTATTACGTTATTTATTATTCATTACGTTTTTATTCATACTTGGGGTTTTACAAACATGTTCTCTGAATAGAATACTATTG
Source organism: Agapostemon virescens (assembly GCA_028453745.1). NCBI lineage: Eukaryota > Metazoa > Arthropoda > Insecta > Hymenoptera > Halictidae > Agapostemon > Agapostemon virescens. The sequence goes on along the minus strand of CM052090.1, from coordinate 15,208,946 downwards.
ATTTAAGCAATAAAAAAAAGTCGATTTTTTTTTTACCTCTAAACCCCTTTGCCCCCTTAAAGAATAGTTAAATGTTTCAAATGTGCAAACAGTGAACTGAAACATTTTACGGTCATAACCTATTTAGAAGCTTTTTATGCACAATGGCCAGTGGAAATGCATCCTCCTAAGCCATAAAAAACGGCGAAGAGAAAAGAATAGAGTATTTTAAAGGTTATCGAGCGGCATTTCATAAATATTTGGTTGGAGGTTCGAAATTTTACGAGCGTTCCGTCGCGCTGAAATGCCCGTCGAACATATCTCTCTCGGAAGCAGCAGCCGACAAATGTATTCGAAACACGAGTGTCGAATTGAAATGGACCTGTAGCCGGTAACGTCACTACATTATGCAAATACTTGGACGGGAATTATTGCCCCGATACCAGTAGCAACAGTGTCACGTTGTATATTATTTGGTGCGCGGCCTATTGGAAGGAAAACGATGCTATCGGGACATTCATAGGCGGTTGTCGGAGCCCTTGACGGGTTAATGCGCGACGCGAAAAAGTCTCGAAGGGTACACACGTCCAAAAGCCCTTCAAAATTGATTGCCGAAGACGAACATTTCGAAAAGCTCGCCTCGCTTTGCCTCGCTTTGCCTCGCCGCATAGCGCGCCGAGTTTTCTAGGCCATAAATCTTTCATGAGCTCGCGTATACGCGAGCACGCGGCATATTTCGCGTGTGTCACATGAAATAGGCATTCGCGAAAGGTTCAACATACATCTTCCTCTGTGTGGACAAGATATCGAAATCTAAATCCTCGCGGCTTCCTATGAAAATTGGTAAGTTCCGAGATATGTCTTATTCAACGATCATTTTCAACGCGTGTCTCGCAACGTCTTCTTCCCACAATTTAAAAAAAAACTGCTAGCATCCTTACAAATGTTGTGTTGTTGTCGGTGTAAACATTTTCACGGCATTCCGATATGTACAAATTATTTTGCGTAAACTCTAGCGATGCTGATTATTGTATTTGTTACCCAAACATTTGATAACTAACCAATGTTTAATGATCGTTGGATTTAAACATTGACGCGTATATTATCGCATCCTGTGTGAATTAATAACATTAATAGCCACATTTCGTTGATCTGAATTTTAAACGATCTTTACATCTTATCTTACTTCAATTAATTATCTTCATTGTTGTATTCTTGTTTTAACCGATTGAGAATAAATGTTCTTTAGAGAACATTTAGAGAGAATAAATAATCTACTTCCATCTTACCAGCCGATCCTGAATGGTTCGCGAAGCATTCTTCTCGATGATTTTCATACCATTCAGTATATTCGTCGGTATTCTTACGATTACTCCATAGAGTACACGCATGACAATAGCCACTTTTGACGACAAGGTCTATTGTCTTACCGCTATAATACCCGATGAGCGTCGTGACACCATATAAAGAGGTAAACCCTCGTTTCTTCCACGATCTATCGCCAGATACCTTCAATTCTGTTGGAGGTCTTCCTTCTTTGATATTTTTTTCTTTTTCTTCTTCGACGGCCTTTTCACACAAAATTTTAAATACCGAACTCGCGGCTGCTTGTATGTGTTGCACAATTTGCGTGTATGCAGTTGCATACAAACCTTGTCCGAAGTCCATAAGTCCACTAAATATGAAGACTATTCGTCGGTTGACTTCGTAGCCCATATTAATATCGGTCCTGATTGAATTTCACGACGACCACAAGAACACACAACTAGGAGTTTAAAACCAAATCCGCGGTGTCCGGATTCTTCAAAATTTATATTCCCCTTGCACTGCTTACAAATAAGCCAGCCCTCAAGAGTCCCGAAAACGGAAAAAAATTCTATAATTCTGTAGCAATGCAATGGATTGCAAACTACATCTTTACTATTCGCACTGGCTAGTTTCTTCGCAGAGAAACTATGCTCCAAATTATCGTCGCCCTTTTCGTATATTTATTGCCGAGAAAATGTCTTTTCATCGGCCTAGATGAAGGTTTGGATTGTCTCGTCTTTGCTTTCGGATACATTGTCGCTAAAAATGTGCTTATGAATCGAAGGGTAAAACTGTACTGACGCTTGGAAACAACCGCTCCGAAATAAGGCTCCCTTCGAAATTTCCTTATTTTTGACTTTACCAGGTAGACTACACGAGTACATAAAAAATACGTAGTCCTCTATGTAGTAATTTCTTTGTCACCTTTACCAGGTGACACCATAAACGATAACGAAAGGGAAATCCCATGCAAGGTATTCTAGATACATACTGGAATCAATTTTAAACAAAAAAAAAACATCGAAAATTTTCATTTGATAAAGTGTATTCCCCTCTTAAGAACATCAGATTTCACGCGAGTCACCCTAAAAATGTATCCATCTACGTAATAAGTAATTATATTAAACATTTTTGTAATCGTAGTAAATATTTTGTTAACGGAAGCGTAATTTAACTGATGCAATTGTTGCCTCATATATTATCGTACTTAGGCAAATATTCTATGAATATTATTCTAGTCCTCCGCCGTATTTATATGATGGTGAATAAAAATAAAAGAAAGGACACGTTAATAAATTATTCGTGTATAATAAATCATTGGTAACATGAATGTAAATGAAATAATAGATTGCGATCAAAGGACTTCGACCTTATTCAGTGTTACAAGAAACAAGATTCGAGAGATCCAGTTTAGATTACTATGGACCAATAATGTTAACATAACGGAAACATGTTGCCGGATAACGAAATTCGCCGGGGCTAGAACGTGATATTCAAATAATTGGTTGAAACCCGATATACCGGGCCGCGTATTGCGGATTCATGGAAGCTGAAAGTTTCCGACAGTTTTTCAATTTTTCCGCCGGCAAGGGACGAGTTATCGCGTACATCAATGACTCCTCCAGGCGCGTAGATCCCCTTCAACTGCTCGAACACTTCGAAAACGCCGCGCGCGCGGACGAAAAAATAAAAAAACACAACCACGCTCGAATGAAATACTCGAAAGAAACGAGCGAAGCAATTTAAAAAGTTCTTTCAGCTCGTTTAACTTCCGTCCAGTTTCCAATTTATCGCGGCTCGTAATTCTATTTCGCCGGATGATGAAGCGGCTGCACGCGTATTCCTCGAATCGCGCCTCGCCTCGATGACAAACGCTACTTTCGCGATTATTATGCAGCTTACACGCGTACCATCGCCGCTGCGAGGACATGTCCGTGAATGCTGCCGCTCTTGAACGCTGAGGCTTTTGTCCGTGAACTCGAAATGTTTTCGTTGGTCGGACTTGTCACGCTTGTTAGACCTTTCCGATGCGGCCGAACAAGGGATCCGGGCTGCCGTGATGCCTGATCGACAAGGCTGATGCCATTGTGAACACGACCATAAACAGGGTTTGCGATTAACCGTTTGTAGGACAGATGGAAATTCTGAACTGGTGAAATTTCATTAACACTATACCTGCCAAGAATTAAGATCAGATAGTGTGTTTTATTTCGAAAATTTTTAGTTTATTTAATTTGCGATTTCTATCACAATACTGATTTTTATGAATCAATTATTACGGAGGCAATTTTATTATTTCAATAATTGTGAAATAGAAGATTTGGAAAGGCTCGTTTGACATGCTGTAGAAGGTTTAATGTTAACAGGATCCTGTCTAGTTAAATATTGCAAAATTTAATTTATTTAGATTTTGTGCGATTTTGATCACAGTATTAATTCTTATGAATCAATTATTGCGAAGGCAATTTTATTATTTCCATAATTGTGAAATTGAAAAACTGAAAAGGCTCGCTTGACATGCTGTAGGAGGTTTAATGTTAAAAGGACCCAATCTACTTAATAATGCAAAATTTAATTTATTTAGATTTGGTGTGATTGTGATCACAGTATTGATTCTTATGAATCAATTATTATGAAGACAATTTTATTATTTTAATAAATGTTAAACGATAAAAGGTCTGAAAAGGCTAGTTTGTTATGCTGTAGAAGGTTTAACATTAACAGGGTCTTGTCTAGTTAACCATCCGAAAAAGATCTGAATATTTCAAATTTTTCTGGAAAAATGAATGGATCATTAAACATTACCTGAAAGGCCTCATATTTTTTAATTTTCCCAGAGAGAATGAATGACCTCTTGTTTAACCATTATTTCATTTGAACGTACTTATATTCGAGAACATATAGTAAGGTTTTAAAAGGTGCTCGATTAATAGGCTCTTGTCTAGAGACTGTTACGAACAAAGAGTTTTTGAGAAAATATGTATTCAACATAATAGCAGCTGTTTCGCGCAAATGAACAAACGTGCGTTCTTTAAATTTTTCTTTTTTAGTGAGTCTAAAAAAGGTTATAAACAGGCTCTTTATAAAATTTTCTTTTCAAACCACTCGATGTAGAGTTTGAAAGAGCCGAATGAAAAACAACGTCTTCAGAAAAACGAAAGAGACTGTGACTCCTGCACTTTTCAATATTTTGCAACACCAAATTTACAATAAGTATTGCGAAGTATATAATTTTTAAGTAACGAGGTCGTTAAAACAAAAACTGCATTATTTCATTCTGCAGAAATTTCTAACACTACTTTCCTTTCAAATTTTCCCTTCCACCAGTCTTCGATACGTCACCCTATACAAATTATTATTTCATTATTTTTTCGTATACGGCTACCAAATTTGACAAATAAATTTCCTATATATTTTACTTTCTACATATGCAAACAATAAATCGATATCTGTGACCTGTTAGGCTAATACATCCTAACTTGGCATATGACAGCTTAAGCGGTTGTAGCTAGGCTTTCAAATTTGACGAGTAAGTTTATATATTGTACTTTCTACGTATGTAAACAATAAATCTATATCTGTGACCTGTTAAGCTAGAACACCCTAACTCGGCATATGACCGTTTAAACGGTTGTAGCTAGGCTTTCAAATTTGATGAATAAGTTTCTTATTTATCATACTGTCTACATATGCAAACAATAAATCGATGTCTGTGACCTGTTAGGCTAAAACATCCTAACCCGGCACATGACCGCATAAGCGATTGTAGTTGGGCTAGCAAATTGGACAAGTAAATTTCTTATAAAGGGCGTCCCAAAATTAACGCAAGACTTGAATTTGCCGCCATTTTTGCAGTAAGTTGTTGGCAACCCTGAAAAAAGAACAATTTGACAGCTGAGAGTTTAGGGTTAGTAAAAATGTAAACAACAACGTGTTATCATTATTGAACAATATTTCAAAAATAATGAAAGTTTGGCGGCCGCAGTTCGAAAATTTTATACAAAATATGGTCAAAATAGTGTTTTAACCTCGTCCACTGTGAAAGATTAATTGAAAAATTTAGGGAGACTGGATCAGTTGCAGACACTAAACACACCGTTCGTCCAAAAACAAGCCGCTCAAATGTCAATATCGAAGCAGTGCGTGAGAGTGTTGGTGAAAACCCAAGAACATCAACTTGGCGTCATGGACAAGAGTTACTCACAAAAGATCTGTATCTCCATGCTTGCAAAATTCAATTAACACAACAACTGAAGCCTAATGACCATGAACAACGAAGAAAGTTCGTGGAATGGATTATTGAACACAACAAGAGGATGCTGATTTTTCGAGCAAAATAATCCTAAGCGATGAAGCATATTTTCACCTTGATGGCTTTGTTAATCGCCAAAATTGCCGTGCTTGGGGTTCGGAGAACCCACATATGATTGTCGAACCACAAACGGACCCACACGTGTCACTGTTTGATGCGGATTTTGGGCTGGAGGCATCATTGGACCATACTTTTTTGAAAATGAGGCTGGTCAAGCAGTAACTGTTACTGGTGCTCGATATCGCGACATGATAACACAGTTCTTTCTGCCGAAATTGGATGCCATTGATGTGGCCAATATGTGTGGTTTCAACAAGATGGTGCCACATGCCATACAGCCAGTGAAACAATTCAATTACTGCATGAGACATTTCCTGGTCGTGTACTCTCTCGTTTCGGTGATCAGAATTGGCCCCCTACATCGTGTGATTTAACACCATTAGATTTCTTCTTATGGGGTTATTTGAAGTCAAAGATCTATATCAACAAGCCCACAACCACCCGTGTATTACAAGAGGAAATTAAACGCTGCATCAACGAAATTCAGCCACAATTATGCAGAAAAGTCATGAAAAATTTCGACAAAAGAGTGCGTATCCGACCATTTGCCCGATGTATTATTCCATAAATAACCCTATCCTATGTACTTTATGATTCGATGAAAAATAACAATTTAAAGACTAAAAACTGTGTTTTCTATTTAATTCAAACCTTGCATTAATTTTGGGATACCCTATATATTGTACTTTCTACATATGCAAACAACAATTCGATGACTGCGACCTGTTACTCTAGAACACCCTAACTTGGCATAATTGCTTAAGCGGTTGTAGCTGGGCTAGCAAATTTGACGAGTAAATTTCTTATATATTTTATTTTCTACGTATGCAAACAATAAATCGATGTTTGTGACCTGTTATTCTAGAACACGCTAACTCAGTATGACCGCTTAAAAGGTTGTAGCTGGGCTAGAAAATTTGACGAGTAAATTTCTTATATATTGTACTTTCTACATATGCAAAAAATAAATCTATATCTGTGACCTGTTAAGCTAGAACACCCTAACTCGGCATATGACCGCTTAAGCGATTGTAGCTAGACTACGCAGAATACTTCCGGTACCAATGCATAGACGCCCCGTAGAGGCGCCGTATTGTCGCGAATTTGCATGGGGCGGACGTCTTCTCATCTCTTGCATTTTTCGCGTCTTCGTTTTGCAACTTCTCTCGCATCACTTCCCGCCGCGACGCGACGCGTCGTTTGAAATCGCTCGCGACGTGTACGCGACACGCGCGAACGCTTCGCTCGACGCTCGCGGATCCTGCGTCACGGACACGCATCCCGTCGAGAATATTCAACTGTATTTTTACAGTATCCGTCGCAAAAAAGACGGGAAAAATAAGAAAAAAAATCGGGAAAGACCAAAAAGGAAAGAAATTGGACTCCAGTTACCTGCGACAAAGTAAGAAATATTCCTGGCGGCGCTATTTCACTTTCTCGCGAGACAAGTCGACTCTCTCGCGACTTATGCGACGCTTTCGCAGATACACGGCAAGTTCATTTTCATTACAATTACCCTCTTACAACGTTACGAGGGCGGCCGGCATTCTTTGAGTCGCCTGCTCGCGGCTATAAAAAAGAAATCTTAATAAAGCTGTATGCGATACCGAGAAACGAGTCGAGAGGGACACAAAGAATAACGAATGCGACATAATATCAGCAAATAGTGGCTCATAAAGAGACATGCTAATGAAATGACAAGAAACTTGGCTTGTGTTACCTCGCCGGGCCCCGCTAGTTTTTCATTTATCGGATCTAGAGATTGTTCAGAGAGTACGAAGACAGTGTCCGTAGACGTTCCTGTCTTCATAAAATTAATGAAAAGCGAATATAGACGACGAGAAAACATTCCATAGCATTAACCTAAATGGTATCTTCTAATAAATGCAAGTATCACTTTCTGAGAACATAATTCCCTTCGAGTTTAATATCAAATCGTTCTGAAAAGTTTCCTTCTTTGACAGCTAATTTAACCTGAGAAGTTTTATCTAGTTATCAGCGTTTAAGCATACCGTGTTCAAGCTACAAACTGACTGGAAATTTTCGTGCAAAATCAGAATTGTGTAGAATAGTTGTAGACAGTATGAATTAAAAGCAAATGTTGATGTCCAGAATTTATGTAGATTGGCGACATACTACCGTACGATGCAGCGAGCGCCGAGATCCATCAAATTAGAGAGACCCTAGCTCAGTAGGCTAGTTCTATGCTAACTCGATACAGCGATCGCTGATAGATTGACAACCTAGTTTGAAAAATAGTATACAAGCAACGTTCACCGTTCCAAACATGCCAGAAACATACCATCTATCAGAGCATAGGGCATCGCATAATTCGAACCTCTAATAAACAGAAACCTGTCCAATAAACACACGATACAACTCAACTCGATTGGTTCAACTGACGAAGTCAGTTTCCTGAATTCAAAGCTCCCTCGAGACTTTCAACCTCGAGGTCATCGCTACAACGCTCTGACAATCGAGTCGATGCTCAACAGCGACAGTTTCATGAAATTCTTCAAATGTTTTCCATTGTTTCGTATTCGATCTACTCAGTCTGGCAGCAAATGCATAAAACACGCGGTCATTGTTATAAACCGCGAGGATAATCAGTATACCGATAAACTTTCAGGGCTTTGCTTCCAATGGTACTTGAAAGTACACCCATCAAAACGTCAAAACTTCTAAGGTAAATTGTCGTTCATATTGCATTCATTTATAGATAAATTTTTTTGTAAATTATTTGTAGTTCTGTAAATACATACGGTATGTTCTTAATTAAACGATATTTTGAAACGGACAATAGGTTGATTTAACACTTTCATTACCACATAGATCATACGAGGACATTGCAATTCTCCATTTTCGTTACTAATGTGTAACACAATCTTTCATTTATCTTTAATATTGGTTTCCTAATTGTTCATATATTTCCAATAGTTCATTTTTATCTGAATACCATAAAACACGCCGTATTTGTTAAAAAGTGTGAATGCGTTCGGATTACTGATAAACTTTCAGAGCTTTGCTTCCGATGTTACTTCAAAGTACACCCATCAAAACGTCAGGACTTCTAAGGTAAATTGTTGTTCGTATTGCATTCATTTATACATAAATTCTTTTGTAAATTATTTATAGTTCTGCAAATACACGCGGTATGTTTTTAATTAAACGATATGTTGGAATGGACAAAGGGTTGATTTAACACTTTTATTACCACATCGATCACACGAAGACATTGCAATTCTCCATTTTCGTTACTAATATATAACACAATCTTTTATTTATCTTTAATATTGGTTTCCTAATTTTTCATATATTTCTAACAGTTCATTTTTATCACAATATATTTAAGTGAAACGAATTTCATTGAGAATTGTAAAAATGTGAGTCCAAAATAATTAAAAGCGTGATATTTATGATAAATTCCACCTATTGATTTTCTATTTCACTGAATAATTTCGATTTTGAATGATCATACGAAATAGTAGATGAGCAATCAATTCGTGAGTAAATTGTGTAAATATAATAATAAAAAAGAAAGTATACCACAATAGTTCAAAGAAATATTGAAGCTATTCAGCAGCAAGGACTTAGGTGACTATACAACGATGATGTTCAAGGGTTAGGGCCTGCTCGAGAAAACTTGTCACCCTAGTCAGACAATGAAAAGGGGGAAAGTTGATGACACTTAGTGGTTTCGAATTACAAAATCTATATATCAGCTGATGAAAAGTATTCATGTTGGATGATCATGAAAACCTAGGGAGCCAAGCAGTGACTAAATTTCCTCAAAGATAAAGCTTCTAACAAGCCGATAAATAAATAATTCGGAGGATTAGTGACACTGAGCTAGCCAAAACTTTAATACTTTAACTGGCACGTCACTCATGCATAAGTGAAGGCATAATTTTCATGTTAACGTATTCATCGTGCCATGTTTTACGGTGTTTCAGAAAATGCAAGAAGGTTGAGGAACCACTCCATGCTGTACGTTTTACCTTTTCAATTTTCATTTCACTGAATAGTTTACTTTGACTATATAGAATGCTCGTGGCTGATACTTATGAGAGTGAGAGCGTTAAAACGTAAAAGCCACATAAATCTAACATTTATAGGATGGCAGACGCATGCATTCTCCAAACGAAGCTATCAGTCAACCAACCACCGATGAAAACTCCGATGATGTATGAAAATGGAGAAGTATGAAAACTCCGGATGAGGAATCTTCAACATTGCAAGCAAACGTGAAACATAGATGAAACAAAAATTGCTGGACGAATGAAAGAAACCCATCGAAGCCCACGGTCTCTAATGAAACTCGTATTTCTTGGAGCACCGTTATCCTGTTTTCGTGATTTACTCGCCGGTCACGATGATTAAGACTTACGTCCGTCCGTTTGTAGTCGTTACTCTTTCATTAAGGCTCGCTCGCATCGCGCGTTCATAAAATTTTTGACAGCCCGCAGAGCCGGATCAACTTGCACTCATTTCGGGAAAATTTTGGCAAGCCTCCGCGCATTTAGGCGACGCGCAATTACAATATGTTCGGTCGTGATCGTAAATTGCGCGGGCAACGTCGCCAGTGCCGTAATTAATTGCACCAGCCCCCGAAATTTATTGGAAGACGTAATTTATTTACTCGCGACTACATTAGCGCCAGATCCTTCGACATTGCATTTAATTCGGAATTGTATTGCGATGTCCTGTACGCGCGTTCAATGAAGAAAGACAATGTTTCCACAGTTGCGTCATAGTCGTTTGACTTCTGGTGCGTTTGCAAGAATTAATTCAATTTTTGCCAATCATAAAATAATTTATACAGCACCATCTTATAATTACACCGTAATTATAATTGCATGTAACGCAGTTGACAAATATTTTTATGTATAATTTATTAATATGTATTTTATGTATAAATACTTTTGGACGACTTTCAACTCAAAACCATAGCGAATAGGAATACTTTTGCATACAAATTCACAGTGTGTTTATCATTTTTATGAAATAGCTTCCAATTCTCTCTAAATTTAGTTAAGTTAATGTGGAACTATAATATGAATGCAAAAAATATTTTTTTCAGACACGAATAATTTTATTAAAATTAGTCCAAACTAACAAGACTAACGTGGTACTAGGCACTCTGCAAATGTATTATTTTTAAATTGCCATGGGTCTCGTATCGTCCCAAGTATAAATGTCCAGTTTCAATACAACAAACTAGAAAATTGTGATCCTTCAAACAGTTTAGATACACATTAACATGGTAAACTGATCCTTTTAGTATCTCAATAAAGCTCGAGCCGTTCGTTCAAATTTTTAAAAGGCGTACAAATACTTTTCACGCCGACTATGGTTTTGACTGTTGATTAATTTCGCTGACAGAAAGCAGCGACGAAGCGTGTAGCTGTCGGACACCGTACATTAAAGTCTAAAGTTCAATTCTATAACACTGCAAGGGATGAATGAATAAGCTGTGCATGGCAGTCGGCAATTACCAAAAATCGCAATTAGCGTGGCGCATAACCAGACAGACAGGTTTAATTCAAACGCGAACTCTCAGCGCCGTAACTTGTCTACGTGTTCGGCCTGCAAGATGATATGCATACGAGTTCCCGGGTATAATGTTCCTCTGTGATTATCACAGGCTCATGTTCAATTAATTTTCTATGCGACCGGCGGCAAAAGGGGCTGCCTTTATTCCGCAGCCTTCGCCGAGCGTACTCGACGTCGTGTTATTGGCTGCCGGTCCGATCCCTCTAAACTTTAATTGACACGGACGCGTGTGAGTATTAAACCGCAGGGCGTCAATCACAAAGACCACCTCGCCTAGTTACAGCCTCGGTGACACGAACTAGGATCCAATAGGCGGTTACCTGGCCAGCTGTACTTCCGCAAAAGTGGCCCACCTACTGTATACTCTTGGTCGCATTGATATTCACAAAGTGGTCGTTGTTCAAGCTTAGCACCGGCTTCGCGCCTGTCCCTCGGACACCTTTCGAATCCTCCACGCGGAAAATGCATCGTCCCTAATCGGCCTGCGATGTTTCTCACGCTTACCAATCGACCGGTTCCGGATTAAATAATATTCGAGATATAAAATCAAAAGAAACCACCAGCTCCATAAATTTAATGCTAAACCTATTTCGAACATTAAGATCGAAATTTAGAATTTATGCGAATTTTTATTGATCAAAATTGGAAGGATAAGCGCTGGGCGAACTTATATGACAGGAGGCCGCTATTGTTACCCTGGGTCTTGGTTCTTTGACTTTAGATACTTAAGGCTATGGTGTGGGTCTGTCACCGCCACATCTGGCAACCATTGTTGGCCGACCCAAGGTACAGGGGCTGCCTCTTCTTCGACTCGAGCAACCCTTAGGCCATAAAACGTCGAAGGTTGTACAAGTGACCACTTTAACTATACTTTTTGAGACGATCGGGTTTTTTCACCATTTGGCCTAAATTGTTTGCAGATGTGGGTACACTTCCTGGTTCAGCAAATTTAGTCACCCCTGGAAATGCCCCAAGCATCCCCCCTATCTATCCCCGATTGTCTTCACTTGTACAGCTCCCCAGCAAATCGTAGGGCCCAGTACATATTCGTAGATTTCGTTGGTTCATCCACTCCTTCTGAGAGAAGGGATGATCAACGGAAAGAGTAGGGACAAGCCTTTATCATGGCGAACTCGCGGCTGTCGAGGGGCAGTTATACACATACAAAAATCATAGAATTAGCATCTTGTCACTGTTCGTGTTATACATCGTACTTTGTACATCACGATAGCCTCAGTCAGTACTTCTATTCTCGTGAACATTGTTATACATGTATAGTCCTTCCTAAACAGGGAAGGTGGTCCTTCGAGAAGGTAGTTAATCATTGAAATTAGTCGGCACACCACGTGCAAACGGCCAAAGTCTGACGGATTGAAAAATCTATTACAGACCGCAACAAAAATATTTCATTCTAACTATACATTTGTCCCATCCCTCTGACAACTTGTGGATGCCGCGCCAAAAAACTGTTCCTCTTTTGAGGGAAACCAGTCATTGACCCATTTTCGTAAGATCTGAAGCACTGATTCGTAAGATCTGAAGCCAACAATGCCTGTAATTCGCTGTCCTCAAAGTTTTTCGGTAGTCTTCCACGTTCTTCGTTTCTTACCTCAAAATTGCCGCTTCTAAATTTTTTAAACCACTCAAAGCACTGTGATTTACCAAGAGCATGCTCGCCGTAAGCTTCCACAAGCATTCGATGCGATTCTGCAGCAGTTTTCTTCAAATGGTAACAAAGAATCAATGTTGTCCGCAAATCGTAGTTGTCAAGCACAAAATTCGACATGTTCGACGCTATTAAAAACTATGCTGTTGTATGAAAACTGTATAGTTGAAAATCTTTCTCAGGTGTTAAAATGCCAAGATAACGCCAAGATGGCGTTAATGACAAGGTTTGACGGTAACTAACACCACGTAGCTAATGCCACATATGAACAAATTCCGATTTCATATTTACAGGCCGGGTATTGGGTCATTCCACGCCAAGCGGATTACTTTTATACATCAAGTCAGGGATTTTGTTTAAATTAAAATATGTTATAGTCTATGCGAAAATAGGGGGGGGGGTTAAGTCATCATTCTTCTATTTTCGAAATGTCTTTAAAAGATATAGAACCTCAAACTTTGCGGTTTTTACAAAACGACCTTAGCAAAAAATTTTTATCTCCGTTATTATTAACCGCAGAAACTTATTTTTCTTTAGTTTTGATCGTAAAAGACGGCCCTTCTTAACTAATATTTTAGTTTATTCGTATTGTCATTTTTATAACGAAAAAATATTAAAAATAATTTTATTTTGCAAATTTAACTAAATTCTCACATTTTTAAAAATCGAAAAAAATATGTCCATATTCTGTATTTCTTTGCCTTTCGATTCCAATTGTAAAAAAGGTGGACACTAAAATTAAAGTTAGGACAGCCAATTGAAGGTCGCGGCGTCCAGCAATTCAGTCAAGTAAGCCACGGCGCTCAGCGATTCTTAGCCCGTGCGATTGCTCTCATCTGGCAATCTTAGTAAATCGGTTAATTGCTCATATTAATATACTTTTCCAGAATAATATGAAAAAAGTAACATATTTTTCAGATGCTGCTGCTGTCCAATATAAAAATAAGAAGAATTTTATAAATCTTATGCATCATAATAGCGATTTTGGTGTGAATGCAGAATGGCACTTTTTTGCAACTGCTCACGGTAAAAGTCCCTGTGATGGAATTGGTGGAACAGTTAAACGACTCGCTACACATGCCAGTTTACAAAGACCGTATGATAACTAGATTACTAACGCGAAACAATTATGTGATTGGGCCGTAAGCAATATTCAAAATATTACATTCAGTTTTGTTACCAGCGAAGAACATCATTAGTTGTTTTTAGAAAATCGTTTTCAAAAGTCCAAAACTATTAAAGGCACTAGAAGCTACTATAGCATTGTGCCAATTTCTGAGTCTCAAATTTCCGCGAAAATACTTTCCAGTGATGTAGATGAAACGCACTTCAACGTGGTCTAACAACAGCTTGTACAGACGATACGTTTTTCGACAATTTTATCGAATTGAGTTCGACACCAATTCAACAAAATTACCGAAAATTGTTTTATCTGAACGGCTTGTAATATCTATGTACTCATGTTCGTAATAACCACATCCATACTTCCATATCCTTTCTCTCCTTTACCCTTCCTGATGGATGAGACACGCCACCTTCTCGTGGTTTCCATCGAACGATGCCGCTTTCTTTTTGTATATAATTTAAAAAGGAACAAATCAACAAATTTAAATTGAATTATTGCATAGAAAGTATCATTGGCAGAGAGTGGGCAAATAATATTATAAAAATATAGATAACACCAGGAAAGTGAATTTGAACACAGATAAGTCATACACATGTTTATCTTCGAGATATACACAATATATTTAGTATAGTTCAAAGTACAAAAAATGTCGGATTTACTAAGATCGCCAGATGAGAGCAATCGCACGGGCTAAGAATCGCTGCGCGCCGCGGCTTACTTGACTGAATTGCTGGACGCCGCGACCTTCAATTGGCTGTCCTGACTTTAATTTTAAAGTGTCCACCTTTTTTAAAATTGGAATCGAAAGGCAAAGAAATACAGAATATGGAAATATTTTTTTCTATTTTTCTAAAGGTTCGAGCATTTAGTTAAATTTGCAAAATAAAATTATTTTTAACATTTTTTCGTTATAAAAATGACAATACGAATAAACTAAAATATTAGTTAAAAAGAGCCGTCTTTTACGATCAGAACTAAAAAAAAAAAGTTTCTGCGGTTAATAATAACGGAGATAAAAATTTTTTGCGAAGGTCGTTTTGTAAAAACCGCAAAGTTTGAGGTTCTGTATCTTTTAAAGAATTTCGAAAATAGAAGAATGATGACTTAAACCCTCCCTATTTTCGCATAGACTATAACATATTTCAATTTAAACAAAATCCCTGACTTGATGTACAAAAGTGATCCGCTTGGCGTGGAATGGCCCATTGCGATATACGATTGAATTAAGAAAATTGAATTGATTCGTATGGTGATAATGGAGGCCGCAAAAACAATTTAATGTTCGCTGTAGCTCTGAAAGAATCGACTAGTGCAACATAATTTGTTCTTATTGCTGCATCGAACGACGAATTACTTGTACGTCTTTTTATAAATTTCGTAAAATACAAAATGCGCCTTTCTGTTTTTTTTTTTCCAGAGTAAATAAGATTGATAGGATTCATATGTGTGGCAATCAGGATAAGAGTTTATAAAATCGTTTGACTTCAAGTCGAATCGAAATAAATGAATAAATTTCTAGATTTTTTATTTACGATCTTTTTACGAATATTTAATAGTAAATCTACCGAGCATTAAAATTGGCTTGTATATGAAACGACACGTTTTGATTCATCTATATTTCGTACGATTGATATTCGAGCCTTTGCAGAATATTTTTGCATCATTAATAACGAGATTTATTCGCGTGATATTATCGATGTGAATACGTTCGGCTTAAACGATCGTTTGTCATCAATCGAATCACCGGATCACGCAGCGTTGACAGATTAATACGTCCTCGTCCATCATGTGACAAATGCGACAATAACATTTCTTACATTTCTCCAGTTAATTGAGCCAGGTATACAATATTACGAACTTCAATATACAGTCGGAATCAACTCAAATAATAATTGTAATTATAGGAGCTTATTTACAACTAATTTATACTTGTAACCAACTGAATGATGTACGCCTGTTCTGGTAAATATTTAAGGATTCGTTTTAATCCATCGTATTAAAATCATTAATTTACTGATTCCTCTTTTGTAACAAATTTCACTCGCGTTAATATATTGGTAATTTTAATCATTTGTATTTATGTGTAAGCGAGTGATAATAAATTATTCACACTTTCTTTTTCTCTTTCGATATATTAAAAATTTCAGTGATGTATGCAAACTTTGCGTTATGTAGTTTATTTAATTAATTAACGGACACGTTATCAAACAATGTAAGCAATATTCGTTAGTCAATAACGCTCAGAAAAATCGTTGTAATCAAAATTTAAGCAAAAGAACTTTATAATGTAAAACATGTTTCACCTCTCGTTTATTCTGCATAGACTCGATACAATATGTGTGTTAAGTATATCGGTGAGCGGTGCACATTTTTGTTCCTCTATAATCACGAACTCTTCAACCAACAGGAAGTTCTTGAAGAAATAATTACATTGTCAGGTAGCGAATACGTTATTTACTGATATTTTCTAAGCGTTTGGTTTACTAGTAACTGACAGCGCACACTGAGTGCGGGCATACGTTAAACAACAAAAGGTAATTGGTAACACACAGAAGGTCGCATAGCTACCGTGCTTCTCACGGTGAATTCTCGTTAATTCGTCAAACCGCGAAATTACCCAACAATTAAATCCTGCACGCACATTTGTGAATGAAGCGCGAAACTCGAATTGTCCGCTAAACTTAAACGAGCAAAGTTTAATAGCGAAATACAGTATCCGCAACTTCCGTTCAAGTTTTTTTTAAGCAAAGTTTCTACGGTATCTCGGGAACGTTAAAGCGACTGTAAATGCTGAAAAAGTTTAAGAAATAAGAAAGGATCTGCATAGAATTGTCGGTAAGATATTTATTTTTCGAGTTTAACTTCATTTTATCAGCATCTCGTGGGAGTGGGCCCTTCCTTTGGCTCTGACCACAATTAAAGCACTTTATGGCGAATTAACGCTCTAGCAAATTCGTCGGAACACTCAAATAAATATAGATTCTTATATACAATACCCTTATAATAATTATAAACTTTTACGCAAGTGGTGACTCTGCGTACGTTTCTTTCTCAAATGTCTTTCTTCTGCAACAATACACAAATGAAAATTTCACCGCCTGTAGATATATTTTTGAATCATGTTTAGATGTTACAATATATTAGGATCGATATTCTAACCCTCGAAAATTATTTAAAAATGGCTAGAGTATTATTCAAAACAATGTTTACAACGCTAAGCGTGCATTTAAGACATCGGTAAAAATTCAACTGTTGCACGTACAAGTAACAATAATAAATTTTATATGCACGAAAGGAGATGAACAATGTATAATGGGGCTATTATAAGTCAAAAAATATCTCGATTTGAGAATTAAAATTGTTTGGACAGCAAAGGGCTAATAACACAGCCATGTAAATACTGGATGAAGTTATCTTAATCTCGTTCTGGAAGAAATCGCCGATTATTCTTTCACTTAACACTATAAATATCACACGAATTAATAGGATTTGTCCCTCTTCTTTTTACAATTATAGACATAAAAGATATTCGTGAAAATTTTCAAAATAAATTTACTCTGTTATTTCTTTTGGTTCTATTATTTAGTAATGCTCAATCTTAAAAATGGAGTTACTAAACAACAAAGATCGTAAATGCTGAATGTTATGTCTAGACCGCAGATTTTATACATTTCTCAGATAGCCGAGACGTTGAAATATTAACGAAGCTCATTGTACTGTAATTAAATCCATCTTTACATCGTACTAACACGGGAACATATTCAGATGCGAAAATCCGATTATGATTAAACTTATGGGAGCTTATAGTTCTTGGAAAAATATTTGACACGTGTTTTGTGTTATCGTCAACCATCCACTTTAAAGGGGTGAAAACAGCCCTCAAAATTGGGGTATTTTTGAGGTATCTCGGAAACCAGAGATCGAAAAAATTTGAATTTTTTTTTAAATTGTGTGTTTTTCAATGGGAAATGTAGTCGCGTAAGAAAATTTTTAACAAAAGTTGTTTGTTTAAACAATAAAGCTATAAGATCCAGTAAGTTTCATCAAAATCGGATTTTCACATCTGAATATGTTCCCTTGTTAGCGTACTACCTTACTTATTGTTAGGCGACTTAAATTCATTATTGATGATCTGAGAAAGACTACCACTTGATAGTTAAAGTGTACATTAACCCTGCCAGATTACAATCTGAAAATTCATTTTACACTGCAACTTATATACATTCTGAAGGCTTCATATTTTACAAAAAATATGTATATTTACACGAAATCTCAATTTTTTGTTTAAACCCTAAAGCTATAAGCTCCCATAAGTTTCATCAAAATCGGATTTTCACATCTGAATATGTTCCCTTGTAAGATGATTAAATGTAGAAGCTCCGTTTGACTTTTGCCACTCGCGATCGATGCAGAAAATAATTTTGCAGGAAGATTTTCAGACTATTTAAGATACGATCTGTGGAGAAGTTCACGGTCTTTTCCTGTGCACGTACGGTTCGTCAGAATTCGCTGCAACCATAGCTTACGTCGTTGAGAGTGTTTATAATGACGTTTCGTGCATCGTGTCAAACATCTATTGGACACTATATTGGTTTCTACCATGCGGTGCGTCGCCCTTTCTGTAGGGCTGCATGCGAAATTATCGAGGACCCTTTGAGTTTTACCATCGATTTCCATCGCAAAGACTGCGATCGAGTGTTCTGTCACGCGTGCAAAGCCGCTGATATCCGCGTGGCGGTCTTTGTGACCGTTGCCCCATTGACAGCTGTTATAAAGTGCTGCTTCGCTTTACGGATAAACGTTTACTGCACGTCAAGTACCTACCGGCGTATCAGGCCTCTATGTGATCGAAATATCGATGATAAACCGCATCCGCAAGAACGATTAATCCTTCAAACGCCCAGACCTATGATTTTTGCAGTCACCACTATTAGAATTCTCGTGGAAATATTTCTGAGCTTTGCCGCATTCCGTACAAAAGATTGTCGGACCAATGCAAGATCAAGTTGGCATTCACAAAAATTACTTTACCTCCTTTGAAATGGATCAGCTCTTTTGAAATTGAATCGAAGGCACAACTTTTTAGCGTATACGTTTTAAATTTATAATACGGGCTTAGATAAAAATATCGACCTTCGATATTCTCTGGACTAACAAGGGAACATATTCAGATGCGAAAATCCGATTTTGATGAAACTTATGGGAGCTTATAGCTTTATTGTTTAAACAAAAAACTTTTGTTAAAATTTTCTTGCGCGACTATATTTCCCATTGAAAAACACACAATTTAAAAAAAAATTCAAATTTTTTCGACCTCTGGTTTCCGAGATATCTCAAAAATACCTCAACTTTGAGGGCTGTGCTCACCCCTTCAAAGTGCATGGTTGCCGATAAAGAAAACACGTGCCAAATATTTTTCAAAGAACTATAAGCTCCCATAAGTTTCATCAAAATCGGATTTTTGCATCTGAATATGTTCCTGTGTAAGTTCTATAAAAATTGAAGTCGTTCGTTTCAATCTGAGGAAAGTTGTTCGCTTTTGAACAGCGGTCGAATTTTAATAATTATTACCGATTTAAGAAAATTTTTTTATTCGTCTTCTGCAGATACAAACATTGAAATGTTCGTAGAGCCTTCGGAGAGCATGACAATTGTTCCTCCCTTTGTATTGATTTTGCATTATCAAATCACTATGTAGAACGTAAAATTTGGATATACGAAAAATTCCAGCAATTGCGAAAAATTATACCAACCATAGATGAATTGTCGAATTTGAAATTTGTACGTGTGAGAAACTGCATAATTGTAACAATTTTATTAATTCCGAAAGAATAATGTGAACGAAGTAGCTCTCGCTCGAGTCTATACCATTAACACGGATGGCAAAGAGTTTTTCAATACTTATATTTAAATATTCTAATCACAGAGTTGTGTCCTAAAGAATAATTTTTGTTCGAAATATTTACTTTTTAATAGGTTTAATTTACGTTTTGAATATTTAATTGGTATATTTTAAAAGTCAGTATGCAATTTGCTTTTTAAACAACAGGTTTTGCAACGTTAATTAAATTTTTGAACAATCCATTCTTTAATCATGAACCAAATATTCTCACCTGTTTAATTATATTTGCCAATGCACAGGAATTAAATACAATATGGAAACATGAAAATAATTATGAACACATTAAACGATAGCGATGGATCTGGTTATTAAACTTTAATATCGAACTAAAATTTAAATTAAATCACACGAAAATTCAATTAATATGATCACACCGGAGCTAAATGGAATTTATTTATTACTTTATTCGGTAAGCAATAAACATGGCGGAGGTAGCTACCCAGGTATAACGTAGCATGATTCACGATTCTCAATACGTAGGGGAGAAATAAAAGGAGTGAGCATCCAAGGAAGAAAAAAGCGCAGGCACTCAGCAAAGTTAAATGACATTCATGGCTCGCACAATGGAACCCAGCGAGGGAAACCATCTTATCGATTGGATTAAATCGTCTAGAAAAATGAAATTAACATTCCTGCCTGAGGAAGTTGATTTTTCATTTACCCGTTCAAAGGCGATTTATAATAAAAATCAGAATAGTCTCGTCGATTATATTCGGACGGTTTAAATGGATTCGTTACAAAGCAATGACCGTAGATAGGAAATTAAACGAAATCAGTTTTCTCTTCGTCGAACAAGTTCGTCAAAAACTTCGCTTTTGCCAGAGTACTCCAAGAAAATCTGGTTACCAATTAATGTTTAATTAGCAATTATGACTACACAGTCTTGAACTTTGTATCTTCGCTCGCCATTTTACTAAAATTACGAATTTGGCTACCGGATAGAAATAATATAGAATTTACAATTTTGTTTTTCAACTCGACACGTATTTGGCTTTCGGATAAAAATTATACAGAATTCATAATTTTGTCTTTCAACTCGATACGAATTTGGCTTCTGGATAAATATAATATAATATTTATTATTTTGTTTTTCAACTCGATACGTATTTGACTTCTAGATAGATATAATATAGAATTTATAATTTTGTCTTTCAACTCGATACGAATTTGGCTTCTGGATAGAAATAATACAGAACTTAAAGTTTTGTTTATCAACTCGATACGAATT
>CM052090.1:15164943-15187802 GCA_028453745.1 Agapostemon virescens | reverse complement strand
TGACTTCCAAATAGAAATAATATAGAACTTACAATTTTGTCTTTCAAATCGATACAAATTTGGCTTCCGGAAAAAAATAATATAGAATTTATAATTTTATTTTTCAACTCGATACGAATTTGGCTTCCAGATAGAAATAATATAGAACTTACAATTTTGTCTTTCAACTCGATACAAATTTGGCTTCCGGAAAAAAATAATATAGAATTTATAATTTTATTTTTCAACTCGATAAGAATTTGGCTTCCAGATAGAAATAATATAGAACTTACAATTTTGTCTTTCAACTCGATACGAAGATACATTATTAATTCGCATATACTAAAGAAAGTAAACGAATTAACAACGACAGATTTCAAATAAAAAGTAGTGTATTACTGTCGCGAATATGTGACAGAGTTATAAGATAATTGTAGAAAATTAAAATTTGACAAGTCATTCGGTTCAATTTTCAAAAAAATTATTCAGATCCAAAGAGTGTCCTAATACTTTTCGTCAGCCATTATACATTTACTTTTCCTCGTACAATCCTTACAAACACCTATGAGACGACCAGTAAACTTGCAATACCGTCGAGTCCAATCAAAACACATAAAAAATTATTAATCTAAAATCCGTTTTGTAACTTCGATTATTTTCTTCAAATTAATTAACGTTTCCGATAAAATGACAATAACCTCGCGTCGAAACAATCGGAATAGTAACGATTAGCGAAAAGACGCGGGAGTTTCGAATAACCGGCGACCTAGCGCAAACTTCGCGACACTCCGTGGGTGTTCCCGAAAGTGTTATGCATAGGAAGTTGCAGAATGTTCCGAAACTCGGTTGCTGCTTGCCGGCGGAGAATTGACCACAGTTATAGTATACGCAGATGAACACAGAAAATTACGATATTCGATATCGCGTGCAGGTGTGCTCGTTGTTACGTGCAATCCACGGATGCAGGTATGCACGCGAACTTGCATCGAGGTACTTTATGAAAAAAATTCAGTTACCTTTACCCTTTGTGTTAAGTTCAGCTCGATCTCACTAAGTAGAATGTTCTTTCTTGACGCTAGGTTTGCGAAGCACTTAAAACGACGATTTTTATATCATTTAATTTAATATTTAATTCCGTTTGTAATTTTTAATAAAATATTTATTCGCTATAAGAAAATCATCTTCGATTTTCATAAGGAAACCGAAATTACATTCCGAACAACCTAATACATTTCGAAAATGAGACGAGATTAAATTCTTTTAAACTCCGTACGACCGTTACTATAATTGCTGAGTTAAGGAAAAGAAGCTTAATGTTTTAAACACGAATTAAATTTGTTTATCAAAGTTCCATACGGAAACAAATAAAACATTGCACGATGTAGCGCGCGTTTTTATACACATTTTGCCAGAAGAAGACTAACCGACTTGTAAAAAGAACATAAAAGAGAGAAACATGATCAGCGCCATCTCTCGAGGCAGAAACCATAAATAAGATAATCTGGCGGGTAATTTAAAAGGGAAAATCACGGAATGCCGTATCGATACAATGCAATAATAATATATTCTCGAATAAAGGAATTTATTAAATAAATTGCAATGAAAGCGTAGTCGTTGTGATTGTTATTGCAATGTATGTTATTGGATAGAGATATATATTGAATCGATTCGTGTAAAGGCAATTATATTGCTTCGATAATTGTAAAATATACAACTTGAAAAAAATTACGCAAACCACTGATGTAAGTTAACCCTTTGCACAATAAACAATTTGAATTTCAAAATCGAAACTTCTTTGCCTACAATAGTTTTATTGTACTTGATTTATTTCTTTTCCTACATAAAAGTTCGTTATCGTTGCTCGTGTTTGTAACACCTCAATTTTTCTCCATTTCTTAAATATAAACGTAGTAATTTTTAAGTTTTACAGTTGTTACTATTGAGGCTTCCGAGTGTAAGCTGTGTCCTTATGGATTACTATTCTTTGTGTGCGTAACACTTCAATTTTTATGGATTTCTTAAATGTAAACGTAGTGATGTTTAACCCTTTGCAGTCGAAGCAATTTTATTTCCAAAATTAAAGTATTTCCTTTAATGTTGAATATTTTTATGCTGTGAAATCTTTTTTATATTCTGCACCTTATATTAAACCTGTGCTCTTGTTTAGCCGATGAATTTTAAAAAATTGATCGAATATAAGCAAATTTAGTAATATGAACACTGTTTTGAAAAATGCTATCGTAATTTTTATTCGTGCCTTAGAGTCGCCATTTGAGTGTAAAGGGTTAAGTTATACAGCTGTTACTATTAGGCTTCCGGGTGTAAGCCGTGTCCTTGTGGAATTATTTTGTCTACAATATAGTATGATGCCGGGCCATGGAAACCTCAAATCTCTGATGTTCAACTTATTTTGAGTAATATTAGGAGTAGGATCATTATCACTTATACCACGGAAATTCGTAAAAATTTAATTGTTGCAAAGACGAGCAATAGTAAACAAACTTCATATGCATAAAACGAAATATATCGAGTAGAATGAAATTATCCTAGGTCCGAAGAAATGCTTTGGGTTTGGAGTTAAAGCAGCTTCGAGTGCAAAGGGTTAAGTCAACAAGTTTCGGAGATATGTTGAATTTATTGTGTTAGATATATTTAAAGTTGAAAAAAGAATTGATAAATTTTGTTTTTTTTCTTCGTAATCCTGCATGTTATATATTATGAACGATGATTTTAAAACAAAAATTTATTCCGATTAGCGTAACTCCTACGCATAAACTTAATACGACCCTAAAGGGTTAAAATAATTTTAAGATAGCCATCTTTAAAAGTACAAATAAGTATCCGCCCTCTGAAATGAGATAGCGCAACCAGTAGATTATGGTGGCTGGCGTCAAATGTAAGACGTCATATCGTAAGGTTGAACAACATAACCTCGAAATATTATCAATTGTGCATTAGCGTCGTATATTTTTTTCGTGCGAAAATGTCGAGTTTTGTGCCGAATAAACGTCATTTGCGGGAAGTTCTGATTTACTTCATTAATTTGAAGAAATCTGCAGTCGAGGAGCATCGATTGCTAGTAGAAGCATATAGTAAGGCTGCATTTAGAGAGAAAGAAGTTGTCACTAGTGGTTTCAAAAGTTAAAGAACGGTGAATTTGATATGGAAGACAAAGAACGTAGTGGAAGGCCGGAAGTGTACGAAGACGCGGAATTTGCAAGCATTATCGAATGAAGATTCGTGTCAAACGCAAGAAGAACTTGCACTTGCATTATCGGTAATTCGACAAGCGATTTCACATCGTTTAAAATCATTGGAAATGATTCGAAAGCAAGGAGATTTCATATAGACCGACGCCGAGAAACATTGAACACCGATTGTCCATATGTGAATGCTGCTTGCTTAATCAAAACCTACTTGGAAACACTTAACCCTTCGCACTCGAAGTTATTTTAACTCCAACCCTAAGGCATTTTTTCTGACCTAGAATATTTTCATTCTACACGATATATTTCATCTTATCCATACGAAATTTGTTTACTATTACTTGTCCTTGCAACGATTAAATTTTTACGAATTTCTTTGACACAAGCATAGCGATGTAAAGATTGTTTGAAACAGTGCTGTAGCTATTTTCAATGGTGCCTGAGAGTCACCGTTCGAGTGCAAAGGGTTAATTGGGAAGTTTTACCCCATCCGTCGTATTCATTAGACATTGCTCCTTTTAATTACTAATTGTTTCGATCGATGACGTATGGCCTGTCTGAACAGCACCTCACATTATATGAAAATATGAAGCGTTCTTCCGACGTGGTATCCAGATGCTGCCAAGAATACGGGAAAAAGTAGTGACCAACGATGGACAATACTTTGAATAAAACATAAGGTACCGTTCTTTTACAATAAATGTCCAATTAAAATTAAGAAACGGCAGAGACTTATCTGTACTCCCAATAGTACGGTAACTTATAGTATCACTTTAAAGGCGACATTGGAGTGCCAAGGGTTAATCGTTAAGCAAGAAAAAATTAAATGTTTATACAGGAAACTCTTTGCAGTCTAATTCCTCATAAAATTCAACCGCTTCGCTGATCGATCGATAATACCATAAATATTGTATTTTGATAAAACGACAATTTCTCGATAAAGTTACATTCGAGAAGTCGTACGCAATACGTTATGTAAAACTAGTCACGTGGCTGCACAAATTGGTTCTCCGTTACTTGCCGATAGCTGTCGCGAAAGCCTTACAAAATTACTTCGGCGAAAAGTTCGTTAATTGCAAGATCACGCGAGCCCGTCAGAATTTCCGAGTTCACGTTACCAATCGAGGCTACCCTTAAACTGAAGAACTTCTGCCCGGATCCGACTTGTCGATCATAATCGCGGAAGTCGTTTCGCGTTTGAAATCGAAAAGTTGCTCGATTTTCGAACTGTTGAAAACTGTTACCGGTATAAATGCAAGGCTCACCCGTAGAAAACACACGGCGAATAAATGAAACTGTGCCGGGACGTGAAATTGAAAAAAAAAGGAATTTGTTAAATAGCCCCGAGAGGCCAGGGAAATAGGTCAACGAAATAAAAATGAGACCGTCTATTTCTCCGACCACCGCTAACGAACCTTTTAATCATTTCGTTTCATGTCGAACTGCTGGAGAAGCTTTGAAGTTTCTCTGCTTCTGGTGGTGCGTAACGTTCCGCGAGTGTTATAGTATTTCAAGTGGAATTATCCTGAATGGATACGACTAATAGTTCGCTAAACTTAGCGCATTAATATAGTCGTAGGCAAAAGCATTAGACACTGCATATGTTTGTGTATTTCGTACATTTGAAAGAATAAGATTCTACATTTTATACGTGCATTCATTTGCTGTAAAATTTACAGCAAGAACTTACGTTAAGAAAGAAAGTGTAAATATGAACAGAGTTATGAGACATTCATAAAGAACTAAAATATTAAATTCGTATTTGGTGGTACCTTGCTTTTGTTTTACAACATTTGACAAAAGTTTTCGAATAGATTTTGGTTCGGTTTTGGTTCGATATACTATCCACTTTTTAATTATACATGTATGCCTCAAACCAGGTGGCTTATTTACCAAATACTGAGTCGTTACATATACATGTTTCCGATATCAATTACTATTAGACACCTTTTAAATCAGCCCAACTTTTTCCAAATTAGCCGAACTTGACTAGATCGGTGATACAAAACGCATATTTTAAATTTTCATTACAGGCTCAAATAAAGTTTCCAAAAGTACATTTTTTTTACTCTTTCACGCGATTTTAAACCATTACAATATTTTCCAAACTTTCTCGAACGTCCTTTAATAAAATTATTGCTGCTCGAAAAATAGTCAAATCGTTCGGTAATATTTAAAAAACGATATTCACATTTGAAAACCGTTCAAATACTTTCGTGGCCGGCCGTTTATATTTAGTACATACTGTTCGTGTCATTCGTCCCGAATGTGTCTGGATGTTACAGTGCAATCGGTTAATAATGGTTAAAATTTCAAGTTTAGAGCAGCCGTTCTATGGGAATACCCGGGCGTGCGGTGTACACGAAAGTGAAGCAATATTTTATTCTGGTTAGTGAACGGGGGTATCTTTAAACTATTGCTGCGATCGGCTATTGATTCGCGATTGGTCCCGAACGGTGCAACCGGTTTGCTAATGCGCCCCGGGAGTTTACGTGGATGACTCGAATCGATGTCTCATCTACCCGTGTTCATCACGCGCTGGAAACAAAGGGGTGAGAATCGGCGTGGGGGTGGCAGAGCAGCAGCCAAGAAGGGTGGTTGCGGACGGACACCCGTTTTTTTCCGACAATTTTTAATCGATGCACCCAATTACACACGGTGCGCTGCTGTGTTTCGCAGCTAATTTCTCGTTATCGTGCCGGATAAAAGCGGCCGGGGCTCGCCGGGGCCGATTAACGCGCGGAATTGCACGGATAGGAGCATTAACCGGTGCGCGACTAAATAAACTGCATTTATTTGCGCCGTTATAGCCCACGGAGATTAAGAACTTATGATCGACGTTCTCGCAGGGGTTCGTTAATCCCATCCGCACACGATACACTGTTTTCGTTCATTGTTCCAGCTTCTCCGCAACCGTCGGGCCAAGTTTACAAAGCGCGGGTAGAGTGTTTTATCGGCGTTTTATACGGGTTCACAGTGAACGAAATGTTTTGCGATTTATGTGCGGGCAGACGTGACAGCCGTGACATAACCACTCTATTGAAATGTAACGGCGAGGGAGAATAATAACGGAAATTATAAATAGACCGAGGATCTGTGCGAAGGTTGAAATATTTCAATCTATTGCCTCAAGATCGAAACCAATTGATAATTCATGAGTTTTATTCGAAACCTCCGTCGTAAACCAAAAAATTTTACGAATCAACGTACATCTGACAACGGTACAAGCCGTCGATGATTTTAGAGTCGATGCGACCTGTTGAGGAAACACTCAATATTACTTATGTTACAACATAAAAATTCACAAGCAGAGCGAAACGATCAAGAAAAAGGCTTTCAATAAATCTATTAGTAAAATTTTAAGAAATTCTGAAACAATGCCTTGAGAAAACATGTGGCCGAAATGACCATCAGGTTTCTGCGACTCCTTGATACTAGGTAAAACGCTAAAAAGGATTATTGTACGTGACCATATGAAAGTAACAACATTGTGTCTATCCAAATATTTAGCTATTTTTTAAATATTATATATTAAATAATTCCTCATGAATACACTTGTCCAATTTCAATAACCGGATATGAAACACGTTAGGACTCGTCATTTTGACGTATTCCGTAAGTTTAGTGTTAAAACATTTTCACCTCATTAGACCGCATATGACAAGCAAGGTAAGCACATGTGTCACTTGATACGCGACTGTCGCACGCCTTTATGACGTCCGCAACGCATACCTTCGTCGGTCGGATTGCAGCATTGTAGGTGGACATTTAGTAGTTGATAACTAAGAAACAAAGCCGACATCGCAGTCTGTTTGCTCTTTATTTTTCTCTTGCATTATGAAAGAGAATCGCGCCTTGAATTTTCTCCCACCTGTGGTTGAACACCCTGTATATGCGCGTAATGCGAGCACCCGTTTGCGGAAGGAATTTGTAGAATTTCCACAAATAGAAGGTTATATAGCTACGATTTATAGGGCGGAACGGATTTTATTGGCTCTTGGAATCCTCTTAAACGCGTGTAATCCCACGTGTAAACGGGCGCGAACTTTTTACGGCTGGTTGCAACTGTTTTCCATCAATAACCGTGAAACTCCAATCCTTCGCGAAGTTCATTCGCCAGATCTATTTATCAGGGTGAAGTACGTAGCGCGGTTTCTAATTAACTAATTTCCAAATTGTTCTGCATACAAAGGGTTCTCTGGAATGCTACAACTCGATAAATTTTTGTTCTTTATTTGATAAACATATCTCCGTCTCGTTCACTCGAAAAAGAGATATCACAATTCCAGCTGATAGCGTAGCATGCTACGCGCATAACAGTTGGATTTACAGAGAAGCAATAACTTTAATCCTGTGGATCGTTCAATCTACATGAGTAGATCGCGGATTTTTACGGATTTATAAAACGCCGGGAAATGTTTGCAAAATGACGTTTACATACTATTTTCAGAGAATTTACGGTACCGTACGAATACTAACTAACTGTCCACGCACTCGCCGGGCTCGTTCAAACGGTTAACCTTTCTCGCCACACAAAATGCTTGTATCGGTGTCGAAAAAGCCGGTAAAACGAGTTTGCTACGATTTTACGTTGCACTATTTCGCTACGGTAAAATGTGTCTCAGTTCCGAAGCTGATGTTCCAGAGAAGAACCTATTCCAAATATTTATTCGATGTACTACCGAAAAGTAATATTCCACCAAATGGAATTAAAAATGTAGCCATTCTAGACGCAAACTTTATTTTCTTTTACATCGACGAGAAAACAGTATACTAGTTCGGCGAAAAATTTCGTCGAGTGTGGCGTTGTCGTTGGCCTAACCAAAACGTGTTCGTTAATAACTGAAAGATAGTTTTCAAATGTTTCATTTGATCGGTACAAATAAATATTTATCGTATTCATCACATGCCACAAACACAATCGTTACCTTACCACTTACAGTAGTGCACGAAAGTATTCGGTCATTCTTCAAACCTAAATAACTTTTTCAAAATTGAACCAAACGACTTAACTTTTCTGGAGCAACTAGCAGCATTGATATACTAAATGATATGCAAAAATAATTTTAAAATAATTCTAATTGGTAGAAATTACGTGGGAAAGTAGAAAAAACATTTTTATTTCAACTCGTAATGAAAATTTAAAATATGCGTTTTTCAGAACCGTGTTAGTTATACACATGCTGAAAATCTCACCGAAATCGATTGACGCGGAAAAAAATGGCACGCGTAGAAAGATGTAAGAATTTCTGTAGTTTAAGTAGAAACTGATCAAGAATCGTGAAAAATTGCGATTTTCACCATTTTCAATGGCACGTAGTTCGTGTGTACGTCGATCGATTTTAATGAATTTTTCTGCATTCATATAAGTATCATAGATCTACCAGATGCGTCTTTAAAATTTTTTGTGCGTGGCTCAAATAAAAAATATTTAAAAAGTTCCTTTTTTATTGGTCATGTAATTCACATCAGTTCCAATATTTACAAAATTTATTTTGTATATCATTTATTAAATCAATGCAACTAATTGCTCAAGAAAAGTCAAGACGTTTGGTCGAATCTTAAAAAAGTTATTTAGGTTTGAAGAGTGTCCGAATACTTTTGTGAGCCACTGTGGCTACCGTTGGGCAATACTTCGAATAAAATATTTACATACCTGATAAAAGCAGGCATCCCTTAACATGTGTTGATACTGCAAATATTCTGGGAGTTCATCGAACAGCTTTCGACCGCACGAATGAATGACTTTGAAATTACAAGAAAAAAAATGCGACAGAACATGTCTTACACCTGATAGTTACTAGGAATGTAGTATGTTTCGAGCAATAGCGCCCAAGCCACTATTAGTGGAACGATTTAATGGTTCTTACTGGACAGATTGTGAGAATACTTTCGTGCACTACTGTATGTTCCTGCAATACCAAGTCTGTTAATATGAAACCGGAATTTGTTGAAACCATTTTCTTGTTTTGACATCTGATAAAGATCGTCAATTCACAATCATACAAGTTTTATACAACGACATAGTTTTTAATGGCGTTGAACATGTCGAATTTTGTGCCTGGAAACTACGTTTTGCGGACAGCATTGACTTTCCGTTACCATTTGAAGGAAACTGCTGCGGAATCGCATCGAATGCTTGTCGAAGCTTACGGTGAGCATGCTTTTAATAAAGCACAGTGTGCTTTGAGTGTTTTAAAAAACTCAAAAGTAGTGGTTTTTATGTAAAAAACGAAGAATCAATTAAATCCAACACGAGAAGCAGTCTCCGTACGCTTGAAAGCAATGAGAAAAATCCAGAAGATAGGAAAATGGGATTAAAAGGCAACACAAAGTGATTTTGCTTCATAATAATACATCATCGCACACAGCAAACTAGTCAGAGAAACGATCGAAGCATTCAGTTGGAAAATACTTTCGGATGCGGTTTACTCTACTTACTTTTTTCTATCCGATTGTTATTCATTTGCATCAATGAGACGCGCACTTGCTGAGTAGCGCTTCACGTTTTTCGAAAATGTACGAAAAATTGCTCGATAACTGGTTTGCCTCAAAAGAGGAACAATTTTTTTATTGTGGCATCCACAAATTGTCGGAGAGATGGGAAAAATAGCTACCGATGGGTAATACGTTGAATAAAATATTTAGTATCATATTCATACAATGAACGTATTACGTATATATACAAAATGGTATTATTCACAAGTTGTCCAGGAATAAAAAATCAGAACGACAGCGACAAAGATTCGATAATACCGTTAAAAGTATTATATGATAAAATGATTCGTACCCATTCGCGAATGAGGTGACCGCACGTAATTGACGCGCGAACCTTAGCGCCGTTCCAGGGGTGTCAGGTCGCATTGATCAAACTAATCGGATCAATACGAGAGATTATTATCGTTCGAAACGAACGGAGGGCGGGAATTGTCCGATCCTTTCCCACCCCGTTTTTCCCTTCCCCGTATCAGCTCGTTACATCGTTCTACCAGCTGCTTGGCCCGTTTTATTAATTTTTCTTTCTCGCGCAGCCCGGAAGTCGACCGAATCCCTGTTGCTCCCGTTAAACTTTTTAAACTTGTCGCCCGAAGATGAGAACTTACAATGCGTGATTTCCCGCTGAAAATTCCGTTAAGAACCCCCGGGAGAGTTCTTCCGTTGGAATACCGTTGAAATCTTACGGACAATTTGCCCGCGCACTCACGATGCGCTCCTCTAACTGGATAAAGTATGAACGCAAATTATCGCGGTGAATTAAGACGACGAAGGAAAATTAAAGCCCTCCATGCGACACGCCCCGGACTATGTATTTCGCGTTAATCGGACTGGCTCTTCAATGTTCCCTTTCTAAGCCATGCGAATCCGACTTTAAATCCTGTGACGCATGACGATCCTGTTCCCGTAATCCTCGTGTCCCATTCATAAAATGTTCGGTGGTAAACGAAATTTTTCCGGTTTTTCAACGTATTTCTTCTTTCGAGAAAAAGTGCACAGTATATGCACGAGAAATCACATCACGACATATTTATATTACTTTAAACGCTCGATATGAGTACTGCCAACGTTTACGCGCATTCCAACTTTCAAGCGACTATGAAATTTGTTGTTTCATAGAATTTCGTTCAGCTTGTAAATTATTTTATGTCAGTGAAAATTTTTTAATAATGAGGATTGTGGATTTTTTTTAAAAGTCTTTTCGTATTATGCATGGAAATGGGAAAAATTAATTTATGCCTCTGGTAGCAATTAAATAAATTAAAGAGAAATTAATTATTCTTTTTTACGTGGTATTGAAAATGTTCCAATGACGTTTAAACATTTACGATATGTCGAAACATTTGAAATTATAGCAATGAACGTTTCATTGAATCAGTTGCAAGAATGTTGAAAAAAAAAACAAAATATCTCTATTTAAACCTTCTTTTATTAATATTATTAAGTGTTATAGATACTTTAAACGTCGCATTCGCGTGCACGGTCTAAGAGAGTTACAGTCGCGATGCAACTCAAGTTTATGACCCAGTTGACGTTATAAATCTTTAACGAGGCTTTTTAATGTCGTCAACTTTCCTTGTTCCTGAAAACTTCTCGGAGAGCATACTTTTCAAGCATTTCGGCATTTTCAAACATCCTCAAAGGCCCGTAAACTGTCACAATACTAAGCTAAGTTATTCAGCAAGTTCTATGACAGTTTGGCGGGAATCTGCCTACAAGTCCGTAATACAACCGCAAGGTGTCCTCGGTAAGTAAAGGCACAGTAATTTACAGTTATGGCTGTGGACACGTTGTCACAATATGTACAGCCGGATATAGTTTGCAGCAGAAGAGTCCGATCTCTTTTATACTTTTATTTCGCGCGAATGTTCTTCGACAGTCGTTGAAACAATATTTTAATGTATTCCTCAATAATGCATATGATGCTTGTGTATCGACAATATTTAGTTGCGGAAAAGAGTTGCTTTCGTAAACAAATAAAAATCCTTTTTTTTGCAATATAACCCCGCAATTTTTACGTTGCGTATTAAACGCGACTCGAATAATAAAAAAAAGTGTCTGAAATCGATATTGTCTGTCTCATTTAACTTTCAAATAAGAGTTAAATATTCATAACATATAAATGAGTGCAAGCTTACATATCGATTAACGTTTGAGCTATTTTTAATTCTTCAATAAATAAATGTTTCGAAAAAAATGAACTTTTGTTCAGTGAACAATTTATAGACGCAAAAGAATATTTGAAGAACATTATTTTTCTAAAGAGAAAAATGTCTTTCGTAAAGACGAAACAAAAATAATTCTTTATTGTTCAAATAGAATCGTATTTCAACTATACCGTCAAATTTGTTTTATATATCTGTTAAAACATATTTTTCTTCATTTTATTCACAGCTGCATATTTTTCGTATTTTATAAATGCCGTTTGTTTGAGAAATTCTATTGTCAAGCAATGAAACATTATTTAAACACGAATGGCTAACAATTACTTAACTGCACTGTACATAAATAGTTATTATACACAAGGTGAGCCACCTCGGATTTCTACGTAAAATGTCTCCTTCGTTTTTTAGTTTTTTATTTTCATAAATTAACATAAGCTAATGAAAAAAAGACAAATTCAATCTTGTGTGATATGTTGACCTTCAAGTAACCTTCGAAAAAGTTATTCTACCAATGTTACAGAAATAAAATTAAAGAAAACTTACTTGAACACGGTAAGATTGGATATTTGCATTTTAAGTTATGTTTTCTAAAATATAACTCTTCTAAAGGTCAATTGAAGATTAAGCTATTATATACGTGGTTGAATGTTGGAATTCGAAATGTATCACCCTATTTAAAAAAAGATGGAACAGTGACCTTAAAATTTTTTAAAACATAGCCACGAGGTAAAAATATTGTCTATTACAGTAATTGCTATTTTAAGTTGAATATTTTCTTCCTCCTATACTTTCGCGTATCTTTAAAAACATCGGAGATCTTATAAAACTCGCCTTATGTACCGGAGAACCTGTATAGTAAATATTATGAAACTGCTATGAACACCATGAAAATATTTACAATATTTACAAGAAATATTTCACAGTTATTTAGCAATTTTACAAGTAACTGGAACGTGCATATTTTAATGTTTTCCGTACGTACGTCATAATGAAAACTAAAGCCGAATCGACAGGAACTTCAATAAATAATATACTCGTAATCGATAAAACCTATAATTTTAATTTCACACGGAGCGTCTAATACAACCATAAATACAACGAACAAAATGAAACATACCAAATTATTTTTATCAATCTTCCACTATAAAATATGGAATTATTCAACGCGTAAACGCATGATCTCCACGAATAAACATCGTTCACTCCGCTCGTACGGAAAATTTAGGGACCGAGCACAAGTTGATAGAAATCCAAGGAAACTCGTGGAGTATTACTATAACAACGGTGCAAACCAATTGACAAATTGTTCCGAGTACTCACCGAGACACTGTCCGTTGGTGTAACCATTGAGATAGCCGGCACGTGACGTTAACGAGAGTTTCCACACATTATCTAATCACGCTGGGGACGTTCCGGAAGCACACATTCCCCTGGCGTTGTATCAACGTTCTGGTGGTTTGTTTTCGCAGGACACAGGCTATTTCGGCGACTAGAGCAACGCCTTTCGGTCTTACAAACAATGTTCCCGTAAACGGTATCAAAATTCGCCAGGCGTTGTTCAATTCTTGTCATCGTCCGAGCAAATTTAACAGGGACGCGCACCGCGTTAGACTTCGGTGAAGCCTTCGATTAGAGCCGGAAACTTGCGACGGTTGTTATTAATTAATTGATCGCTGCACGGTTTGCTTACTGAAATTAGCTAGTATTATGCGGATATTAAATGTGCAATTTTCATTCGGCCGGTGCCAACGAATCACTTAAAACGCAATTTCGCCAAGCCGGACCGGGTGTAAATATTCATGTAATTTTGATGCACTCCATTTAATGCGGCGTGATTAAAAATCATTTAACGGGGCAGATTTTCAACGCCGTAATTATGTGGCCGCCACTTCCTCCGCCCATCGAACCGTCGAATAAACCACCAACCGACCCCACGGATCCCGACGGAATAAATATTATGGCGAAACTGCATGGGCCGTTTCGTAATTAGTTCACAATTCGCGCGTTCTGGTGGCAATGCTTCGGGAAAAGATCGAAATTTTGCGTGGGACGCGAGGCGGAAACTGACTTTCAACCCTCAACTTTTCTACGAGCATAATCGATGCGGAAATTCTCGATCGTTATCATTGCTTG
Organism: Agapostemon virescens; assembly: GCA_028453745.1. Lineage (NCBI taxonomy): Eukaryota > Metazoa > Arthropoda > Insecta > Hymenoptera > Halictidae > Agapostemon > Agapostemon virescens. The sequence continues at coordinate 15,173,824 of CM052090.1, read as the reverse complement.
GTTCGATCTGCGATCAGCATTTCAGCTGAGAACTTCGAACCGAACGGACGGAGCGGGAAGGATAAACTGACGGTGAAACTTGCGGAAAAATCAACGAAACTGATAGAATATGGACGAACAACGAACACGGCAAATAAACACAACCGATCGGCAAAAACGAACACCGACGGTGACCGAGTACGCTTCTTTTTCGCAACGTATATCCCGAAGTTGCTGAAACGGAGCGAAAACGGAACGTGTTGGATGCTAATGGTGCACACTTGCGATTCACAGAAAAATAATGTTGCTTGGGAACGGAGAGTTCGATAAGCTAGCTGGAAACTGTATCGTTTTGTTGAAAAATTTATTAAAAATTCGCGGAACTTGTCTAACAATCAATAATAATATTATTTACCGAGCAACTCTAAGTAAACGTTGAATATTTCAGAGCGTATCGAAAATAAATAAAACTACGCTAGAATTTGCTGCAAACATTTTCTCTATACGCCAGGCAGCTATAAAGTATTTTCCAATAAAACTCGATAGGATAATAACAACAGCTGATCTTTTACTACTCGCGCACAAATCAAATGTTTTTACGATTCGGTAGATTTATACAACGCTATCTTTCCAATGGCACAATGACATTTTCCGAACAGTCCAAAATAAAAAACAAAAGTTCTAAAAACTGTCGCACAGATAGTAAGAAAATTGTGTTCGGAATAACCCTAAAAATTCAACTATAGTTTGCCGAGGCGTTTCCAATGACAATGACCTTCGCGAAACAACCCACAAAGGACCGCTGCGATGTGTCAGAGCGCGTTAGCGACCTGGCGCCATCATAAAAATTACGTATGCATAATATTCAATTTTACAAGTGCCCTGGGGTTTGTTGGGCGCGCGCCGGAAATTCAGGTTATTCCGAAAAAAAGAAAATACTGTAACGATCTCTTATTCAGAACGATCAATGAACTTCCGAGGAAAAAGTCAACGTGACGATGCGCTACTATGTCGTACTTATAATTGGCACAGGTCGGTGAACAAATGTGGAAGAACGTCGATAACGATAACGAGTTGCAGTAGACACCGGATTTTTATACAAAATAAAAAACAGTCTGCGTTTATTATAAAAGAACAAAAGCCACTCGTTCTTCTACTAATAATTTGAGTATGCTTAAAATAATGGGTCGATACACATAAATCCTTTCAATCTCTTTACCGTTTCAATTTACAGCTATTTCGTGTTACAAACGCCTAAAATCCACTGTCTACTTATCACTATCGGGACGTTGACCGAGGATTAAGAAAAAAGTAACGATTGAACGAATGGACGCGTCGTTTTGAGCGTGTATCGAGAAAATAGTACGCGTCGAACACGCTAAAAGATTCTTACAGAAGAAACTTGCAAAATCCAGCGATAGTTGTTTCTCTCGTATACGAGAATGTATTGCGATACGCGAATAACGTTTCGCCGAGGAGAGGGATTGTTAAGACACACCCGTTAAGGATTGTTAAGGATCAACACTCATTACACTTTCAAGAATCTCTCGACCAAATGTTCGAGAAAAAAAAATGTTTAATTCGGCGACGGTTTTTCTTTTTTTCGGAAAGGTTTCGCGCACTGGAGAGGCGAAGCAGGTGTAAAACCTGGCACGTGAATGAGAGTGACAACACACGGATCGGAGAGTCCTGATCGTCCCGTCACTCGTGCGCCCTCGATCGAGCGTTAAGTGCGGATCGTGAGAACGAAGGGCGTCGCGCCGCGGATTGCACTGACTCTCGCAGATTCTCCGTTTCCCGCAGAAGCTTCGTAAAACCCCCTCTTCCCCGGTCCTCCCACGCCGGTTGGCCTTGCTCAGCTTCTACCCCTCTTTCGACGACCGCTACACCATCCTCATTCAACCCCTTCCACGTTTCAGACGCTTTCAGCGCAAGCGCCACGGCTTTTGTGCGGACTCTGCCCTATCCTAATTCATATCCGCGTAAGTACGGTTACGTCCAGTCGGCAGTACAACGCAAAATTTCTCGTTTTACCACATCGTCTTGCGGTTTTCACGGATTACGGGCCACCGGATCTATCCGGGACTATTTCTTATTTTTTTTTTGTTTCGTCTCTTTTTGTTTTCGCCCTGCAAAACGCGCCGGCGTTTTTCAACCCTTTCGCTCTTTCCCGAGGACAACCGTGGCGATTCATTGTCTCTATCCCCCATCCCCGATTCCTTTCTCCCCGATTCTGCGTCTCGACGATTCCTTCACGCACCAGATACTTGCGCCTATTCACAGCGTGCTCGTCTTTTCAGGAAAAATTAGGACAAGCTCGGATCGTCGATGCCGATTACGAAGGAATCAAGTATCCAAATTTGTTGAGTTTCGTCTTTCGCTTGGAAACGGCTATTCGAAACGGCTAGTTGCTCCCGCTACGATTCGAAATGGCTTTATGCTTTTTGAAAAAGCAGTTTCCTAGAGCTTCGCGGACGTGGGGCTGCGGTTGTTTCCGAAAATTACGATTCAAACTATTGCAATTTCAGTGATGGCTTCGCGAGTTAAGTATGAATGAAAATAATTAAATCTGCGTGGACAATCTGTTTTAATCTTTAATTTCTCTCTTTCCAATGTTTATGCAGAATTTTTATCCTGCTTGTGTTAATACAAATATGAAAATAATGAAAGTGGTAACTGGTATGGACAAATGGTGAAAAGTCTTGAAAGTTATGGTTAAAAAAATATCAGTAAGGATTATAATTGCTCCTGTTGCTGCTGCGAAACTGTAAGACATGACACAGTTTAAAAACAATCAAATTGTACATTTTATTTTACCTTATATCAGGTAGTGTTTAGTAATGGTTTGAGTAATAGATAGAATATATAGACTTCATGCGTAGTACTTCCGAACTGTTCGACACTCACACGTTCATTTTGAACATTTGAACGAGTAATTACGAGTTTCATTAATCTACTTCGACGCTCGAATGAATCGATCCTTTTCTAAGGAAGTGTTATGCAAGTTGGGAGAGTTATGAAAGTTTTAAAGGTTTTAAAAAATTAACGGTTAAGTCCGAGTTAGAATTGGGTAAGATTTATAAGAAGGGGTGCAAGGTGGAATCTCTATGTCGCCATGACAGACAAATTCGGTCACCGAGAAAAGGTGGAGTTTGTCGTAATCACCCTAATAGCTTTCTTAGGAATGTTTTAAAAACCTAAGGTCGAGCGGCGATAATACGTATCGGGAATAGTTATGCAGAACAATGACCTTCACAACGTATTTCAAGGTTATTTAAATCAGAAGGGTCGCTCCTACTGTAAAAATCTATGGAAATTTTTAATTTAATTTGAGCGCTTATAACTCGTGGTCAAAATGGTCTCAAGCGTCATTGTCCAAAGGTTAATAAACAAACCATTCGCTTTTGTACAGTGATTCATGAAAGTATTCGGACAGCCTTTAAATGTAAATAACATTTTAAAAATGGAACCAAACAATTTGACTTTTCTGGAACAACTGGAATCATTGACATACTAAATGATAATTCTCATGTAATTCGTACCAGTTGCAACTTTTCCAAAATCCATTTCGCACATCATTCACTAAATTAACGCATCTAATCGCTCAAGAAAAGTTAAGACGTTCGATCCAATATAAAAAAAAAGTTATTTAATTGTAAACAATCTTCGAATATTTTCGTGAGCCACTGTATGCGAAATCGGACGTTTTTACGAAACAGATGATTTTCCTCATGCCGCATAAACGTGACCAACCAAGAATCCATAGTCGCAGGGTGTTCCGCGTGTAAGAGCGAGCTTGAAAAATTAGGTCGTTAAATTGATAAATCGAGATAGCCCGCGCGCATCATCCGCGTCTTGTAAACAGGCGTGTTAATGAAGCATCCCTCCGAGACCGGGTCGGTGCACGGTGCATTTTTCGCTTATCGACGACGAAGGATGATCAAAACTCCGGAGTTTGTCGGGAGTAATGCCGGCAATATGAATGCACGAACGGTAGTAACCTGGTCGGGAATTAAAATTACCCTGGAGAATGCTCGCACTGTGGCTTAACTAGGCCTCCTCGTTCCCACCCCTATTATTTGCCGGGGCTGGGAGTAAACCACTTTCCTCTGTGCATTCGCGCATTTACATATATATCCACCTGGCCGGTCTCTCTATCAACACGTTATCGCGTCTTTTTTCCGCGCGTACACAAGCCCGGCTACGTGTTTATACCGTTGCAAGCGGTCTCTTTCCTTTACAGCCCCGTATCCTCCGTTCCCACCCTTTATTCACTGTCCAGACTTTGTTTTATCTCGCTACCCGGATACATTGAGCCCGCGGCTGATAAACCTCACTAGAGCTGCCCAGGGAACCCGCCGAATTGCACAAGTTTTAATTTCCTCGAGCGATGCGCGCCTCTCTTCGCCGCATCGGCACAATCGCCGTACTTATTGCGGCGCGAACGCGTTTGGGACACATACCGCCGTGCTGTACACCGTGTCCCAGAAACATGAAAACGATGCGTGCATAATTGTCGAAGCTTCTGCCAACCAAAAGCTACGTTACCGTTTTGATCATTGAGGCTTTGCTTCAAAAATGTCGAGCTGTTAATCCTTTTCTCTCGAAGCTGTTTTAACTTCGTCAGCAAGCTGTTTCGTCTGACCTAAGATATTTTCATTAATTTATATTATATTTGCATGATTTATATTTTGGCGGCTATAATGTGGAGTGGAGAGAGGCAGAAAGAAAAGGAAGAAAGGGGAGTGAGGAGCGTCTCGTCCTGGGTCCACTAGAGGACTCGTCAGGAAGGCTGACTATAGCGAATCTTGCCTTAGACTCTGGGATACTTGAAGGCGGTTAACACGTTTCGTGCCAAGCCGTTTTTGCCCGACTTGTCGTTCAGGCCATTTGATGTTTTGACTAAAGATTGATATATTATCACACAATATTTCATTACACCATCAATCCATAAATTATTAGATTCTATGCTGCATTTTTTGTAATGTCTCATTCTTTTGATGGAAATATATTTTACAGAATTAAATTTATCATAAGATATATGTTTGCAGGGATTTAAATAAATACGTCTGCGTGTACCATTTATGGTACACGTGGCTGAAGGTCAAGTTTAAAATGTAGCATAAATGGTACACGTGGCATAGAACGTGTTAACACTTTGCTGACCGGCAATTTTACACAGAAACTATGCCATGTCACCGGCTATTATTTTGTAATTGAATATGGAAATAAAGTAAAACATTCTAAATGAACTCCAATAAATTTTATTTATACTGAATGAAATGAAATTAAACTTTGGACATATTTTTTATATAACTTTTAAAATATTGCGCAAAGCTTTTGCAATATTCTTTATCGCCCTGGTTTTCATAAATTGAAATAGATAATGCAAGTGCAATGGCGAGTTAACTCGTCATCGGTCAATAACGTTTGAGCATGAAAAGACGAGTTAACTCGTCATTGGTTACCAATGTGTTAAGGACGGTATATATACGAATCGGAGGCGGATTAGGTACTAGCGGGAAACTATTGTCTTATTGTCCCTCTGTCGGTGGGCGCAGGAGGTACAGTCGCCACAATATTTTCCTATGCATATGAAAGTATTTACTGTTTTAGTCCTTACAAGGATTAAATATTTATCAATTTCTTAGATGCAATCAAATCGATGTAAAAATTGTATTAAAGAATAGTGCGTCTGTTTTCAGTGACGCTTCAGGGTGGCCGTTGATGCTCAGTTGGCGACTTTGAAGCGCTAATCAAACCATTTTAATGCTAATGGGACTAATTGCTAATGGGTCTTGAGACTAATATGACTTTTTACCGGCAATGCAATAATAAGGCTTTCTAGAAGTTGATAGAACACTGCAACCGTTACAGTACCGAAATGAATACCGAAATTTTTGTCAAGTTTCCTTTCATCTCAAAATCAGGGATTTTATACCGAAATAGTTTCGTTGCCGGTATTTCTCAAGTAAATTATTAGTTATTTTAGCTCTTTTAACTGTGTTAACTATCACTTTATTTTTGCGTCCGCGAAATCCTTGAATAAATGCATTATTAATTCTTGGCAGAAGGTAACTTTTCAGCCATTTCTATTCCAACAGTTTTACTGGTGCACTGAAACTCCATTGATATGAGCTGCATTTATATGAATTAAATTTTAACAAACCATGTTTAACTCAACTGTGGCTAAGCGAAATCCTCTTACATGAGCATAGACGCCTGTTAAATGAAGGAAAAATCATTTTCAGTGGTGAGAGACAAGTGGACTCCTATTATCTGTAGAATCAGAATACTCAGTCCAAATACGTATGGAGATTAGGAAAAGTCGGAGTGCTCCATGGGTCTATGAAGCAGTCGCTTGGCTGCAACCAGGAAGGATGCAGCTTTTGAAAGTTCATCCGGGATAGCGGGAACACTGATCGCCGCATAATGGCGCTAATGAGGATGAAAGACCACCATGCGAATTCTTCGCTCGCGTTGAAAAGACAATGCCACTTGTTCTTTGCAATATATATTTATTCGATGCTTCACACGGGATAGTCTTAATGTCTCAAGTTTGCCACACAGAATGAACCACACAGAATGAACCACATCCATCGCACCGAGTGTCAATCATGCTGCGCGGATGCCGTCGCATGCCGCTTCTTTCACACACTGTTTCTCAGTCACACCACAACTTAATCACACCACATCTCAGTCATATCCCATATCGGTCGTACCGCGTCTCAATCGCATTCTTTTTCTTACACACATGCATAACTCTCACATTATACACTAGTGTAGACATTTTTATAGGGGAAAAGATAATCACGATTCATCAAGTACCGAGACCAACGACAAGCGACCGGCAATTTATGGGTTTATGACTACCAGATACGGAAAAAGTTCCCGAGGACGAATTTTCGAACTCGAGAAAAGTGCAAGGCGTCAGAGTCGGGAAAAACCGAGGATGACTCGGAACAGGCATCCTCGGATTCATCCGCAAACATTAATCCCACCTCCTTCACCATCACCACTATCGCCTTCACCAATCATAGAAAAATAACAAATTGGGAAAGCATGAACAATTTGAGAGAACGTGGCTGCTCCAATCCGCGGTGTAGTCAGTCGTACTAGAACTTTGAAGCGGCACCACACTTCTTCCTCGTCACTGTGTATATACATAGTTCTCTGTCAGTTGTAATAAACCCTGTTAACACGTTCCATTCCAAGTTACTTTTGCTGGACTTTTCATACAGGTCATTTAATATGTAGCTAAAGATTTCTATATTATTACAAATTTATGTGCTTTGATTTATACTACATCTTTTATAATGTCTCATTCTTTTAACCTAGACTTTATACATGCTTTAGTTATATACTTAGGAGCAAATGTATCTTTGTGGAATCCGGGGACATTAGGCGTAGCAACAATTAGCTTCACGTAGTTTGTAAACAGAGCCACTTAGGACACCAATTCCTAGTCCCTAAAGTCAATGTAGGTATATTGTAGAGACAACGACAACGACAGACATACATACAGACAGACAGACAGACAGACAGACAGACAGACAGACAGACAGACAGACAGACAGAGAGCAGACAAGAAAGCAAGAGAGAAAGAATCTAAAGGATTAGGAATGAATAGGCGAAAGTCAAGGGAACGATACGAGTAGTTATACAAGAATAATAAAGAAAGACAGTTAGCGTAGTAGACAGCGTATCTCCGTTACCGTTTTAAATAAACATTTCTATATATCGTTACACATCCATCATAGTTTACACTCTTGATTTTAAGAAAGCTTCCAATCGCACATCCTTTTAGCGCATTAAATAACTACAGTGACTCTTATTAATATTCGGACATTGTGATATTCAAAAAATTGTTGCTAGTTTCGATCATTTGCAATAGTAAATTTGGAGTTATTGTTTTATAATATAACAAAACATTCATTGTAGTTTGTAATAACATAAATTTTATCTGTTTTTTGCACATACTTTTCTTAACACCAAACAGTGAACTAAATTATGTCGAAATTTATTGTCGCAAAAATATTCGGATACATAACTTATTCTCGCATTTCTTGCGAATGACGACACACCTTTGCCGTTTGTTTACAAACATAATGTCGAGCAAGATGAAGAACACGCTTCACGATATCAGTTACTGTTCGAAAGCCATTAGGATCAGTTAGAAATTAGTATGGGACGAAAAAGTAAAAATACTTCATTTGGCGTACGACAATAAGTAATTTTTTACAAAGAAAAAGAGAAAACGTATCAGGAAATCGGTAATCTTCTAAAATTAAGTAAGAGTACCGTAGCTGATATTATACGGAGACATAATAAAGAAAATCGAATTGAATCAATTCCTCAGGAAGGCCGACCACAGAAGCTTGACGACCGAGAGAAACATTATTTTGAGAAAAGTAAAAGTGAACCCTGATTTGAGTGCTCCAACTTTAAGTGCTGAATTATTTCAAGAGATAGGAACGAAAGTTCATCGAGATACAATACGTCAGGTGTTGAAAACAGATGGATATAATGGTAGAGTAGCGCGTAAGAAACCGTCTATAAACGAAGCGAATCGCAGAAAAAGATTAGCTTTTGCAAAACAACATGTTCATGAGGAAAAAACTTGGTGGAGTAATGTAATTTTTGCTGATGAAAGTAAATTTAATCTGTTTAACACTGATGGACGAAAATTAGTATGGCGTAAACGAAATCAAGAACTTAACCGAATAAATTTAAATCCAACAATAAAGCACGGTGGTGGAAGTATTATGGTGTGAAGGTGTATTTCATCTAAAGGAGTTGGACAACTGGTTTTTATACAAGAAATTTTAGATAAATTTAAGTATCTAAATATTTTAAAACAAAATCTTAAGAAAAGTGCGATCACAATGGATATAGAAGACAC
>CM052090.1:15142093-15164843 GCA_028453745.1 Agapostemon virescens | reverse complement strand
ATGTAATTTTTGCTGATGAAAGTAAATTTAATCTGTTTAACACTGATGGACGAAAATTAGTATGGCGTAAACGAAATCAAGAACTTAACCGAATAAATTTAAATCCAACAATAAAGCACGGTGGTGGAAGTATTATGGTGTGAAGGTGTATTTCATCTAAAGGAGTTGGACAACTGGTTTTTATACAAGAAATTTTAGATAAATTTAAGTATCTAAATATTTTAAAACAAAATCTTAAGAAAAGTGCGATCACAATGGATATAGAAGACACATTTAAATATTATGAAGATAATGATCTTAAACATAAAGCCAAAATAGTTCAAGAATACCTTTTATATAATGGCCCAAAAGTATTACATCCGCCACCACAGACACCAGACTTGAATCCCATTGAAAATGTATCGGATTTTTTGGACAGGAAAATTCGAACACCGATAAGATCGAAGGAAGAATTAAAAAAACGATTAATTGAAGAATGGAGACGTATACCGCTAAGTTACTTACAAAAAGTTATAGACAATATGCCTAAGTGGTTGCGACACGTTATTAAAGCTAAATGCTATCCAACGAACTATTAATTATTGCTTATGTTAATAATTTTCATGTTTAAATGTTATAGTTTGTGAAGCGTCCGAATATTTTTGGGATGATCAATTTTGACATAATTTAGTTCACTGTTTGGTATTAAGAAAAGTATGAGCAACAAACAAATAAAATTGATGTTATTACAAGCTACAATGAATGTTTTGTTATATTATAAAATTATAACTCCAAATTTACTATTGCAAACGATCGAAACTAGCAATAATTTTTTGAATAGCACAATGTCCGAATATTAATAAGACTCACTGTATGTCATCGTGTACCATTGGTAATACGCGTAGCGGAGAATGTGTTAAACATTCCCCGTGAATAATCCTGACTATCCCTCGGCCAAATTCTACACTAGCGACGATACGTGTTGGTGGCGTTGAGGTTAAGACATACAAAAAGACGATGACGATGCTGTGGCGGACATTCGAGGGTGAATGTCGTTGCAGGCCGGCCGAGTATGGGATCGGGGCTCCCGAGACCAAATACGTATGGAGATTAGGAAAAGTCGGAAGGCTCCGTGGGTCTATGAGGTTGTCGATTAGCTACGACCAGAAAGGACGCGCGGTTTCGAATCCCGAAGCGGCGGGTTCCCTCTTTTTCCTAGGAATTCACATTTAGGGGATCAGCCAGGATAGGGGCAACACCGATCGGTGCACGATGGCGCTGAAGACGACGACGATGACGACGCTGTGACGGATTTCCGAGGGCGAATGTGGAATCCGGGACTGTCTAGACCAGATACGTATTGAGATAAGAAAAAGTCGGAGGGCAGAAGGGCCGCAAGGTAGTCGATTAACTACGACCAAGAAGGACCGGCGATTTCCTTCCTTTTTCCTAAGATCGTACATACCAGGTATGTAAATATGAAAGCGGAATATTTGTATATTAGTTTGATGGATTTAAATGTATGATAAATGTCGGATTTTCTTTACATGTGAACGTTTGTCTTCCTGTGTTGCGTACGAAGATGTTACTTCTGTGATACCTTCTTCTCAGCATACAAAGAATGTTGCTGAGCACCTGGATCGCGTAATAACTACATGATTACAATGGTTGCGATTTTCTTTATTTTCAACTTTGGAATGTTCGCGATTTCTATTGTTCGAGTTCTGTTCTGTTCGCGATTTCTAGATAGTCTCCTTCCTGATTTCTGAATAGTCTGATGAGACTTTTTGCGTCCTGTCCGTCTTCACCTCGGTTTTGTCGTGATTGGTTGAGAATAGTTTGAGGCGGAAGAATGTTTTTTTTAATTGGTTGAAGGAATGGTTGGAGGAATGCGTTTTTTAATTGATTGTAGAAACAATGGAAATAGTACCTGAAGGAGTACCTAAGGAGTGGGAAACGGTCAATGAGGAATTATCATGATTTATTACTGGATTGTCTGGTTTTCGTGTCTTCAAGTGAGTCGCACGTGGTGTCCGTTCGTCGAGGTAAAACTGTCCGCGTGCGGCGCTTGTCGAATTTCATACTTTCTTGTCAGCTTTTCGTTTATGCGTTACAAATTTCCGAAGACAGGGTTAGGCACGTACAACCTTCGGTGTTGCCATCGCAACACCCTGTTTTCACTATACTTTTATGTTTAGCATAATTTCGTTTATAGTCGTACTGTCCATTACTAGAAAGACATTTCAACAAAGAAGATTTTCTCAAAAGTGTTCCATTTTGTTATTTGTATAAACTTGAATATAAACCAGGCGTTCGGGGAGAATACTGTTTACGATCGAAAAGTAAAGCGTTGGCTTGAATAATTTCGATGTGGTGACTTTTCCCTACAAAATGAACCGCCTCATTATGTAAACCAACTTTCCTCCAGACAGGTTCACGTAAACGGAGTTCTGCTGTACAATTAAAATCGAATAAACACAGCGCTGCTGTGTACAAAAGTGTAAATATTTCTCGATTTATTTCATCATACTTCGAAAAAAATAGTCGCGCGCAAATTAGCCACGTCTAATTATCAAACTTTCCACTCGGAAAAATTGAACTTTCGTCGAGGCTAGTAATCGGCTTATCCAGCTTTAATTCGCAAAGTCGTCGTCGCCGCAGCGAAATTGCGGGGCCGAAATAAATTCAATTGCGCCGACGCTATTCACCGCCCAAGAAACCGAAAGATTTTTCTTATTTCAGCATTCCGTTCCATCCGTTTCGCCGTATCGAACTATATCGCAATCATATCCTTTCCTCGATCGCGTGCTCGAGTTCGAGCCGCCGGTTCAGACATTTATTTCGGCCCCAGCCATTATTTCGAGATTGTTAAGGGCCGTTACTTCGAAATTGCTTCCGAAGAAACGTAACTGTTGCATTATTCAGACTGTTCTCGCGCGCGCTCTACTGCGAGTGCGCTCGCGGGCTTGTGCAGCGCTGTGCCATTGCACATTTGTCACAAAACAGTGCGCTGAACCGACGACGAAAGTTTTCTCGTAACACACCGACTATCGGGGCTCATTTCGTTGGCCAGTCGGAAGATTAATGTACAAATCACACTTCGAAATAACACAATTCTCGAAATTTTATGGAAATATTGTCTAACCACCGTCTCTATTTTACTGTACCATTTGTCGTCTACGCACGCGACACCAATGCAGAAATGGAACTAAATGAGCCGTTTATTTTGAACGTGGATCAAGTCTATTTATGTTCGAATCGAGATATTGAAGAGTCTGCGTTGGATTAAATTTAAAAATATGGGTAACAGATAACAATATAGAATAATATTTTTGGATTTCTAAAGGTGTCAAATTTATCATCCTAATTAGCATGATTAACATTATTGAAGAAATAATGTTTTTGATATCTATGAATGGACTTACGCCATTTTCAAAATGAATGAAACGACGTTTTCAATTCTTAAGAAAGCACAAGTGCACAGGAAAAATAAATTTCCCTTGAAATTTATATAAATATATACACTTTTATGTTATAAAATCAAAAAAATATTCAACTTTCATTCTTTGTTAAATAATAATTACATTAAAATTAATATAGTTTTATTAATTATTATTCAGTCTTCCCCAGTTTGTGTACGCGGGAGGGATTTAAAATAACTGTGGTGTGCAGGTGGTATATAATGTAATAAATCCATTAAGTCCTTATATTTTAGAGTGAGTGGTCTCCGTATTTTGTATAGTGATGCCAACTGGATATTATTAAAGTTTTTCGATCTTCCCCGTTACGGTAGTAAATCCAATGTTCTAAGTGGTGCATCCTCGTGCATTGTCGTTTCATAGAATAACTTATATGAATCGCTTCTCAAAAATCTCATCCAACATACTTTAAACCAATTTACTCTTTCACTGTCAGTATTTTCTAGCCTATTAAAAATCGCATTTTCTGTGGACAGGCACTGTTCCATTGTTTAAAACAAAGTCATTGCACATTGATAATTCAACTGTTACTTTGATGATTAAACATAAAGCTGGGATCTCATAAAATTTTATTGCATAATTATTTTCCATATCCATTTGAAACTCTCACAAAGAGACTTACGGCACTTTCAAAATAAACTTTTTCATTGTTTCACCAACCAGCAAATTTTCGTGTTACAAAATCTTAACGATTTTAAATATATTAGTAACAACTTGCCTCAGAATGAAAAGATCTTGTAAAAATGTAACTATTATGGTAGCTGACTCGATTTTTTAAAAAATAGACTTACGCCACTTTCAAAATAAACGGCTCAAATATTTCGTAGTGAAACATTTGCAGCGTTCTCGAATTTGTACACCGAATTTCAAGGGGTCGGAAATCCCGCTCCGCTTGCTCGCGACGAGATTTAGAGGCGTGAACGCTGGCGCAGTTGATAATTAACTACACCTAGTTGAAGCGAATCTCTGCTTTTAGAAATCAACACTTAATGCATTTGATGTTTAACAAAACGTACAAGAGCCGCGTTCACTGGCGGTTTCGTGCTTTCGACGGTCTATATCGCGATGCTTCCGTTTCGATGTGGTCTAGTTTTACGTCGCGTCGCGCCTTACGTTGGTGCAGATTTGTTCCTATTAGTTAACCGGGGAATATATTTACTGACTAAACGGTTAAAATCGCTTCAGGTTATTGCGAATTGTGAATAATTCAACATGGCAAATATTACGAAAAACCGCGATTTCAATGAATTCTAAATCGATTTTTGCAAGTTACAAGACCTACACCTTTATGTGTCCAGCAATTTAGATGAAACTGTGCACACGACCATAACATTTTAAATTATAAAATAGCGTCGTTTACTTTTTAGTTCACAAGTCTGATCAGTAGCGATTGAAAAAATGTATATTTACGCATTACCCAACAAATTAATCCTTCCAACGTCAATTTCAAAAAAGTTATTCATTTTAAAAGGTATACGAATGCTTTTCGCAACCATTATATGAAGATCAGTGTAATCAATGCAAATGGTGATTAACTATGAATTTCTATGTCGCAGGATCGAATCCCGTTGTGGCCGGTGTCCTCTTTTTCCTAAGGCTCTTAGATTGTACGATATTGTACATTATTGGCATCTTCTTATTTCAGTGGCTAAGGGGGTTAGCGTCGGATGATAATTCAAAGTTTGAATAATTCAAGGTAGATTTAACTTCTTGCTGGTCGAGTTCTTAATCAATCGGTGGCTAAATTGAACGATCATTTCTGAACAACTAAAAACGAATTCCATCGTCTAAAGCAACGGCTCGAAATGATTGTAATAATCAATCGGAACGTTCTCGAGTGACTACGCATACCAGGTCGGAATAGCACGTTCGGTAAACATACCTCGATAAAAGTTTTGCCCCGCGTTTCTGACATTATTGCGCGGTGAATGTACTGATGCGATTGTAATGAAACTATTTCTAGTGGTGGTACTTTAATCGCGCGCCGAGAGTTCTGAATTTCTAAATTGGGTACTATGACTGAATTTCTCTAGCTGATTGAACATCAATTCTCCATTCCACGGGAGCTAACTAGTTCCACAAACATTTTAAAATAAAAAAAAAAAAGTTATCCGTGCTCCCATTGATGGTCAAGCCGAAGGAAACTTTTAAAATTAACGATTTCCAATCATAGAACGGACCACCGTCGAATCAGAGAACATAGTATTTAAATAACGTCGTAATCGTAGTAACGATTACGTCACACGTATCGCGTTCCCGCTCCTCGAAAATATGGAACACGAGAAACCGAACCGTATTTGATCTGCAGATCTGAAATTGTGCCAGCTGGATGAACTTACACCGAAATGAATTGGAGATTGAGTATGCTTTGCAAGAGGAACTTCAGAAACGTTCCCGGCTCCTTCATGAAATTCATCAGTATCTTACGAGCTTCATAAATTCCCAAACAGCCTCTAAATCGTTCCTGAACTTCGTCGTTATTTGTTTCAAAACTTCGGTGGCCGGACCACCGTATCCGCCACGATTCCCCTTTTATTCGGCAATAATCGGAAAAATTATTTGTTTCCTTTCGGAAACTCTGCTCGTTGCTTACCGAGGACGCCGTTGAATGTTTTCCATCGACCCCCGACGCATGATTCCTCGATCGATGTCGGCATAATCGTATAGACGCTGTAATTACTCAGCCTCTCCCGCTCGAAACATGGAAACTACATTTCCGAACCGATTGGATTCGTGGCTCAATCACCGATTCTCGATGTTTCTTTTCTGCTCGCAGCCAAAGGGTCTGCCGATAGTAGCTACAACCGGATTATAGACGCTATTGCCTCGGCCACGCGCTCCGCTAATTATTCTTCTTTCGTTGCGACATAATCTATTCCTTTTGCTACACGAGTCGCAGACCGATAGGTGTATTGGAATTTCAGACGAAACACCAAGCTTCTGAACTAATTTCGTATCGTACTAATAGCAACTCTTCGTGCAATCTCTGTAATACTTAACTCGAACAAGCATTTAGATCAATGTTTCAAACATTGTTACACCATTTTGCATCTTTATGATACCGATCGTTAACCTCTTTCTTTCTCTATACGATAAAACACATTGGAACGGAGTTATTGATAACTAAATTATAATGTTGTTAAAGACACGACGCATATAATTTAACTTTAATAATTAATGATACAATTGAGTATGCTCAAGACACTATAATGGCGCATTGTAATAGAAATTACATTCGCAAAAGCTACTATAGTAGCGCATCGTACTTAAGGGGGGAATACACTTTAGAGCGTCTAAAAAATAGTAACTTTTAGGAATTTTGTTCTCAATAACTACAAAGCGAATCATTCTCAAACTTTCATGATATTATGTTCTATATTTAAACAATAGAAAAAATTTTCTATTTTAATGATTAATTTATTTTTTTCGCAATATTTATAAATCTTCACAACTCCGCGCCACGCGCATCGTCAGTTTGTGTACATCCTAGAGCCCCTAATTTTCATCTGAAACAGGAAAAGAAAAGTTTTTTTAATCCATATAAAATTATCTCGTCGATGAACTAAAAAAATTCCAACAAAAAGTACAAAAATGCAAAAACTTTGAACTTTATTGAAAAAGTTACGATTTTTCGCTAAAAATTTCGTCTTTATAATGTAAATTGAAAGAAAAAAAATGCAACTATTTAGGAATTTTTTTAGTTCATCGACAACATTTTATCATTACCTAACGAAAAATCGCCTTAAGAGCTCAATTAGTCCAATGGATCGTTCTGTATCGTGTACACAAGATTCAGAAATATGATATTGAGAAAAACGCGTTTAAAGTTTTTCGACTGTTAGAGTAGTAGTTATTCAACACTTACTTCTGGAGGAAACTAATCCGCTATACCAGGGTCATATAGTAAGCCTTCTGTGGCTTCAAAAAATTCATTTTTCTCATTTTTCTACCTGTTAAGAGATTAACAGGTAGTTTTCATTAATACTTCGTTTGCAATCATACCAAGTCAAGGCTTCCTTCAGCTTCGTCTTCCAAATATTATGTTCTATTAACGTATTTCAGTTTTGCACTACCTCCTACGTTCGCCAACAGATGGACATAGAGGCAATTGGACGTCCTTCCTCGCTGCTGTTGCGATAAGATGGCAAAAAGAGTCCTGAGAGGAATGCGGCGACATAGGCTGGACGTAATAGTCCTATTGGTTCGCTTGGAAGCAGCACGTCAGACTTTCGCACGTATTTTCGAGTTGGGCGTACTATTGGCCCAAACGGTCACACGCGCCAGCCGGATCGACAGACGAAAATGGGGAATGAGCAAAAGATAAACCTCCCTTGTCTCTGGTCGCCCCCGATGCTTATCTTGTCATCTCACCACAATACTTGATCCGTCATCGATCCTTCCAATATTACAGAATCTAAAGCTGGGCCTGCTACATAACCTTGCTAACGAGTTCTTTAAGAGGCCTAGGACGAAGCACTCCTCTTCCTTGTCACTCCCTCCTTTACCTAACTCATTTCAATCGTCACCAAATGGTACAACAATATTTTTCCAAGTCTATTAAAATATTCTTTCAATTCCAGAAATATTCGATATGATAAATTTGACTTTTCTAATTTTAGATTCTTGAACCTCCGAGCGGCGAAATTATAATTGTAATTCCTATAATTATATAACTGGTGATGTTTAGCATCATTCTCTGCTTTATTTATATCTTTTCGCAAACATCTTTCAACTGTCTCTAACGCAGCTGCTGTTCATTTAATTAATTCGCCAGAAACTGACTAATTGATTAGCGATTTGAATACTCTGAGTTAAATTAGACATCGTCGTTAAAGTTTCAATACTTTAATTTTGTCGAATTGTATGGAGGATATAACTAGACCACTGTTCAAAAGAATCGCTATCAAGTAACCGAGCCGCAAATACTTTAAATTACTCATATCTTTATCGAAGTCCGTGCAGAGAATCATATCTAGATGATCAAACATCCCATTGCACTTTGACTAACATTTCCCGAGAACTTTTAAATATTTTTACCTTTCACGACTCATCGTGAGATTTCATCTCACGCGTTTATCTACCGGCGATCTTGGCTGTAAAGTTTCTTACCGGAACAGCGCTGTCGAGTATTCTACGGTCACAATTGATACAAAGAGATCATTCAGGCAGGCCGATATCATGGCCATCTCTCTGTTCAATGTTTCGCGGACTCACCGTTCTTGTCTCTTCTAATCATTCCTGTCTCTTGTCCCGAACGAAAGGTCGTCGCGGAGGTAACAAAGGCCATAACCGAGTAAATGAGATAGATACCATAAAGAGATCTGCGAACTCGGGCCATTCCAACTAGTCACGAGTTTCTTTTATCGATACAGTCAACACCAGAATATTCGTTGAGTTCAGAGAGATACGGGATGTTCCGCTAGCTTCTGATTCGCTCTCCCTCACATCTCATTCTTGTGTCTCTTCTTCGGTCCACGTTCCTCTTTCGCCGTTGAGTGGAATTAACTGACGCGGGGCAAGTAACTTTAGGGATGAATCAAGCACGTGGCCAGCATAAATTTACCCGGTCAGCTCACGGAGAACGAGTTTAACTAGTTTCAAACGCTTTTTGTCGCCTGGTATTAGATCGGGTCGTTGTACGTCGTACCGTTAGCTGAAATAAACGCGCGTTTTCCCAATCTAATTACACCCAGTTAATTAAAATACTGTATTGCGTATATTAATTTCAATATCCAAGGATTTTTAAATATATTAGGTCTACCGGAAAGTTCGGCCCGTTTTTGGAATAAAATACAATACAAATTTTTATTACCGTCAATAAACTTTATTAAATAGTGTAATCGCTATTATTATTAATGATTTCTTGCCAGCATGAGGGAATTTGTATATCCCATTTTCGAAAAATGTTTTATCTTTTCATGCGAAAGATTGAATCAGTGCTTGTTTGATATCTTCTTCATTTTTTAATTCTTTGCTCCTCAAAAAAATTTGTGAGGACAACAACAAGTGATAGTCCGAGGGTGCTAAGTCCGGGGAATATGGTGGATGCGACAGAATTTCCCAGCCTAGTTCTGCAATTTTTTGACGAGTCCCCAAAGCAGCATGTGGCCTGGCATTATCATGATGCAGTATGATGTTCTTTGCTTTTATTTTAGATAATTTATTAAAATTAATTAATTAATTAATTAAAAAAACTTTATTTTAGTTAATTTGCTACGTCAGTATGTATACATTAAAACGTTGAATGCCACGGGGGTCACCGATGACCGACACCGTTACATCGTTTAAGAACGGTTATCAATAAATTAACAGCATTGAACATTAACGCAGTACTGCCAAAATTAACCAGATTATACTACGAGGTGAAAACTTTAGTTTTTAGTAAGTAACAATTTTGTTCAATAACGCTGATCATTTCTATAAATGAAACAAATGAAACTTGTTCGAAGCATGCAAAATTCGCGTGGCATTCAACGTCTTAAGTGATAAAAATAGAGAGGCACACATGCGCCAAATAAACATGCGCTTACGTGTCAAGACTTGTTGTGATAGAAACGGACAGAACTTTTCGGTAGACCTAATACATTACACATTATTGTTTTTCTTTTGTTTCTTTAGAAGTCACAGATTAAGCTGAACTTCGTTACACTTTTTGAAGCGTTTAATTTAACACTAGAACTACCAAACCAGACTGGTTCCTGCTTATTTCTTTCGCAATTACTGAAGTTATAAAAATATTTTCATTAGCAATTTTCCGATGTTTGATGAACCACACACAATTAAAATTGAACGAAGTTTAAATAGATGCAGTCTTGTTATTATCACATTCGGTAGTTCTAATTCCCAATGCTTCTACCTTGTCTTATGTATACTGTATATTGTTATCATCTGTTCTCTATTACTTCGTAATACTCTGCGCTTTACGCAAAACCGTTAGATTACTATGTTATTTATTAGTGAATAAAATTGATAAGCTACCGAAAGACAGAACTAGTTTCTACGTAGCTCCTATTCCTGCGGACCGTCCTTACAATTTTTATTATCCATAAAAATTGTATAGATATATGGTAACAATTAGTACATGAAAACACATTGCAAAATATGTAGGACGGTTTTAAGAATTTTATGAAATTCATTTTTATGTAGCTTCTGTTGCTTGTAGACCATACTGACAATTTTCATTTAGCAAGAAGATATACATGTTAGCGACAGTTCGTTTTGGGAGAAATCGAATGCAGATAATCCGACGCTAGTCCGCTTTTGATTATTTTATGACAAGGTCGAAGGTTCGGTGTAGCCTCTCAAGATGCATCCGGTCAACGGGTGGTTCTTTGCCGAGGGCTGACGGCTTGAAGTTGTGCAGACGCTCGATGGAATGCACTCGTTGACACGCGTATAAAAAGTTAGGAATCTTTAATAATGGCAGGCGATCCCAGGTCGTACCGCTATGTTAAAAGAACAAGGATAGCATTTTCCTGAAGGATCTGACCACGGAGTGGGGAAGGCTAGTCCTTTTGGTAAGAGGACTGTGATGAACCTCACGGCACTTACCTCAGAACCTTGGAAAAGAGCGGTACTTTACAAATTTTTATAACATACATTATGTGGATGTATCGCAAAAACGAGCATGCGATAACACTTTGTTCTCGTCGCGAACAATTCGCATGTTCCGAACTCGTTAGCTTATCGTATTATTTATTACAATCCAACATTGTCAACTAGCTATTCAGGAATAGAGAATGGCACGCGTGAATTGAATTTTTGACAACAATACACGGTACCAAGTTTGAGAAATATTTCAAAATTCATTAGAAAGTTATTGATTATTAACTGCGTTTTATTTTCATACATTATTTTTCACATTCTAGAATTTTATGATATTAAGTTTTTACATATGAAATGGCCGATATAAAACAGCAACTTTAAACAAATATAGCTTGTCTGCAAATAAAACGTATTGATTGAAGTCATGTTCTGACAAAAAAATGAGGGTTTTTTCGATAATACTGTGATAAATATTGAAATTTGTGATCGTCCACCCTCTTTAGTTACGAAAATAGGACGAAAATCGTTTCTATTTGTTACCTCTATTTTCGAGCTTTTTCGACTATTTACTAACAGTGCGTTCATATACTACCACGTTTAGATTAAACATCATATAATGATATCATCAATATCTTCAGCTTCTCACACAGATAAATAGAACGTGCCACGCTGGTGTCACTAATATTGAAATAGACATTATTTCAAAGTAAAATTGGATATGCAAATAGAAACTGAAGATAGGACTTGAAAAATTAGCTGTGTACCTTCAAATTATATGTAATCAATGTGGAGACTAAAATAGTATTTTTTTATTGAAACATTTTTTAACATTTGCACTCTGAAATTGGATATTTCATATGCAACGATCTAACAACTAGGGGAAATATTGAAAAATTTAACCCCTTGGCTATTGTGAGTGCCTATAGTCGCTTAGAAATTTTGCGTTTGTGTCACTAAGAGCGCCTATAGACGCTTATCCCATTATGGTCGCCTGAGACTGAGAGCGTCTAAAGGCTCTTGACGCATTTTTATTGATATAAATATAAATGTAATTTTGTATTAATAAATAATAAATATGTAAATTTCATTTACATTTAATAAAACAAGTTTTACACAAATACCGCTCAGGTAGAGTACATGATTGTAAATCAAAAGGTGAAAATCCTAATAATCAGGCTTTTCGGTTGACACAAAGGTATTTTCCGTTTCCATGCGTAAAAAATACAGCAATTTGAAAAAACTCAAGACGCAAATGTGCATTATGTCGGAAACATAACAAAAGAAACGAGACGCATTATGAATGTAAGAAATGTGATGTAGGATTATGTATTTATCCATGTATCGAATTATTTCAAAGTTTACTAGATTATTAGATATATTTTGAAAGAAGCTTTACATTAATATTAAATTTTTCATATTTATAGTAGCAATTCGGATCAGAATACAAAGAAATAAATAATATTGTTTTAATATAGTGAAATTCATTTGTTGGATTATTGAAATGAGTTTTCACAATTTACTCAAAATTTCGCCATTTTCGGTGTCTGTCGTAACTGAATTTCTACCGTACGGTACAGCCAGTGCGTCTCAAAATCTGCCGTAGTCAAGGGGTTAAATCATTTAGAAATTATAGTAACACCCGTAATGAGATCTGTCTTCTCGGAATGGTTAAAATGCTTTCATCGCGAGTGTTTCGAACGTTCTGTCGAAATTGCCACAGGTTCAAGGCAACGTTCATGATAGTTCAATTTTCCGAGGGGTCCCAGGTCTTTCTTTATGTTTTTGCTTCGGTGCCATCAACATGCATCATGATTAGCTTCGGCGCATTTTCGGGAACGCCATCCTGCTCTCTGCAGCAGTTTTTCTCTCCGGAATGTGCCAAACCGCTTCGCTTCGCAGACGCCTCTTGCGTCACGTGCGACTACCTTCGTAACGCTCGTTCATTTCGTTATCATCTGTTATCGCCATTAGCGTCAACGTGTGGCAATGGGTATTCTCCACCCTGGACAAGCCCTCAATTGTACAACGTTCCGTAAATATGAAACCAGAATTTGCTAATACGTAGCGCTAGCTGTCAATATACAATAGTTATCGTCAAACCGCTCCATTTTATTATTTTGACATCTGATAAAGATTTTCAACTTACAACCATACAAGTTTTATACAACGGCATAGTTTTTAATAGTGTTGAACATGTCGAATTTTGTGCCTGGAAACTACGATTTGCGGACAGCATTGATTTTCTGTTACCATTTAAGGAAAACTGCTGTAGAAGCGCATCGAATGCTTGTGGAAGCTTACGGTGATCATGCTCTTGGTAAATCACAGTGCTTCGAGTGGTTTGGCTCTTTGCACTCCAAGTAATTTTAATTCCTAGCTCTACAAATTGTTTTGTCCTAGTTACTATTAATCGTACGTGCAACATTTCAATCTTTATTAACTTTTTAAATACAAACATTGTAATGTAAACATGATTTTGAATAATATTCTGACAATTTTTAGTGTCGCCTCGGAGGAGCCATTGGCGAATTTGATGTGAGAAACGAAGGACGTGGAAGATTACCGAAAAAGTTTGTAGATAGCGAATTGCAAGCATCGTTAGATGAGGATAACGCTCAAACGCAACAACAACTCGCGGATCAATTAAATGTGACGCGTGAAGTCGTCTCCATACGTTTGGAAGCCATGAGAAAGATCCAGCAGATAGGAAAATGGGATTAACAGGCAACGCAAAGTGATTTTGCTTCATGATAATGCACCGGCACACACAGCAAGACCGGCCAAGGAAACGATCGAGGCGTTTAGTCAGGAAATACTTCCGCATGCGACTTACTTACCATGCGACTTGACTCCACCCAATTATTATTTATTTGCATCGATGGGACCCGCGCTTGGTGAGCAGCGCTTCACATCTTACGAAAATGTGCAAAAATAGCTCGCTGACTGGTTTCCCTCAAAAGAGGAACAGTTTTTTGACGTGGCATCCACAAATTGTTAGAGAGATGGGAAAATGAGCTGCCGATGGCACTACTTCGAATAAAATATTTTGTATCATTTTGATATAATAAATATGTATTATCTATGCAAAAATTGCGATTTCGTATTTACATACTTGATAAGAAAACTGCGACCTCCAGTTTGTAGCCGATCAACTAGCACACGGGCCCACAAAGGCCTCCTATTTTTCCTAGTCTCCATACGTGGTATTTGGTGTGAGTGGTCCTGAAGGATCAGGACCATCCAAGAATCACACGTACATTCGAAGCTTTGTACTGTCACCGTATATTTGTTAGAAAATTGTCAATTTATTTTTGAAAAACGTTAAAGCTTTTTGGCTAAAAGTGTATGGCTAGTGTGTCTCTTTGGTGAATTTGCGAACACATCGCAGAGTGTTCTCCCTTACCAATTCGGGTGCAACGGGTATACGACTTGTTCTATAGAAGCTTTGCTCGAGGCTCCGCCCGTTCGTCTGCTTTTGCTCGGTTCGGAAATTACGCCTCGTTCTTCGTTTATTTTCTACATCTCTCGCTGTCCATGGTAGAAGAGACTGCTCGTGGATTACCATTGCGAGGTAGCGTAGGACACACGCAAACATTCGCCTCGGACGATGAAACAGAAACGCCTGTCAAAGTTCATAGTTCTTGCAATAAATCGGCCACTTCTGTCCGAAGCATTCCGGACGAGCTTCCGTACGGGCTATGGCTCGCGTTCCGAGCACTTTGTAAACATACAAATGCGAGATTCACGGCTGGTTAACATGTTTTCCAACATCGTCAATTTTACGACGGGTTTGGGACGCGTGACCGCTGAGTCAGAGAGTGCGCAGTATTCGGTTCGTATCAACTTACGTGAACGATTTCGTACGAATCGCACCGGTCTTCACCTTCGTTTCAATAGATACAGTGAGTAACTTTAATATTCGGACACTATAAAATTTTCTCTTTGTCGCATTGTAATTTTGTTCACGATGAAGGAAAAAAAAATTAATTCTAAATTACATTCCTACAAAATGTCTAGTTAATAAAAGTATACATTTTATTTATATAATTACTAGCATTTATTAAATATTCTATTTTAAACAAAACAACGTCTTGTTTTAACGTTACGATAATATTCGGACTCTTTTAAAAACTGATAGTTTTTGTACTAATTTTTACAAACGAAAAGTAATTCAATATCGTGTAGGATATCCTTCTTGACGAATAACCTCTTTTAATAGTTGAGGCATATTGCAAATTATTTTTAAAAAATATTCTGTACTAATATTATTCCGTTCCTCTGTCAATCGTTCTTTTAACATTTCTTTAGATATTATTGCAGTTGTTCTAATTCGTCGGTCTAGTTCATCCCATAAATTCTCTATAGGATTCAAATCTGGGGACTGAGGTGGCGGTTGTAATAATTTTAGACAATTATACAGCAAATATTTCTGTACGATACGTGCCTTATGCTTCGGGTCATTATCTTGATAATACTTAAATGTGTTCTGAATCTTTATTTTTATTGCACTTTTACGTAAATTATTTTTTAAAATGTACAGGTATACATTTTTGTCCATTATGTTATCAATAAAAATGAATTCACCCGTTCCAAAGGTACAGATACATCCCCATACAAGTACATTTCACTGCCATGCTTTATAGTCGGCTTCGTATTATTAATTTTGAATTCTTCATTTTTCTTTCCCCACACCATTCTTCGCCCATCCGATCCACAAATGTTGAATTTACTCTCAGCACTAAAAATAATGCCATTCCACCACGTATCTTCTTTTAAAACAAATATTCTCGCAAAATTTAATCTTTTCGTTCTATTAGTTTCATGCGCATACGGTATTTTCCGAGCAACTCGTCCATTATAACCACATTCCTTTAATGCTCTGCGTATTTGTTTGAGAGTGCATTTTCTTTCCAGTCTCTTCTAATAATTCGGCAGCTAATTTTGGTGCACTTAATATAGGATTTTTCTTTATTTTTCTTATAATTATCTTTTATCTCGCGTGTCCAAAATTTTTATTGGCCTCTTTGCAGAATAGATTGTATTCGGTCTTCATATTTAAATCTTTTAATAATATCTGACACTGTACTTTTACTAATTTTAAGCATTGCTGCAATTTTCCTTTAGGATTCACCTTTTGCATTGTGAAAAATGACAAGTTGGCGTACGTTGTATGATCCGATTATTACCAATGAACTTAGTAAATATCTAAACACGACTGATTTTCCGAGGCTCAAGACAGTTTATACAGACTGTAATGTTTGTAAACATACATCATAATCGCACTAAATATCACACTAGCTCATACAAATTGTTACATTGCGAGGTGTCCGAATATTATTGTCACGTTAAAACTAGACATTGTTTCATTTAAAATAGAATACTTGTTAAACGTTAGTAATTATATAAATAAAAATTATGCTTTTATTAACTAGACCTTACACAGTAATGTAATTTAGAATTAATTTTTTCTTCTTCGTCGTGAATAAAATGGCAATGCGGCAAAGTGAAAATTGTATAGTGTCTGAATATTAAAGTGATTCACTGTAGATCAGACCGAGACTAGAAGTTCCATTTGTAGAAAAGAAATAAAATTACTGAAAGATAACATAGATACTCTCTTCATTCTTGAGCGATTTACCGTTAACTTCATTATACCTTGAAATTTAATAGATTGCGTATGTCATAAGAATTATTAAATGCTAAACGGTGGAGATATTAAAAAAATTTTTAAATACTGTTATACTATTTCCAACTGATTTAAATCCTTTAAAAAAGAAACAAATATCTATGCAGCTTTCATAGCTTGCAATAAATATAAACAATTTTTGTTTTGTACGGCGATTGTATCTCCTACACTCGCCACCAGGTGGACAATCGGACGACTTTCCCGCTATTACCAGATCTGCCTCCCCATATCCCAGCGTCTAAGGCGGGGCCTGCTAGGTAGCCTTTCTCTTCTCCTCTAACAGGCCCAAAACGAAACGCTCCCTTCCTTCTCTATCCTTCGCTCCATCTTTCCAGCCGCCGCTACATTTTGTATAAAAATTCATAATGTTTCCCAGCTAACTGCTTTTGCGAACAAGCCTCAAAGTCGTAAACTAAAAATATTAAAAACCGTCATTGCAACGGTTCTCGTAAACCTATCGTTAAAGTTGGGCGAAATCAGTAAAAATCAACAGAAAGTCGGATAATAAGAACCCCCGTAATAAAGAACTTAACTTCGGCGAGTATATCTGGCGTGTTCGTTAAAATGCAAAATTCCTTGCAATTCGTCCGCGCTGTTTGCCGAGAAGACTCAGCCAACGATTTCGTTTTAACTTCGCACGGAGCCGGTTGCGCGTTTGTACCCGCTGTTGATGTATGTGCAAACGTTAAATGCTTGTAACATTTTTTTTCTGGGCGAGAGAAAAGTTTACATGCCTGGCTAAATAAAGTCGCTATCCGTGGGGTCTCTCTTGTTTCCCTTTTCTTTTACCTCGTCGGAACTGCAGTTCTCTCTTTTACCGTTGTTCCAGGATGGCTTCCATTCTCTATCTCTTTATCTCGCTTCTGGCTGGCACTGCCTTTCTCCGTTTCGCCCACGAAAAGCGACCAACTACGAGAGAACAATCGCGGCGAGTTGCAGCAGCATTTACGTTCCTTGGCACCAGGGCTGCAAAGACCGGCCCTGTCCTGGAAGGGTGGGGAGGACAAAATTGGTGGAGAGAGGCCAGATAAGGGAATCGCCACTTACCGGAAGAAAAATGCACCCACCTGATTAAAGGGATCACGCTCGGACGGACCACGGTACCTCCGATTCAACCGACGAACCTTTTCTACGTCGGTAACGGCCCTTTCAAGTCATCGCACAGATTTCATCAATTCGGGAAACGATCCGCCGCGATTCATCAGATTAGACTCAGCTCGGTGTCGCTTCGTACCTTCGCCGAACCTCCTAGCAGACTCGTTTCTCCTCTTAACACCACACGTTTTGATATTGAAAAAATGGTAATTGTTCCAATAATTTTCACGAGCTAACGAAAATACAGTATGATTTTTGGATTCTGCAAATATTTTCGCAATTCTATATTTCGTTTAGTCATTTTTGTTATGTTCTATATCGTATCTTACCTTATGTTCGTAGATCATGTATAAATTAGTTTAGAATTATTTCATGTTATGTTTCATTGTTAACTTCTGTTAACAATTTTATGGCAGAAGGTGTATAATAACAATAAAATTCTCCAGCTGTAACAATCGCGTAATCTAAGCGTTTCAGTTCGTCATTCTATCTACTATTACTCATTCTTGAACTTTATTCCCTATAATTCATCATTCGTTACTGATCATTAGACGAAAACAATCCCCACTATACCTCACCATAAAACCTATATCTTCTATCAAATTCGATTACTCTCCAGCATTCTTATTCTCATTCGTTTCTGTAAAAGTTTTAACTCGTCTTGTCTAGACGACTACCAGTCGTTTCGTATTTCGATTAGAGTTTGTATTTAATTGAGAAATTGTATCTAATAAAATATTTGGCGGTGCTAAAAATAGAAAGGAGAGAGAGGGAAAGAGAAGGAGAAAAGGAGAAAAGGAGGGGGGTCCTAGGTCCTTTAGAAGACTCGTCAGTAAGGCTGACTAGCGAATTCTACCTTAGAATCGGAGGCGGATAGGGTACTAGCGAGAAAGTCTCGTTCTACTGTCCCTCTGTCGGTGAACGCAGGAGGTACAGCCGCCATAAATATATTAACACGTTGAAATTAAATTTATACGGAAAACTTAAACGAATATAAATGGAAAGAATACAACTGTGCATAAGCAAAAGATAACCTTATCCCATTTGGGCTTTTCTTTTTCAATCATATCTATTAAAATGGTGTGAATATTTCTTAATATTATATAAATTATCTACATATCACTTTAATTTATAAATTTGATATCATCAGCCCTCAGGGACTGACATAGCGTTTAACGTGTTAAATATCAGGAATGCAACAGTTAAAGTGCATCGAATCTGCAGTCTAGCTTTAAAGCACCCAAATAATTATATTTTAATTTTTTTTTTTAGGATTCATGATTATTATTATTGACGGCCCTAGTTACCACTCCGAAGATAAATGATCATATTGTACCATTTATTTACATTCTAATGACGTGTCTCGTCTGTTCATCTTTTTTTTCTTCCTTCTATTCTTTAATTAATTACTATTTCATCTATTGCAATGTTCAGGAATTATTTAAAATTAACTGCGACGATTGAATGGTCATTATTGTTCGAAGGGGTCAATGAGATCAGTCGGCAACAATAGCACTGTCAGGTTTTCGTTAAGATATTCAATGTTACATCTTGTAAAGCGATTGTTTTTAACGTTTTTGCTGAATCAAAAATATTCTGATGTATTAGTAGTCATGGTAGTCTGGATAGGATAATTTCGAATAAATATGATGGCTGCGATAAAATTGCAAATTCTTCTTCCAATTTTTATAATTTCAGTACGGTGTCGTGTTTCCTTAAATAGTTGACGTTGAATTGTTTAAGAGTTTCCTAACATTTCCAGTATCTGTAAACTCTACTTTAGTTATTAAATCGTGATTTTTGTCTTGATCTGCAAGAGATGGACGTTTAAAACAATGCTTTCGTATTAAATTTCGCCGTTCCAAAGAGACCGTGTCACTCTCCGCACACGATAAATGATTTCCCATAACCGGTGCTCCATTTGTATTCACATAATATTCGATATCGAAAGCAAATAAGCATCTCTTCTTCGGTCTCTTCGTCTCAAACGTCAATTCTAAACCATGCATTCGCTTATGCTTTGCCACTTTGATTGCTTATGATTCTGTGTTTGCGAAACAAATTGTAGGAGTAGAAACTCATCGAGAAAAGAATTTATTGGCAAACCTGATACTATAGGACCTTGATTTTCGAAATGAATTATGTACACGAAGAACGATGAAATAATTGAACGCCTCATATTGTAATTATATGGAAAATTATAATTTATTACGTACACAATGTGTTATCGCAAACTGAGGGAACGTTCCACAGGTTTTTGTAGAATCTGTCAATATAATATAAAAATTAAAATATTTACATTTCCGTCAAATATTTTATTGCAGAATTACATCTTTCATTTTAACAGAAGTGTGAAAATGCAGCGTCTTTTTTATTAATTTTTAATTGATATATGCTATTGAACTGTTCAATTTATATATTTCATTTATGTCGTAATTTTTAATCGTTATCCAAACAAACGGGATACCATATCACATCTCTTTTATCAACATTTATTCATCCTACTATTATTATTTTTCAGTGAGAAAAAATCCAGTTTTGAACAATGTTACATCGCGTTCGATTTTTTCTGCAAGTTGCAATGCATTGATATTTTTAGTTACGATTTAAATTATATGTTTGTAACAAACATATGTTATTCCATTTCTATTCTGGTACTAGGTAATTGAAACAACGTTGATAGATGTTTCCATTCCATTAATCGAAGTGTAACAATTTCATATTAAAACATAAACTAAACATTGATTACTTTTAGCAGAACTAATCCGATGCATGAACAATGTTCTATCATATAACAATTATACTTTCAATGTTACAAATTGTTGCAACGATAGTGTGCCAGGACGCGCGCATTGTGTGAATACGTCGATATTTCATTCTGTTATTTGAGATACAACGATGATAATATCATCATCCAAAATAATGTTCGTATTCGTTACAACGTACCGGAGCTACTCGACCATTTATTGCTTTCCTTGATATTTCTAAAAAGTCCAAAGATTTGTTGATTAGATATTTATTTTTGTTAGACATTTATAAAATCTGCAATTCAACCATAGATATATTAAATAATATAATAATAATATATATAATACATGAGCCGTTTATTTTGAAAGTGACGTAAGTCAATTTAAAACAAAATCGAGTCAGCTAACATAATAGTTACATTTTTACAAGATCTTTTCATTCTGAGGCAAGTTGTTACTAATATATTTAAAATCGTTAAGATTTTGTAACACGAAAATTTGCTAGTTGATGAAGCGTTGAAAAGGTTTATTTTGAAAGTGGCATAAGTCCCATTATGAGAGTTTCAAATATATATGGAAAATAATTATGCAATAAAATTTTATGAGATCCCAGCTTTATGTTTAATTATCAAAGTAACAGTTGAATTATTAATGTGCAATGACTTTATTTTAAACAATGGAACAGTGCCTGTCCACAGAAAATGCGATTTTTAAAAGGCTAAAAAATACTGACGGTGAAAAAGTAAATTGTTTTAAAGTATGTTGGATGAGATTTTTGAGAAGCGATTCGTATAAGTTATTCTATGAAACGACAATGAACGAACTATATTAAAACTATATTAATTTTAATGTAAAAATTATTTAACAAAGAATGAAAGTTGAATATTTTTTTTATTTTATAACATAAAAGTGTATACATTTATTTTAATTTCAAGGGAAATTTACTTTTCCTATGGACTTGTGCTTTCTTAAGAATTGAAAACATCGTTTCATTGATTTTGAAAATGGTGTAAGTCCATTCATAGCCATGAAAAACATATTATTTCTTCAATAATGTTAATTATGCTAATTGGGATGATAAATATGACACCTTTAGAAACCAAAAAACATTATTCTATTATGTTATCTGTTACTCATATTTTTAAATTTAATCCAACGCAAACCCTTCAATATCTTGATTCAAGCATGAATGGATTTAAGCCACTTTCAAAACAAACGGCTCATATATCATCCGTATTTGGACGATCGCTGACAATTATTTAAATCCTTGGCATTCGGTATGAAATATAAATAGGCCTCGGTTAGATTGCACAATTATTTACTGTACGTTACGTCGATTAACAAACCCCGGGAAGTAAGATAATCCAAGGAGAGGAAGTAGGTAGGCCGAAGTTATACGCAATCTCAGAACGTACGATTGAGATCCCGCTAAAACACGGTCAAGTTTTCCCGCAAACTTTTCGATGGTGGATTTCGAGCACTCTCGTTCCTGAGAAAACTTATGGTCTTACAGCGTGTGCTGTCCGAGGGATCACCAGGAATCGTTGTTCTATAGGGGGATGCAATAGTAACGAAGTTTTCGGGATTAGCCGGCGAAAAAGGATGTTAAACACAGTTGAAAGCGGTTTCGAAGAATCCAGGGTGAAGTTTCAAGCTCCTGCGCAATTAATTATTTCGCTATCCGTCTTATCCTCCGGGGCGTTGATAATTAATGGAATCGCACGGCGAGAAGGAAACGGAGAGTCCGCGCTTGACGTCGAACGAACGAACGTGTTTAATAACCTATGACGTTGGTCGCGTTTTTAATCCGCGACGGCTAAAATAAACAAATGTATTCGTCTTCGGTGAAATGAAGAAAGTTAATCGATGGAAACGTTTCGCGGCGGCGCACGGTGCGGCATCGAATGGAGAGAAGATCGAATTTATCGTTGTTAAACTTTGATCCTTGTTCGGCGATATTCTCTTACGGTTAAGTAATTTATTTTCAGGAGGGCTGACAACTCAGGTGGGGGCCGAAATAAGGCACACTCGACCCACATCCATAGTCTTGCTCCGTCGAGCTTTGTTGGAGTTAACTTCTCAAAGAGAAACACAACCCTGCAACGCAAGAATTTTACTTCCGAATTCCAAATTCTGCGAATTCAAGGGAGCATTACGGTATCTCGCTTCGCGCAGCACATTTTTGTCTAACCCAGATTTTTCCCGAACGTTTCGGATAG
>CM052090.1:15110325-15141593 GCA_028453745.1 Agapostemon virescens | reverse complement strand
TGTATTGACACTTTGTCTGGCTCTTTATTACGTTGCGCCTCTTTCGTGCGCAAGTAGTCGAAGAAGACCATTATTCGCACAGTGAGATGTGCAGAACGAATATTGAAGAGGTATTTACAATGTGAATAAATGATCGATAAATGTAATGTATATTATTAAACAGTATCCAAGTACGGTAAGTACACATAAGAATGACAGAAAGTTTATTAAAAATTTTTTACAGGACAAAAAACTTACGTTAGGTTTGTAAAAAATAAACTGACAATTGAGAATGCACGTTTCGAGGAATTTAAAATGTTACTAGTTCAATTAACAGTTTTTTAAAAGTAAATTATACTGTTGGTGTAAAATAAATTATGCACATTCGTTTAAAATACGAGTAATCTGTGATTCATAAATGATCTTGTTCGACAAGTTTAAACTAGATGAATGTAAGTATGAAATTTTCCAATGTGTCATCAATATATTCTAATGTCTTCATTCATCTATGGTATTTTCGTACGTTAAATAATTTTGCTGCTTAATCGATATTTGTGGAATCTTTAAAGTACTTTGTTAGATCTTAAGTTGAATTTCATCATTTCACGTTCAGTCAAATGTAACAAATAAATTAACGTTCACAAAACATGTCAAATGCCTTCCTTTAGAATTTCAAGTTTATCAAATGCAACTGAATTATCGCTACACGAGTACCAGAAAAATAAATAATATCCACACTTTTAATTAATCAGAAACTGTTCGTCGTTCGTTTTGCACCAATTTACTGCGCGACTGTACTTATTTCGACTAGCGTCTCGAATATTAGCATATGCAGAATAGATATTACTATTGCGTGATTCATTCGTAATGTCGCTAACCGACAGCGTGGTAAGAGTTTTACAGATCGACAACATTGTTCCAGCAGTGGTAAACATTTCTCCATTTGCGCGCATTGTAACACGGGATCGCTACATAAAACAAGGAGACACGTTTCTCGCGAAGTTACAGCTTACCGAACGGTTTTCAGGCTGTGCAGAACGACATCGAGTGACAGAGTCGGAAATTGTCAGCAAATGTAGGCCGTAAACGTAGAACGTACACGTAGAGCCGACGTAGAATGCACTTAGCAGGCGGCAGTCAAGTTTTCGATTCGCTCTTTGTGAAAAGGGACCAACGTTCGACTAAACTGCGACAACTTCCACTGTCGAAACTGTCGGGTAGCGTCGTTTTAAAAGCGCTCATTGTTCGAACGAAAGAAGGCAAGCGAAACAAAGATATGAAAACACTGGGATAAATGCGTGGAGCAGATATAATCGATCGTCGTCCGTTCTCCGTGAAAAGCGTAACGGACGAAATAGATTTACTACAGCCACGCTGCAAGCATGGAATTGATATCCTTCGGAAAATGAAATCGATCGAAGCGATATCTTCCGCTGTTCCCGTTTTCCCAGAACGCTAGACAATCCGCGCCGTTCGAAGCCAACGCATGTGTACCAGATAAGACACTCAAAAACGAAGAGCACACCCTCAAATTGTTAAGAGACGACGCAACAGAGGTGCACCGAGCGATTTTTCACTCGCAGTCAGGAACAAACGCTTGGAATTCTGGCAAATCCCAATGCAACATAGAGACCAATATCGGATACGTCGCCGTGACGGTCTTGTGTGCACGGTGTAATGCAATGTTCCAACTTTTTGACGTCCAGACTACCTCAACTAGCTCGCAGTACAAGATAACTTTCTATAAGTGAGCATGATAATGAACTAAGTTCGGTGATTAGCCGAAATAACGCAAGTTACTTCTACGAACCCGCTACTTCAATTTTCTGTAAGTGCGACTTTCTTTTTGATAATTGTTTGTTGAATTTTAATTTTGAATTGCTTGAACGTCAATGTCGTATTTGCAGTGACTCGTGAAAGTATTCGGGCATTCTTTAAATTTATGTAACTTTTTAAACATTGAAACGAACGTATTGACTTTTCTTGAGAAGTTAGATGCATCGATTTACTAAATGCTATGCGAAAAGAATTTTGAAAATGTTGCAATTGGTATGAATTGCAGGATAAATAAAAAAGGAACTTTTTAAATATTTTTTATTTGAGACACGTTCTAAAAATTTTAAAGACACATCTTGTAGATGTTGTCATATACATATGGCGAAAAATTTATTGAAATCAATCGACATACACGCGATCTACGTGCCATCGAAAATGGTGAACATCGAAATTTCTTCATGATTCTTGGTCAGTTTCTGCAATCAGTGGACTTAACGAGCAAACAATGCAACGTTTTAGCCGCAGCCGTATATCAAACCGTAAAAATAACCAATATGTAATTTATAATTTTTTAAGCAACTAAACTTCATTTTTGACATTCTCATCTCTATCTTTCAGCTTTCTCTGTCGTTGTCTATCAATTAATCGTGACCACACATTCCATAATGCTTTCCCAAATACGTTAACCCCCTATGGACTGAATTTTTGTTTTTAATCCAAAAAAATTGGGGGAACGAAAAATCAGAAATTATAAACCTATACATGCAAATGAAAAAAATTTTTCCGTTTAAACAATTTTATTGCAATATATTCACTATGTGACTTTCAGGTAACAACGGTCTATAAAGTTTGCACTTCTGTGTATAAAAACTTATGCGAGGAATTCCACAAAACAGTTTGCATTTGGCGTTAAACATAAATGTACATCACATTTGGAACATTTAATTTTCGGAACTCCTTTACATCCGGGCTTTTTGCAGCGTCCTCTGTTGTCCGAAAAAATTGGCCAAAGTGCTACTTCATCTTTTCGCTCGTTTTGTACAGGTAGTGTTGTATTTGGTCTCTTTTTTCTTTTATTTTGCAATTGTTTATCTACCTCATTTGAAGCAGGACGAAGAAATTCTTCGTCACTGTCAATGACATTTATCCGTCGTCGGGGAAATACTATTACATCTTCATCGGACTCGGAATCTAATAAGGAATCATCGGATCTATTACCGTTAATGCGTCTAATTCTAATTCCTCCCTTATTTCTATCTGATTTTGTATTCATATTGTGGGTATATGATGTCTCAATCTGAAAACCGGAGAAAGCACAAGCTTTATCCTAAATGTACCGAAATCTGCCATAATAGCCCACTGTAACCTCAAAGTTACAAAACTGTATCATAAAAAAACAGTAACAAATTGAAAATTGAAATGCAAACAAATAGGTTGTTATTGATATACGAACCCAGAGCTATTATGTGCACTTTATGCGCCATCTCATGAAAAAAGCGATAATTATTTGGTGAAATGTCGATAAAATAAATGTGACCTGAAAGTTACACGGGCCCATAGAGGATTAAGCTACACGCATTCTTAAATCTTTCGACGCGTGTCGTTTTTCTCTGCATGAACCGATATCATAGGTCTGCAACACCGCACATTTTAAATTCTCATTACGAGTTGAAATAAAAATGTTTTAAAAAACGTCTTTCTTATTATTTCATGTAATTCCTACCAATTAAATGATCTCGAAATTATTTTTACACACTATTTAGTAAATTATCCCTTTTAATTGTTCTAACAAAATCAAGTCGTTTGATGCTATTTGTACAAAAGTTATTTTAAAGAGTGTCCAAATACTTTCGTGAGCTACCATGTATTGAGAATAATTTCAATTTTCAGTACAGCAAAGCTCCGGAAAAAGTACATAGGAAAAAGTAAATTTAAATTTAAATTAAAATGCAAATTTCCCTTTGTCAGAATACATTGGAGTATGAAAAAAATTAGTTAAACTCGATGGAGTCGTTTGAACATTTGTAAAATACAGGTATTCTACTTCCATATTTTAGTTTTATACGTTTTTTATGTCCTTGACCTTGAATAACCTTGGAATAATATAGTCACTGAATTTCTAATGAAAGGGACCATCATTGTAGGTGTTTATAAAATGGTGGTTCCATCTAAAAAAGTCAAGGTGACCTTGATATCTCTAAAAAAAATAACAAAAAACAAAATTTTTTATAGCATCATGTCAGCCCCATTGTACCATTCAACTTTGTCCTAGCCATATTTTATGTATCTTGAGAAACAACAAAGATATTTGAGGTGCAAACGTTTGATGACTCACCCTGTATATTATTTTAAAAAATTGTTAAAATATTGGATGGGCATGCTCTTAGTATTTCTCTAAATTAATATAAAATGATGGTTTGTAGCGTTCCATGAGCGTAGCGTTTATTATGAATTATGTTCGCTGGCCACAATGATTTCAATCAAAGGTTTAAAAAGAATTAATGACTTAACCTTATTACCGAATCATCCTCCTCTCCCTCGCTTATGAGAAACCGGTTTGCGTTGCATTTCGGAAGCAAATAGCGGAGAACGGGTCGATACTTCGGCCGCAATGTGGAGCTACCCTAAAACCGGACGATTTGTCGCCGGTGGAGGAAGACAAATAAGTAGGGAGGTGGAGAAAGCGGATCAGAGGCGTTCAATGACGGTAGCGGTAGCCGACGGTGTGCTCGGTGGTGGTAATGGTGACTCGGTTGGCGGCAGTTTCGAAGAATTGCAGCAGTTTCGCGACTGTTTCCCGTTCTTCTGTTCGTTGAACTGTTTTCCACGGTCCGCTGTACTTCGCGAGGCGTCCTCCGGCGTCGAAGACCGCCCCTTCGGCGTCCGTGGTCGCGGCGCGAGAGTCGCTTTCGAGAAACTTTTCGTTATTATCGCCCGTTTCCAACGAGCGACCGGGAGATCGCCAGAAAAAGGTTGCTCTGGCGTACCACATCGGCAGTTACGGACCACTACTCCTGATCTACCCGCTCCGCCGATTCCCGTCTTTCCCGTCCTTTGTTCTTTTCTCGATGCCTTGTAGATCCGAACCAGTCGCTACGTTTTGATTAGCGGTTCCGACGAAAACGCTGTTTGGGATACGCTTCTTGCCTGTTCCTCTTTCCGTCACGCCACGCCATGCCACGCCGTGCCATGCTATGTCACGCCGCGCCGGTTGCTCGAGGAAACGGCGGAGTGGCGAACGGATTCGTTAAATCGGCGGAGATTGAAAAGCTTTATTCGAACGTCGCAACAAACCGGTTTCGATAAACTGTCGATGACTTCTCCGAGAGCTAACCTATTGCGCAATTTGAACGATTGTAGATTTTTGGGCTGTAGAATGGTATAGTGCAACAGTGGCTCGATGTTTTGACTTTTAGAAACATTTAAAGTTAGTGAAAAATAATACGGATATATTATTGTACAATTTAGTAATTTCAAATAAGTTTTTCATTTTGTCGTGGATTATTTGTTGCTGTAAATGAAACATTAATAAAACGTGTCATTTTTTAATTAAGCAAATTGATTTCAGCCACGGTTTGCGCTTCGGTAGTTCAAATATATCGAGAATGTGGGTAACGGAACAGGCAATCCAGCCAAATGAAAGACCGCCGATGGGAACACGATAGACATTTTAGAACGTATAAAAAGAGCTTGTCGGGCAGTATCATCGATATTGCATCTTGTTGGACTATCTATCTATGTTCAAGGTCATCATTACGAACATTTGTACTAGTAATGAGTGTGTAAATAATAAGCTAGATGGAAATCGTCGAAGTATTCAAAGAGCGCTTTTAAACCACTCATTTTCTATGAAGTGGTTTTCTATAACGCATCAACGTGTTCGCTTTGGAACACTCTATTAGAATGTAAATAAACAGCCGTACCGGTTCATTTAAATGAAATAGAGCCGACCTTCGTATCTCCTTGATGCTATAAAACAAAATTTTTTAATTTAATTTAAATTTGACATAATGCGTTTCCTTCTGTTTTAAAAACCGAGCGAATTATTCGGTTGGCATGTTTTAAATGTCCCACCCCGTATATATGTATATAATTTTTGAAATCGATTTCCTCGAAAACAATGTGTCGAATGAAAAAATTTTCCCGTGTATTTTCAACTTGTTTTTTAACATAGAATCAGTCACGCGACACCATGTATATTTAACAACTGGATAACAATGAGTTTAACAACTGAGTGAAAATTTGTAAGTTGAATTAGATGTTTTGCGTTAATTTTTAGAGTTATTATCGTATGCACTGGAATGATCAAAACGAAATATTTTTGAAGGAAACATATTAAATTGTTTTGCGTTAAAAGGCAATGAAATGCCATACACGAAATAGTGACTTTAGGTGAAAATTTGCTGAAGCAATAATTACAATTTCACGGATTCATTCACGAAGAAAATTAAACTTTATTTCATTCCAGCAGCTCGAATTTTTCCCTACACAGGTAGATTCGCTCAAATCCGAATATTTTTCCTCTACACAGCAAAATTCTCACATTTTCTTCGGAATCAAGCATTTCAACCGCTTTAACTTCCGTATTAATCCCCTCCCATAGGATTCCTATTGCGAGTACCTTCATCGGAACTACTTTATCCTTAATAATCTGCTAGAAGAAATTCCACAGAGGAAAAAAAAAAGATCTGAAAAAAGAAATTTCGTTCTCCCGTTTACTTTAAAAGTTAAGCATCGGCAACAAAAACGACACTTTTTAATAACTATTTAAAGTTTCAAGGGAATAAACAGCCCCGACATTCGTGAAACTTTAAATTCATTTCAAGACTCGACGTTATAAATTGCTTTGCCTGCATCGCCGCGATGTAATTGCGTATTGCTTTATTACCCAGCTAAATAAAACCGGTGGAAACTGAACGTAATACAAAACAGACCGTAACAGGATTGCGAAATTCAACGCGAAGCCTTGCCGCGAAAGTCTCGGGGCGCCATAGAAATATCATCCGAGCTACCGGCGCCGATGCCCATCGGAATCGACTTCGAGGTACATTAAAAAGAAAGAAAGAAAGAGCTAGGCGAAGGTAACCACAAGAATCGGGGTACCGAAGAACGATGGGAACCGCGCGGCAATACCATTCTCCAATTCTATCGAATCAGATTGTTTATGCAGAATATTCATCGAGGGGTGGGAGGGAGTGCAAGAACCCTCAAAGGGGTGTTCACCCTTCCTTCGCATCTCTAATCGATAATGGAGAAACGACGGATGCTTCTCGGAGAAGGCTGCCGTCACCTCGACTTCAGCCCCTTTTCATCCCTTGATTCGCGTTTATCCCTCTCGGGAACCCCTTAATTGCATTGTTCTCCCTTAATGAAGCTGTTTTTGTTGCACAATAAAGTTAATTGGAAACAGTTCCCGTCATGGGACGCAAAACGTTCGATTTCCTGCCTTAAGGTCTTGCCCTCCTTTATTTCGCTCGGTCTTTGTTTGTAAGCGATACCTTCGCTTCCCCTTATTTTCTCTCTCTCTCTCTCTCTCTCTCTCTCTCTCTCTCTCTCTCTCTCTCCCTGTCTTCCCTATCTCTCACTCTCTCTCTCCCTTTCTCTATCTATCTATCTATCTCGGACTTTCTTGGTCCCGCTCGCCTTCTCTTGGCCCCCCCGTACTTGTTTTTCTCGATCCCCGTCTGTTTTTTTAGCTTCCTCCCGATTTCATAGTAACTTCCTACCTCTACGCCGTTTTCTGCTTCGTTGCAAGATAATTACGGTACGAGATCAACTCTGCTGCTCATCGTCACGGAAACTGTTTACATAGATTCCACGCGGTTTTGGTATACGTGACGCTCTACGTACGACGAGTCGTACAGATTTTTAACCCGTTGCCATACCAATTCTTCCGCGGCTACGGGTATTATAACACTGAAAACAAAATTCGGTGTTCTTTGCTCAAAATTATACAGATGAGAAAAGAAAATTTATATTTATTGTATAGTCGCATTCGCTTTTTGATGTTTAAACGTTTGTTGCAAAAGAGAAACGTTCGATACCGTTAAAAAGAAAGTCTATTTACAGTGAGTGACTTTAATATTCGGACACTATAAAATTTTTACTTTGTCGTATTGCAATTTTGTTCACGATGAAGGAAAAAAGAAGTTAATTCTAAATTACATTCCTACATAATGACTAGTTAATAAAAGTATGAATTTTATTTATATAATTACTAGCGTTTATTAAATATTCTATTTTAAACAAAACAATGTCTGGTTTTAACGTTACAATAATATTCGGACAGTTTTAAAAACTTATAGTTTTTGTACTGTTTTACAAACGAAAAGTAATTCAATATCGTGTAGGATATCTTTCTTAACGAATGACCTCTTTTAATTGTTCAGGCATATTGCAAATTATTTTTTTCAAATTTAATTGAAACTCTAATTGATCGGTCTAGTTCCTCCCATATATTCTCTATAGGATTCAGATCTGGCGACTGAGGTGGCGGTTGTAATAATTTTGGACAATTATACAGCAAATATTCCTGTACGATACATGCTTTATGCTTCGGGTCATTATCTTGATAATACTTAAATGTATTCTGAATCTCCATTTTTATTGCACTTTTACGTAAATTATTTTTTAAAATGTTCAGGTATACATTTTTGTCCATTATATTGTCAATAAAAATTAATTCACCCGTTCCAAATGTTGAGATACATCCCCATACAAGTACCTTTCCACCTCCGTACTTTATAGTCGGTTTCGTATTTTTAATTTTTAATTCTTCATTTTTCTTTCGCCACACCATTTTTCGCCCATCCGATCCAAAAATGTTGAATTTACTCTCATTACTAAAAATAACGTCATTCCACCATGTACCCTCTTTTAAAACAAATTCTCTCGCAAAGTTTAATCTTTTCTTTCTATTAGTTTCATTCGCATACGGTTTTCTCCGAGCAACTCGTCCATTATAACCACATTCTTTTAATGCTCTGCGTATTGTTTGGGGGTGCACTTTTTTCTAGTCCCTTCTAATAATTCGGCAGCTAATTTTGGTGCACTTAATATAGGATCTTTCCTTATTTTTCTTATAATTTTTCTTTTATCTCGCGTGTCCAAAATTTTTGGATGATCTCTTTGCGGAATAGATTGTATTCGGTCTTCATACTTAAATCTTTTAATAGTATTTCACACTGGACTTTTACTAATTTCAAGCATTGCTGCAATTTTCCTTTACGACTCACCTTTTGCATTGTGAAAAATGACAAGTTGGCGTACGTTGTATGAAGCGTTTCTCTTACGTCCGATTATTACTAGTGAACTTAGCGAATATCTAAACGCAACTGATTTTCTGAGACTCGAGATAGTTTATACAGACTATAATGTTTGTAAATATACATCACAATCGCATTAAATATCACACTAGCTCACGCAAATTGTTACATTCCGAGGTGTCCGAATATTATTGTCACGTTAAAATTAGACATTGTTTCGTTAAAAATAGAATACTTGGTAAACATTAGCAATTGTATAAATAAAAATTATGCTTTTTTTTAACTAGACCCTATACAGTAATGTAATTTAGAATTAATTTTTTTTTTCTTCATCGTGAACAAAATGACAATGCGGCATATGTAGTGAAAATTGTATAGTGTCCGAATATTAAAGTGATTCACTGTATATAGCGGACCCCTTGGAGAAAAGTTAATTGAACCCAGGTAGGAGTATGGCCTGTGAGCTGGGACCTTAAACACATTTGGTCGCCAGACCCAAGCTCTTTCCGAGCGCACATTTAGTCACCGGACATTGATTCCTACCTGGTGTGCACATTTGGCGACCAGGTTCGGGTTTTTTTCCGTAGCGTACACATTTAGCCGCCAATTCTCGATTTTCACCAGGACACGGCTGGTCGATCCAAGGACATGAACTTTCTCCAAGGGGCACGTACAGGAAAACGACATCCCCACCCCAGGAGTTTCCTTGCTCCATGGAAATTTCTGAGGGACACGAGGATAGATATAAGCGCGAATTCTGACGGAAGACGGTGGTTAGTCTACAGTAAATAAACTGCGATTGTTTAAATTGGGCGAATTTCATTTATACCCCAAGAACAATTCGTCTAAAACTTATATTTGTTAGACTTTGTTTAAAGTCTTCAACGCTAGTCTGGCTCGTTATAATATTGCATAGGGCATATGGAAGGTACGCAACGACATAATCTTCTATTTAATATTTGTTGCATTAGTGGTAACATCGTTTTCTCCACTTAATACTAGAACTACCGAGTAATAAATACGACTGGTGTACATTGTCTGATAATAACGACAAGGCTGCATCCATTCAGACCTTGTCTCATTTTTATTACAATGCCTGCTTCAATGAAGGAATTCATTCAAAACTTCCCAATGGAGATACTTTTATAATTTCTGAAATTATGAACGAAAAAATTACGAATCAGTAGTTTCGACTGTCCAGTAGTTCTAGTGTTAATGTTAACGGTGACGTTATATTTCTACATAATATTCGTCGCGGTAGAAAATTCCTTGTCTCTTCATCGCACATTCAAATAACGCCAAGCAATGTCAAGCTCTCCATTATGAAACAATAAGCTCATTTGTAGTTACAGCGAATAATTATGGCCCTTGTTAAAAGGACAGTTTATTAAAATGAATTTCCAGCACGTATAGCTATTGTTACACTCGCAATTTATTCGCAATTGTACCGAAAAGAAAAATTTGCCGAAGGAAGCTCTCGAAACGCGAAAGCCCGCGGAATGAGCGTTGAATTTGGATCTATCCTCTTTAAAGGATAATGTCGGCGTAGATCGGTGGTGTGCTAATCTAGCGCGGCTATCGAACCAATTGGCTCACGGTCCCTCTCACCGATACCATTAAAAAATAAAGCAGAATAGGGAGCGTTTCGAAATGGTTGAATCTTCCGGTAGTATCAGCGATCCTTCCGCATTGTTCTCACAGACGATTTTCTAATCAGCAATCTGCGGACGGCTGCTGTATTCCTGTTAATCGTAGGATTACAGCGATTACGGCAATTTCGACGTTAACGTGACGAAGAGAAAAATACAGGACAGCTTAACACAGTTGCGCGAGATTAGAAAACTGCAGATATTTGTGGACGCGCTTCAAATTACAAAGTACAATTACCATTATCGTTAAACTGTGTACCGTATCGAATTGTAGCGCATTCGAATTGATAAATACTTAATCCCGTGTGGGCAAAATTTTTGTTTTAATCAAAAAAAATTGGGGGAACGAAAATTCAGAAATTGTAAACCTATATTGTATGCAAGTGAAAAAAATTTTTCCGTTTAAACAATTTTATTGCAATATATTCACTATGTGACTTTCAGGTAACAACGGCCTATAAAGTTTGCACTTCTGTGCATAAAAGCTTAAGCGTGAAATTCCATAAAATAATTTGCACTTGACGTTGAACACTTTATTTTTGAAATCTCGATAACAACTATTATTATTCGTCTGAGATAGTGGTTGCCAAACAATCCTTTGTAGTCCTGCATCTTCCTCATCTGACGAGGATTGAGTACTAAATTCTTCGTCACTGTCAATGACATTTATCCGTCGTCGGGGCAATACTATTACATCTTCATCGGACTCGGAATCTAATAAGGAATCATCGGATCTATTACCGCTAATGCATCTAATTCTAATTCCTCTGTTATTTCTATCTGATTTTGTATTCATATTTTGGGTATATGACGTATAAATCTGAAAACTGGAGAAAGCACAAGCTTTATCCTAAATGTACCGAAATCTGCCATAATAGTCCACTCATTGTAACCTCAAAGTTACAAAAGTGTATCACAAAAAAACAGTAACAAATTGAAAATTGAAATGCAAACAAATAGGTTGTTATTAATATACAAACCTAGAGCTATTGTGTGCACTATTTTTAATTTGGTAATCACTGACAAAAGCACAAATAATATCAACTGGATCAAATGGTTTCGCTTATTTTTACTCCAGACAGGTTGATGAGCCTAGCAACGATATTATATTAATATTGGTTGTCTTGGCAACGTTATAGAATTAAGATTTATGCGCCATCTCATGAAAAAAGCTATAATTATTTAGTAAAATGTCGGTAAATTAAAATGTGACCTGTAAGTTACACGGGTCCATAGAGGGTTAAACGGTTTGATACCGAAATTTGTTACAATTTCATTTCATTTGTTATTCGCAGAAACGATATACTGCTCGAGTCATGGTTTCCTTAAATTACAGTTGAAATTATGAAAAGGTTAAGAATTCGTATGCAAAAGTAAAATTGTTGACATCAATATTAACCTTTCCTTTTCTTCTTTAACAATCTTAGTCCGACGAAGAAAACGCGTCGACATTGTAAACTTCTTTTAATGTTTCTCCTGCCTTAAGGCAAGTCAACTCGTTTTTGCCATAATCACATGAAATTCACGGTCCAGTTATGAATATCAATTTATTGTGTAGAAAGAACCTGTTGACAGGCTATTAACCTCGTGAAAGTATTTCTACGTGAATGGGATTATAATTGTATGTTGACGAGGATAATCGACTAGGTTCTTATAAATGACTTTCAGATGATCCGTAGGTCATTCAGTAATCACTGGATGCCAATGGTAGGCCTTCGAGAGCGAACTCCATTAACAGAGCGCACTTAATTTCTTAGGTACGGCAGAGTTTGATGCCAATTACGCATCAACAATACAA
Organism: Agapostemon virescens; assembly: GCA_028453745.1. Classification (NCBI taxonomy): domain Eukaryota; kingdom Metazoa; phylum Arthropoda; class Insecta; order Hymenoptera; family Halictidae; genus Agapostemon; species Agapostemon virescens. The sequence goes on along the minus strand of CM052090.1, from coordinate 15,129,126 downwards.
TGTTGCAACGTGTGACGGATAATGTTGTTCTCTACGCGAGCACATTGGAATGAAGTTGTTGATAACTAAATTGTAGATGTAAAAGATGAGAACTTGTAGATGTTCTTGAACTTGAAAGACGGATTTGAAGTTGTAGACTTCGTTGTGACTGGACGTGTGACACGTTCCCTTCTCTTGTAACAAATATTACTTTAGTATTAACAGTGTTTTTGATAATGCCACGATCTGGGGGCCGCCCACGTAACAATATTTTATCTTTAATGATTTACTTTAATAATTAATAACACAATTGAGTGTGACACATCCGCGAAAGCCACTATAGTGCCACATCGTACCCAAGAGGTTAAACCGGCTATAGCAATTTGAACATTAAGTTTTTGATAAGTAAATTATAACTTTTCTTAAAAATATAATGCATATGCTGTAATTTCTATAATTTACTTTAATAATTAATAATACAGTCGAATGCGATATACTTTTAAATACGGTAAAGCTATTATAGTGGTACACATCGTACCTAAAAGGTTAAACGAACGCATATTGATCACTTCCTAGCCCTTTTCCTAACTCCTCATCACGTACTAAATCATCCCGGAAACATTTCGAGATTACAAATTCGAGGACACTGCAGGCATTCGAAAGAAACAAGCGAAGCTTCAGAGAAAGAAAAGAGGCCCTAGAGAAAGAAAGAAAATTTAGGTGGAAGAAACAACATTGTAAAAGAAAGAAACATAACGAAACGCGAAGACTTATAATTGACCGTTCACGGTCGAGATGATTTTTGCGCGTGTCCATTGGTCGGACGTTTTCCTCGGAGTTTTCCAGTGAACTGACTTTCCTCGGACTCGATTCTCGACTTCGGGGCGATCTTGGTGCGCCGGGAGACGAGACATATCTATCCGATCCGAAGAAACTTTTCCACGGCTTTAAAGTTGCTACTATTCCGCTCGAAACTCTTGACTGGAACATCGACTCGAACATCCAGCAGGAATTCACGCAGATAAGCCGTGCACCCCGCGAGAGCCGGGAATTCGATCTGCGGAAGTCGCTTCGACGCACGATTCCGTGGTATCTTCTATGAGTATTTTTTGGAGTTGCCGTCTCCCTCCGGGCCCAGTCGTATCAGTCGCGATAAGCGTATCCACCGGTTTCCACCAGTCCTGTTTCCTTTTATATTTTGTCCTTCGAGGACTTTTCTCCGAACTCCGTTCCCGAAGCGTTCTTTCAAATCCTAATTGTAAATTGTTCCCCGGGTGCTCGATCGAAACACGGCGAACGATTCTTCGTGGGAACAGCGTTGGACCTTGCCAAGCGACTGCGGCACAGCCATCAGAATCTCGCGAAAGCTGTGCTATAGGTGGATGCATACTTTAACACCCAATCTACCGTCATTGGTCGAATGATTGTTACCAGAATCGAGGGACTCGTGGAAATGATATTCGAAATGGGTATGGCTCTTTCTTACTTTACAATTAGACCGTTTATTTTGAAAGTGGTGCAAGTCCATTTTCTTCTGTTTCGAGAAAATTAAATGTTAGCAGATCTGACAATTAAAAAATATAGGTTAATTATGTGAAGTCTAGGAATGTTTGTACTAATTTATGAATATGTAATTTGATTATATAAATTTCTTTTAGGCGAATTTAACTAAAATAATATATATTTCCAGGCTGCAAATGGACTTACACCACTTTCATAATTAGTTAATTGTAAATATCATTTAATTTCAATTTTGAAATAACAAATATCACTTAAAATATATTTCATATTAATCCAATTTTGTTTATAAATAATAACAAGAAATAAAATAGAATTAGTATTTTTTATTTTGAACGTTAATTATATTTATATATTGTTAAACTTAATACAAGATATTGGTATTATTAATTATTTATGCTCTTCATGTTGCTGTGTTTTGAAATATTCATGATGCACAGGAGGTATATAAGGTAATAGCTGCTACAAGCTGCGATTTTTTCAAATTTTGGCGGTCTTCCCCGACATGTAGATGATAAATTTAGAGTCTTAAATTCTGTGTCCTCCATTGATGTTTTATATAAAATATATACGGTGTACGGTGCACTTTTGCAAAATTTCATCCAACATATTTGCAACCAATTTACTTTTTCTCCATTAGTGTTTCTTCTTATCTGTTTTTTAATTGCGATTTGTAGATTTTTTGTTGAAACGAAATTCTCTCGTTTCATTTCGTGTAAAATAAATTTATTATGTTGTCTACATTGGTTTATAACGTCATAATAATCCTGTGGTGTCTACAGGAAATTCTTTTTTCGTAATGCCATTTTTTCTGTCTATGGAAATTGGACTTACATCACTTTCATAACCAATGCTTACGCAATTTCTTTTACCGGCCAATTTTAAATTGAACAAAGCATAGGCATTTTTTAAGATATTAAATACTAACTAGTTATAAACAAAAAGTTTCCACTAAATTAAGCATAAATTACGTCATATCTCATTTTTTTTATAAAGGTGTTACATCACTTTCAAAATAAACGGTCCAATTATTGAGATTTTGCAAGTGCATTTAGGAAAGACTGTATAAGAAATTTGTTTGTTTGAACATATGTGAAAGTATGTAAACTATAGTTTGACTGCGGGTTTTATGCATTTATTAATAAAAGATAGTGGACTTGAAACGGTTGATGCTAATTTCACGATGAAAAAAATTTAATATTATACATCTACGACAAGTTCTTTAATGATTACGAAAACTTGGTTCAATGGCCACTTGTCATATAGTTGGCCGTATAAAATAGAGAAAGAAGGAAGTAAAATGGAGAGCTCGTATCTTCCAATATCGGCAAAGGAAGTTGTTATCCCAGAATAAGTATTCATAAAACGAGTTGTGGCTTTGAAGGAAATCGGGGCATCGCCAAACAAACGTGATTTAATTGAACCGAGGCAAACTGGTAGGGATATGATAGAAATTGGAGCTTTCCATTATTGATTCCAATTAAACAAACAACTCGAACACGAAAAATTCGTTGGGCAGTTTGCTCTCTTGTAAAGGCTATAGAAATTAGAGAGGTCAGAGTTTTTTTTGCGAATTTCCAGTTCCTGTAGTGCAATATCTGTTCCGTCGCGGAACGACGTAATTTTCGGGAATCATTTTCACAGCATATCCAGGTAGTCTTCGCAGGTAAACCGCGCCAAATGTAACCTGCGAATAGTCACAGCCGGCGCGTAGACGTCTATATAAAAACAAAACATGCACAAATCCATGCGAATTATATTTTATTCATCACTTTTGCATGGACAAAATAAATTTACCTCCTATAGTAGTAATCTCACCAGTATTAACGTAATATACTATGGCATATGCAATACTGAATTTGAATATATTGTAGTATGTTACACAATATTGTGCTACGTTCTGGTAAATTATAGTATATGCTGATATATTATAGCATATTACAGAATATTGTAGTATATTCTCGTACATTATTGTATATTCTAATATATTGCACTATATGCTAGCATACTGTAATATATTTAAATTTGCTATAATTCATTATATTACCTTTTAGTATATTCAAGAATATATTAAAATATACTAGTATATTCTAGAATATATTAAAATAGACTAGTACATTTTAGAATATACTAGAATGTAATATATTATATAATACCATACTTGAATACATTATAATATACTAGAATATAGTATAATATATTAGTATATATAAAAAATATATAAAAGTATATTCAAAATAATATACTATTTGAAAATATTTTGGTATATTCTGCTTTGTCCGAGTATAGTCTACTATGTGCCAGTTTATTCCAGTATATTCTATTAGAATACATTCTAGTATATCATACTACATTCTACTACATTACATTATATTCCAATGTTCGTATTATACTATGCCAGTACATCCTTGCATATTACACTATATTCTGGTATATTTTAATGCAACAACTTGAAATCCTGTTTACTTGTAGCTTTCGAGGCGTTTGTAGGTATATGAAACAAATGTTTAAAAAGCTGTGCCAAGCTGTTTTTTGCTTGACTATTCATTCAGATGATTTGATGTGTGACCATAAAAAATAGCTCTGTTCTATGCTACAGTATTTACAATGTCTCATTCCTATGGTGGAAATATGTGCCAATAATTATGAAAGTGGTCTAAGTCATATATTTCTTTTTTTTTTTCTTTCAAGGTTTTCCGTCGCATCAACTGCATGGTTATTAGCGACGAACAGGTGTATCATTATAGTATAACTTCCTGGATTTTCGATTCCTTAATAAATTCTAGTAGATCTTTTATTTTATCTTCGTCAAGATTCTCTTTCAGTGTTCTTCCTATTTTGAATCTTTCTCGTAGTGTATTGTATTTTGGGCAAGATAATATCAGGTGGTTAATTGATGTCGGTATGCTGCATGTTTCACATATTGGTACTGGACCCTTTGTTATCAGGAACGAGTGTGTTCCCTTAGTGTGGCCTATTTTAATTCTGGATAGGGTAACTTGCTCCCTCCGTTTCAGGACTTGCCTTACTTCTTTATCTTCAAAAAAGGAGTCATAGATATTTTTGGAGTGTGCAGAAGCTAGTCGTTTCCATTCCAGATCCCATTAGTGCATCAGATATCTTTTAGCTTCTTTAATCAGGTCTTCCATGGAGGTATCGATGGGTTGACTGTCCATGGTTGGAGAATTAGCCGCTTGCTTAGCGGCCTTATCAGCTTCTTCGTTTCCCGGGATCCCAGCATGTCCTGGTATCCATATGAGTGTTACCCTCCCACCGGTGTTGGTGATTTCGTGATACGTTTCGAATATTTGCAGGATGGTATGGTTGTTGGAGGAAAGGTTTTTTAGTGCAGTAATTGCACTTTTGGAGTCGGAGAGGATAATCGTTTGTCTATATGCGTTTTCGTATGCAATTTGGATGGCATGTTTAATAGCTATGAGTTCTGCTGTGAATATTGAAGTGTTGTTTGGGAGTTTATAACTGAGACTAGTATATGGAGTGATAACTGCATATCCTGTTCCCGTTTCTGTCTTCGATCCATCTGTGTAAATTTGGGTATAGTCCTTATACTTTTCGATCATTTCCATTAATAGCTTTCTGTATACTTCTGGATTTGTGTCCTCTTTTCTGTACATACATAGTGATTCTTCTGTTTCGATAGGGTAATGCAGGGTCCATGGTGCGAATTTGAGCAGTCTCCTTGGTATAGTAGGAGTGAATTTCATATTTAATTTTTGTTCTAGTTTATTAATTCTATAATAAAAGGGCCTTGGTAAGCGATTATGCTGGTCATATTTCGCTATGAGACGATTAGAAAAAGTATTATTATATGTTGGTTTGTTAGGTGTGGTTGATATTTTAATAGCATGAGAGATACTAAGTAGGGTTCTTCTGATTTTCAGAGGAGGTTCATTGCATTCCCTTAGGATGCTGAGTATAGGACTAGTTCTAAACGCTCCTGCTATTATTCTCTGAGCCGAGTTGTGTATAGGATCGAGTTTCCTAATGATTGAACTGTTAGCAGCGCCATAGATAATTGATCCATAATCCAGCTTTGACCTTACTAGAGACTTATACGTGGTTGCAAGTACTTTCATGTCTGCTCCCCAACAATTAGCTGACAGTGTTTTGATTACGTTTAGGCGTAGGTTGCATTCCTTTCGGAGCTTGGCGACATGGTTACTCCATGTTAATTTACTATCAAATTCGAGACCTCAGATGTTCAGTGTCTGTACCTGCTCAAGTTTAGAATTTCCAAGGAGTAGATTAATTTGAGGTGGCGAGTGTTGTTTGGAAAATATAATATATTTGGTTTTTGTTTTTGAGAATTTAAATCCGGTTCTAGTTGTCCAGTCTTGTAGATTGTTTAGCGTATTTTGTAATATATCTTGTGAAGTTTTTGTATTTGTCCCCTGATATAGTATAGTTAAATCGTCCGCAAACAGATAGGCTTGAACTGGGCGGGGAATTGGGGCAAGGATATTGTTAATTGATATTAGGAATAACAGGACACTTAATAATTCTCCTTGGGGTACTCCATTCTCAACGATCACGGCCTCAGATACGGTGTTCTTATTTCTGACCCTAATAAGTCTCCTCTCTAGGAAGTTTGCGATGAATTCTAGAATGTTTCCACTGAATCCCATACTTTCTAGTATGTGTAATGTTCTTCTTCTATATACCATGTCATATGCCTTTTCAATGTCCATCGATACCATCACTGAATGGCGTTTGTTAATCATACTATAGTATTGCTGGCGGAGTGAATGCCTATGTCTGGATTCTGCGTTTCGTTTTTTAATTTTTTTATAACACGATTTACTCTGTTTTTTATACTTGTCCCACTTAATAAATGATATACTTCTGATAACATACGGATTAACCCGTGTATATCTTGGGTATATTCTTGAGCCATTTCATACGCGTTTGCCCTGCCAGCGGAGTTCTCCAGGAAACTAATTAACTGAGAGGCACCAATGGGGTATTTGTATGAGGGGTTATTAATACTTTCTTTTATTGTTTCTATCTCCTTACTGATATTGGTGATAGTATTTTCAGTTAGTTTAATACGTTTGCGTTTTACGCATGGTAATTTTGAAGCGGGTCGTTCTTCATCCACTAGTTTGGAAGTTGCCTGGGCAGGTTCATAGTCGGTAATACAGATATCTTTAAGACTTACCGTAGTCGACGTGGAAGCTAATAATCTTTTATTACCGGTCGTTGGGTAGCTATTTGCTTGTAGTTCGTCCCGAGTATCAGGTGTCAGTGGTTGAATATCCTGAGTGGGGGGTTCTTCGGTAAGACGAGGTTTGTCGTGTGCGGGGGGATTGCTGTGTTGACATAGCACGGTGTTTGGATTCTGTGTTTCTTGGTTTTTCGGGCATGCCTTAGCAATGTGCCCCTTTTGGTTACATCTGAAACAGCTAAGTGAGTCAGTTGATACGAAGATCCGAAATTGCGTTTCTTCGTAAGAGACAAGGAACGATTCCGGGATCTTGTTAATATCTTCAGGATTAATATAGATCTGTCGTCTAAAACTCAGTATGTGCGCTTTATCCGGATTTTGTAGGCCAGCTCTCATGAATGTTAGTTTGGAGGTAGTTCTGACATGGTTGTTTTTAAAAATCTCCTCGATAGTATCGTGTGGGATCGATGGTGAAACATTAGATAATATGATCCGCTGTGCAGGTGTAATTAATGGTCTTATACTGAGTTTTTTGTTATTGATTTCAATATCCTTGTATTTGCTTAGTAGATGAGTAACTGTGTTCTTTGTATCAAGATATATGCAGATTCTGTTATTAGCTATCCGGGATATAAACCGTATGGCGTTTAAGCTTATTATTTTACCAAGCGCATTTACATAGTCGTCTAATGTAGCTCCTTCTATTGAATCGGTAATAATCGCGTGGTCTCGTTTCGGGAAGACTTCGTTAGATACCGTAGAGGCGTAAGACTTTTGGTTTGATTGTACTTGAGGTGATGGTACTTCTTTGGTAATCGACAATTGGGCCTTGTTCCAGGGGGGAAGGTCCGGAACCTTCCCCTGGAGTGGATTTCCTCCGCTCATGGGTCAATCTCCCACGAGTTTCGGACACTAACACTCACGTGCTTGCGTATGCACGCACGCACTATCACCTTCCACACACTATACAGACACAATAACGCTTCGGAACTCGCTATGGAACTCGCACACAATAGACAGTACGTCCTATCGGTACGGTGGCTCGCGCCGAACTGATGTATTTCTTGTTTCGAGATATTTAATGAATTGCATTTGAATACATTAAAAAATATTTTTACAATATGCAACATTTTAATTTAGAATTTTATTAGTCTTGATTAATGAAAATTCATTATGAATATGAAATTTTGTGTGAATTTCATACGAAAATGTTGTTTTTAAAGATTGAATTGACTTAGACCATTTTCCAAATTCACTGAATGTCCTATAAATGACTTAAAGCAATAAAAAACTACAAGTTTTATTAGAAACAATAATTTTAATGAAATAATTCCTGAACATTTATTAATTATTTTTAAAAAGTAATCCATTTTTATCATTATGAGTTTTTAGGATTCTTAAAATGTTCCTAAAAAACTGGAGAGATGTATGGTAGTAAACACATAATATCTTTGTTTTTCTTCTGTTACTGGTCTAGTGGTGGTGTATAATGGAAGTAATTTAATATTTCCGTATATTTTTGGTCTTCCTATTTTAGGTGAAAGATCCAAAACGTGGAATTTAGAATCATCTAAAGAAGTTTTATAGAACATTTTATAAGGTTCATTTTTCAAGAATCTCATCCATTGAATTTGCAGCCAAGAGACAGATTCGCCCGCGGTATTTTTTACTCTTCTTATTATTGACTCTTCTAGTGATTTCGTTGAAATAAAATCCGGCTGCGACATTCGTTTTATCGAAAATGTATTTCTTCTTCTACACTTTTCTATCAATTCATAATAATGCTCAGAGTTGTATAAGTAATTTGCTTTCTTTATTTTCATTTCTATCAACCCAAAATCACGGTCATTCGGTAGAAAGGAATGACCCGATATCAAAAATTTGTGGTCTATTGTTTCAATATTATTATTTGATGACTGAGCAATTTTCATCCAAATCAATGCTACTTTAATGTTACGATTTTGGCCTGAACAAGCATCACTGTAAGCTATTACGTGTTTTTGAGTAGTTATATCCTCCATATGCGCTAAAATGCATGATGGTTCTTCCTGTGCACCTCTTGAAACTACAGTATACGCGCTATTTTCAAGTTATGTTTATATAATTTCTTTAAATTTTTGACTTAGACCACTTTCATAATTATGGGCACATATATTCCTTACACGGGAACACATTCAGATGTGAAAATCCGATTTTGATGAAACTTATGGGACCTTTCTTTATCGGCAACCATCTACTTGGAAGGGGCGAAAACAGCCCTCAAAGTTGGGGTATTTTTGAGATATCTCGGAAACCAGAGGTCGAAAAAATTTGAATTTTTTTAAAAATTGTGTGTTTTTCAATGGGAAATGTATTCGCGCAAGAAAATGTTAACAAAAGTTTTTTGTTTAAAGAATAAAGCTACAAGCTCCCATAAGTGTCATAAAAATCGGATATTCGCATCTGAATATGTTCCCTTGTTAGTTTACAGTCTAATCACAAAATATATCTTTTTAGCGCATTAAATAAATATGTAATCATGTACCACCGATGGTGCACGCGGCACGGATCGTGTTAAAATTGTCTCATAACAAAACGACTCGCTATGGTAGACGTTACGTTAAATATTTCGTATTTGTTCCGTCAGATCGGAACGTTTAAATTTTCCGTAAAATCGTGCCGGTTGTTCCTTAACTGCAAAGTGTCCGTAACGTCGCGTGGAAAGACGTAAAGTGGGTTTGAAGGAACGCGACGACGACGTTTGGCCGTGATCCCCGCCGTTGGTCGTCGTCACGTAATTTTAATTGCCTATATCCATATTTCCGGAAGCGGAGATACCCTCGAGGTACGAAAAGTCATTTCACCCGACCCCTCGACCATTCTACAGTCGCGTCTGTTCAGACGTGAGGAAACGTAACGACAAGAATCAACCTTCTTACCCCATCCCACGTGTTCCCCCGTTAAGGGGAATGCTAAAACGACCGCCACAGGCCCGCCTGTTTCCGTGCCGCTTCCTCGCGAATTTCTTTTCCCCGGTGGGAAATCCGATGAGGGCACAGCTTCGTCTACGATCGCCTTTATGACTACTGACGAAGTAATTCTGGAACGAATTGCGGAAACGTTCGCCCGGGCTCCATTTAAAGCGGGTCGACGCGTTACAAGGGAACTACCAGGCCGATCCGCTCTCGCGCGCCAAAGAAAGTTATATACGTTACGGCAAAAATGGATTTCGCTTTTCAAACGCTCGCGGAATAGAGGCTGGTCCATTGATTTACGACCTTCATATTCCTCGCGAACGATTTACAAATGGCAAGCGCCGAATCAGTGACAATTATTGAAACGCTTTTGCCGAATATTTCGAAATTAACGATTCAACGTTTCAGCATTTTTCATTCGATCCCTCTATTCATTTTACATTTACAGAATATTCGGAGTTTCAAAGTCCGAGTTTCGAATTGTTTTCAGTTTACTTTTGGGCACCTTTCTCGTCGGTGTGATCCAAGCGTAAACAGTCGAAGATTTATTTTGCGCGAACACGTCGAGAAAGAAAGTTTCCGCCATTATTTATCATGAATACGTAACACGGGACAGTATAATATTACATTAATGAATTAATACAAGATGTAATAACATATGATCTCGCCTTCGCATCAAGTTTATTCAACAAGAATAATTGTGACAATAATTTCAATGGTACGAAATAATTAATTTATTCGTCAAATATCGCATCGTTCGCATCGTATGTAACGTTGCATCGATCTACGATTGTACAGTGAATCACTTTAATATTGGAACACTATACAATTTTCACTACATATGCCGCATTGTCATTTTGTTTACTATGAAGAAAAAAAAATTAATTCTAAATTACATTAGTGTATAGGGTCTAGTTAATAGAAGTATAATTTTTATTTATATAATTACTAACGTTTACTAAGTATTCTATTTTAAACGAAACAATTTCTAGTTTTAACGTAACAATAATATTCGCACACCTCGGAATGTAACAATTTGCGTGAGCTAGTGTGATATTTAATGCGATTGTGATGTATATTTACAAACATTACAGTCTGTGTAAACTGTCTCGAGCCTCAGAAAATCAGTTGCGTTTAGATATTCGCTAAGTTCACTAGTAATAATCGGACGTAAGAGAAACCCTTCATACAACGTACGCCAACTTGTCCTTTTTCACAATGCAAAAGGTGAGTCGTAAAGGAAAATTGCAGCAATGCTTGAAATTAGTAAAAGTACAGTGTGAGATACTATTAAAACATTTAAGTATGAAGACTGAATACAATCTATTCCGCAAAGAGGCCACCCAAAAATTTTGGAGACGCGAGATAAAATAAAAAGTATAACAACAATAAAGAAAGATCCTACATTAAGTGCACTAAAATTAGCTGCCGAATTATTAGAAGAAACTGTGGGTAATCACAATAAATTATCTCGTGGATCGACAAAGAAATTGAGTATAGATTTATTATCAAGTAAGGTATTGAAAGTAATTAATACTATAATGTATAATATAATATTCTCTCGCGACACGTGTTCTCTCGCAACGTACTGTCTTTCTCTCTCTTTCTCTCTCTCACTGCGTTTGCTCTTGTGGACACACTTCTTCATTCTCTCGCATACCTTAACGGACTCCCTCGTTCTCTCGACGACTCGAGCGTTTCGCATTCAAACATAAACAACATCACATATAGTACGACATTCATACACCACGATTCTCATCTATATCATTACGCCTTATCCTCAATACGCTTTGTGTCTAAAACCTAACCCACAGAAACTGGAAAGAAACTGCACCCCCAAACAATACGCAGAGCATTAAATGAATGTGGTTATAATGGACGAGATGCTCGGAAAAAACCATATGCGAATAAAACTAATAGAAAGAAAAGATTAAACTTTGCGAGAGAATTTGTTTTAAAAGAAGAGACGTGGTGAAATGACGTTCTTTTTAGTGATGAGAGTAAATACAACATTCTTGAATCGGATTCTTAAGCCGACTATAATATCTCAACATCTGGAACGGATGAATTAATTTTTATTGATAACATAATGCACAAAAATGTATACCTGAACATTTAAAAAAATAATTGATGTAAAAGTGCAATAAAAATGGAGATTCAGAATACATTTAAGTATTATCAAGATAATGACCCCAAGCATAAGGCACTTATCGTACATGAATATTTGCTGTATAATTGTCCAGAATTATTACAACCGCCATTTCAGTTCCCAGATCTGAATCCTATAGAGAATTTATGTGATCAACTAGACCGATGAATTAGAACAACTGTAATAACATATAAGGAAATGTTAAAAGAACGACTGAAAGAGGAATGGAATAATATTAGTACAGAATATATGAAAAAAATAATTAGCAATGTGCCTCAACTATTAAAAGAGGTCATACGTCATGAAGAATATCCTACACGATATTGAATTACTTTTCGTATGTAAAAATTAGTACAAAAACTATGAGATTTTAAAAGTGTCCAAATATTATTGTAACGTTAAAATCAGACATTGGTTTGTTTAAAATAGAATATTTAATAAACGCTAGTAATTATATAAATAAAATTTATACTTTTATTAACTAGACATTATGTAGGAATGTAATTTAGAATTAATTTTTTTTTCTTCATTGTGAACAAAATTACAATGCGACAAAGTAAAAATTTTATAGTGTCCGAATATTAAAGTTACTTACTGTAGGTATGCACTAGTTGCTTATGCACAACTTAAAATTGCGTTCAACACCTTGTGTTCCGTGAATATTTTGGATTAAAAAGAATTTGTATATACTCTGTTGTATCGAAAAATCAAATTAGACCGAAGAATATTATTTTTACAGTATATAACACAGAAATATTATTTTTCATCCGCTGATAATTAAACGAAAACTTAATGGATATCACCAGTTCAGCGCTGGAACATTAGTTAATGGTAATAAATACATTTAGTTAACCCATTTCCGTGATCGCTCATCCTAGTTCGCCATTAGCCCGAAATAATCTTTTCTGGTTAATAATATAACGAGCGGTTCATTATAATTCATTTCACCTGAGCCGACGCATCCAGTTTGTAGCGAACCCATTCAGCGAAACCCGCACGGCGAAATAATCACACGGTATCCTGCGATCGAAATTGTTTAACTAACGGAAGATATTCGGGCAGAACCTTGATGGCAAGTAGGTCGATTCGACGTGCATGCGATCCGAACGGATCGGAAGTGCAACGAACGAAAGATAGCCTCGGCTGACCGGCTTAAATTACCGGGGCCGTCACAGGATGCGGTGTATCGCTTATTCATAATTAGCTAATCGAATATCTAGCGCAATTACGCAGATCAACGATCACGAAAGGGTCGCCGATTCGTATCGTCGAATTAATTCAGCCGGCTCGGATCCATTTAAAATATCAAAATGCATTCTGCGTCGGAAGCATTCGCCGTTACATGCGATAGAAGCCGCGCGAAATGCGCCGCTAATGGAAGAAGTGACTGGGCGTCAATTAACGCCAATAACTGAGCTGTCAACGTCGCGAAAACGATTCCCGAGAAATTACACCCGGTCACTAAAATTATTTCCGTGCCCTGTACGTGTGTATTATGCATGTGTATTATGCATGTGCATCGTGTACGCGTGCGTGCGTGCGCGAGAGCAAGCGCGCGCGTGCGTTTCGCCACGAATTCGTCGCTCGAGGACTACCCTGTCTCGCATCTAAAGTCACGTTCACATCGAGCGTAATGCGAGCAACATTGCAACGGTCCATGGGACGTCTGCATTCGTGGATTGACGATGCAACACGCTGCCCGGGCGTCGGACCGACGCATGCACGTGCGAAAACTGGTGATCTCGCCACGACAAAAAACACAGGAAACGCGGAATATGTACGCGACGCGATGCATCAACCTACGTAATATAGAAGTTTCTATTACGAAATGTGCAGTGGTCGGTCGATGTACTCCATCTTTAACTTTTCGAGAAAGGTACTGTGAAAAGCGAAATTTGTTGAAATTCAACGAAACGTCTCTGGCTTTAAGTGCTTACACGCGAACATATTCAGATGCGAAAATTCGATTTTGATGAAACTTATGGAAGCTTATAGTGTACTCAGACGAAGTATCCTCTCGGACTTGAACTTCCCTTACTCTGTTGACTCCGAAGGGCGGGTATTTTTCAGAAAATCTAACGATTGAGTGATGTAAGGAAAACGCCTACTGAACAATACCTATAAGACTGTAAGATATGACATTGTCCCAGACTAACCCCTAACCCAAACCCAGGACGAAACATTTTCTTCCGCTTCCTTCTCTTTCTCTTCATCTTAACTATTTCAGATACTTCCGCTAAACAAATATTAACGCGCCGTGGTTCACCAGAGCAACGGATTTGTCACATGTACTTATCAATCGTACGTGTCTAAAGCATGAATACAAAGCGTTAGGCAAAAAACGCATAGAATAAATGGTTGAAAAATAAAGGTTTGTATAAGTTCATGATGATTTATGCAATCCTAACAAATTTAATCAACTTATATTAAGTCTCTTAAGATTGTAATTGTTTTTAAATTAATCGTATTTTTAACGAAAATACGTGGTTTCCTTCGCTCGCCAATATGACGAGTGTCTGTAAAGATAGGTATACAAAAATCGCTATAAACCTAGTATTAAGGAATATATAGGGTCGTCCACCTAACGTGATCACCGTTACAGCTTCCAAAATATACGTTGCACGAAAGAATGTTATATACAAAAGTTACATGGTTTAAGAGGGTACACTGTGTAGTGCATACATTTTTTTATGGGTGGAGGCATTTCGGAGATTTGAAATATATACAGGATGAGTCACCAAACGTTTTCACCTCAAATATCAATGTTGTTTCTAAAGATACATAAAATATGGTAAGGACACAGTAGAATGGTACAATGAGGCTGACACGATGCTAGAAAAAATTTTGTTTTTATGTCATTTTTTTAGAGATATCAAGGTCACCTTGACTTTTTTAAATGGAACCACCCTTTTTTAAACACCTACAATGATAGTCCCTTTCATTAGGAATTCAGTGGCTATATTATTCCAAGGTCATTCAAGGTGAAGGACAGAAAGTTTTGTCCTGGCCATAATTTATGTATCTTTAGAAACAACAAAGATATTTGAGGTGCAAAAGTTTGGTGACTCACCCTGTATATGAATCGGAAACGGATGAGGTACTAGCGGGAAAGTCGTTCAATTGTCCACCTGTTGGCAGGTGTAGCAGATAGAACCGCCAGAACTGCAAATGTAAAATAAATCATAGTGCAAGGAATTAACTCGTGATTATTGAAATTGTGAAGATGTACCCATGAGTTATTATTCAACAAATTTATGTCTGTGGGTTCGTACTATTAAAAAATGATTATAAATTTGGCTAGACACCTGTTATTTCTGTAATCTAAAACAGTTGTTTTTAATCGCCTGTGAAACTAACGTTGCATACACGAAGTTTCAGATTCGCTGCGTGAACCGTACTGAAAACAGAATCCAATCTCTTATTGCTTTATGAAACATTCTCTCGTGAGTCTTTTTCTTTTTAATATAAAATTCCATGAATAAATCCATCGCGGTTGTACAGCAGGGAGAAACAACGGTATTTTTCTAAATTAACAAACTGCGGAGCGTCCGTTCTTCGATCGACTCCGTCTTTTAATTGAGGCTTCATGCGAAATAGGTCCAGCAAGTTGGATCGTCTAGCTATTATTATCAGACGGTTCTGTTTCAGACACGACGTATTTATTTAAACGCTATAAACCTGCGTATCTCAATTTTTATTTCGTTTGCGAGCACGGCGCCGGAACTGACGTGTCGAGTCCCGATGCTTAATTGTTTTTGCTTGCTGCCTGTGCAAATGGGTCGCATATTTTCTACGTATGCTACGCTACGCTGATTGTTGCGTTTAGCTTCGCAGTGTAAAAAATTCATTCTCTTTTCGTGTGCATAAGATTCTTATGATTTTTATGAACTGATGTGCGAAGAGATATTTTTTTAAAAACATTTCTTATCAAAACACTGGCGTAACAACAACTTTAACGCTACACCTGCTGATCCATGATGTAACATGTTGCCGTATAAATATAAAAAGAATTTATTTATTTCAACTATATATAATATTGATTCAACGATGTGGATCCAATTATTTTTCATTAAAACATCTTTAGAAGTTCAATAACTGAGCGATAAACAATCTGGAAACGGTCATGTGACCAGTGGTGGTAGATTTAGTATTAAACCATTGGTTTTTTGACGTTTGTAGTATTGGAAATGGTATAAATACACGAAACCCATTAATCGGGCGGTATCAATTGCGCAAATATTTAAAGAATGCAGTGACGAATATGCTGAACCAATCTTTTGTACGAATATGCATAAACTTTATTTAAATGCTTCTACAATTTGTACAAGACGTGATTAATTTTCGAAATTCATAAATTGTTGAAAATTTTTAATTCTGTTTCATTGTCACAGTATTGCATTAGTGGTAGATTTATACAGCACTAAAAGCGACTATTGCATATTACTCTGTAAAAATAGAAGAATTCGCGTTATCAACGATTGTTATTATAATCAGCCCGCGACTTTTACAGAAACTAAAACTTGTCTGCTTTAATTATAAGACGCTACATAAGTATTAATTTCTTTTCGCGACAGTTTCAATCAGTTAAAAATAATATCAATACTTTTAGATCCTCTAAAAATTTTGCGTCTGGTCTATTAATTTTTATTATAAACGTATAAAATCAAATGTTAATACACGTCCAAAGAAATAAATGTCTCGTACGAGACACGAATGCACCTCTGAGAACTCAATGAACGTTGACCAGAAAAATGTCGTAGCAAATTTAAAGGTCATTTTGGACAATCCCGTATTCCAGCATTAACCCTTAGCACTTGGATGGCTCCTCTGAGGCGACAATAAAAATTGACATACTATTATTCAAAGCCATGTTTGCACGTACGAATAATAGTAATAAATTTTGTAGGCACAAAAGGAAATTAACCATGTAGAATCGAACTATTCTAGATAAAAAGAATATCTCGATTTTAGAATTAAAATTGCTTGGAGTGCAAAGCATTAAAAACTGTTGACGAATAATACCAAGGGACGATCGAACAAACAGAACCATCCGTTAATGGCAACGACACATGCATCGTTAAAAATGTTAATGCGCGCAGGTTCGAACGCATTACGAAAAACATTAAATCGAAAAAAGTTTAATGAATTTGTTAAATACAGGAGACGGCGCATTGAAACAAACAGGAATGCATGTTTATCGTACCGACGTTGTTTGCAGTCCGTTCCTCGATCCATTTAATGGATTATTTTCGTGTTGCTAAGAAACTTTTAGCCTGGCAAGGACATTTCAGCCGGTCTGCACCGGCTCGATAAAAATCCGCTGGAATGGTTGGTGTTCAAACGAACCGACAACGAATCGTAAAACTTGCGGATCGGTTTTGTTACGTTTTTCGAACGAGCAGGGACCGGTGTCAGCTTCAGTCGTGTCGTATCCAAGCCCGATTGTTACGTGAACGCACCGACAACGGTTTATTTCCATGGCGTACAAGTGTAAGCGGCGAAACGGTGATTTACATAATGCTATGCATTATGCGACAATAAACATGCGCGGCGCGGACTCGCGGAGCGACGTATCGGCCGGCCATCGCATTGCATCGGGCCACGGATCGAAATTTCGAAATTTCTTCCTGCGACGCAGGAATCTGTGTACACCATCTACGTCCTGATTGGCCGAGGCCAGTTCGTCCAGCGGCAAGAGATTTACGAGCGGCCGTGCCGCGTTTCGCATATAAATAAACTTTGGTTGAGCATCACTGTTCACGGATGATCGCAGCAACGCTGCCCAGACTACCACCGGTATACCTGCCACCAGCGAATGTGCCAATCGCAATTAGCATTCTACGTCCGCGATTATTGAATCCCGTTGCTCCCAAAAAGTCTGAAACTTGCCGCGCGAGTTTTTATCCGACCGTTTTGTGAAACAAGAATGAGAGACGAGTAAATCCTGCGATGCATTCGCGACGCGCCCGTACATTGTTTCGCGAATGTGTCGGAAATAGAACAATGCGAAGTAAGTCGTTCCTTGATAATTTTGTAAATGTGAAAAATATTACAAACGCACAGTACAGTCGAGAAACTTGTAATTCGAGGGCAGAATGCGGCGTTACGTTGATCAGCAAGTTTATGTAGGAAACATTTATGCTTGCTTAATGTCACTGTTAACACTACGAACCCTGTGTCTATCCCTGGGAACTGGTGGTATCCAATTTACAAATTCATATGTTATATCTAATTCGTGTAATATTAAGAAGTATACACACTATTTGAATAGATTCCATTGTAACAGAAAAGCACAAATGGGGTAAGCCAGTTTTTTGTTTATGCACGGGTGTATTCTTTCCTTTTAAAGTTAACCTTCTATGGGCCGAATTTTTGTTTTTAATAAAAAAAAATTGGGGCAACGAAAAATCAGAAATTGTAAACCTATATATGCAAATGAAAAAAAATTTTCCGTTTAAACAATTTTATTGCAATATATTCACTATGTGACTTTCGAGTAACAACGGCCTATAAAGTTTGCACTTCTGTGCATAAAAGCTTAAGCGTGAAATTCCATAAAACAATTTGCACTTGACGTTAAACACTTTATTTTTGAAATCTCTTTGTTGGATCACATTGCAGTGCATACATATCGGTATAGTCAAGTATATTGCTTATAATTCAAATAGTTTTCGAAAATAGGTCACAGGAGAATGGGGTGCATCGGGGATATTAGGGCAATCTCTTTTCCAAGGGTGATAACAACTATTATTATTCGTCTGGGATAGTGGTTGCCAAACAATTCTTTGTAGTCCTGTATCTTCCTCATCTGACGAGGATTGAGTACTAAATTCTTCGTCACTGTCAATGACATTTATCCGTCGTCGGGGAAATATTATTACATCTTCATCGGATTCGGAATCTAATAAGGAATCATCGGATCTATTACCGTTAATGCATCTAATTCTAATTCCTCTGTTATTTCTATCTGATTTTGTATTCATATTTTGGGTATATGATGTATAAATCTGAAAACA
>CM052090.1:15072098-15100325 GCA_028453745.1 Agapostemon virescens | reverse complement strand
GAGTTAAAATTATAAGGATGCTCTTATGGGGAACGATTAACGCTAAACCTATCGAGCATTAAAATTGACTGGCATGCGTAGTCTTATAAAAATGGTAAGGTTTCATTTATTTAGATATTGTGCAGTTTTTACGCAAATATATAATTCCATAAAGGAATCTGCTCAATTGTGAAGGGCTCGAAGAAACTCTATTACACTGTTGCGTTACGGGGTTATTATGTTATTAAGGACTCGTTTAATGCCTATCACGTAGTATTCGTGTGCACCGTGCTTCGATTTAACCATACAACTACGGCAAATCTGGAACAACTAGTTTTTTCATACAGGTTATAGACTATTTATTTCATTAAGGAATCTATTATCAATTATAAGAAATATATTATGAAGAGGCATACAACGTCCTTAGACGTTTTAAATGAACGGAGAGGTTTGTGGTACGAACGGCCTGTGCTCCGCTATTTTTGAGGGATCATTTATCTGAAATGCCAGATGTTTTAATCAGTATTTTTTCCAAAGCTTGGAACTCTGAAGTGGGAGCTAGAGTTTGGAGCTCGGTTTATTAGGGTTGTCTTTTGCAGACGCCTCCGAGACTCTAACTTTTGAAGTCAATAGCAATTGACATACCATAAACCTGCAGAGGCGAATCATCAGGTATTAACGAGGATGTGACCACCTTCTGTACCTAAGTCGCTATATTTGGAAGTTACTTTCAACCCACCAGTGCGAGTTGGGCGACGAATTAAATAACCAATAAGAATATACAAATATTATTGCAAGTGTTAATTGAGGGAAGACGTTTACGCCTCATCAATGAGCACTGGTATATGCATGGGGTTGTTGCAATGCTCGCAGCAGTTTTCTAGTAAGACATTACATTAGTCGGTCTGTTTTTTAAGTCATAACATCGGTTTTCTTTATGTTATTACGTTAGTTTCTGGTTAAGCGTTTACATTTATGTTTATGTTAGTGTCTCTACGTTCATCCATTGAACGTCTGTTCTGTGCGTAAAGAAGTTTGTTGACGTTCGTTTGAATCCGTTCCTACGCCCAAAGTTCCATCCCTGACAAAGGGAAATTTACACAATAACCTACACGCGAACCTCTTACACAATATTTTGTTAAATTAATGGACCTTCTCTATAAACGAAATATGTATATTTTTTGGCCAACACGTAGACATTTCGTTTTGTTACAAAATGTTGAAAAATTCCTGAACAGTCATTCTACCTCAAAGTCATCACCTAACTACGTGAATACATTATTTGACGTGCTGTAGATGATCGAAGGACCTTTTCCAATGCGAACGACTTCTTTAGTTCAGAGAAACAATAAATTTGCATTAAAGCACAGCCATTTTGAAAGGAATTTTTCATAGAATTCTTCGTTCATCTGCTACATAAAATCATATGCTTTAGACGATCCCCTTGGGAAAGAGTAGCTGTCAGACATGCATTTTCCAAGATTTTACCATAAAAAGGAACCACAGGTTGCTCAATGTACGTACTTTCAAACGAGTTAGTTCAAAGAGAAAGTCCGCTCATTTTTCCAAAAAATGTCTATAATCATTTTTTCAGATAGTCAATTGGCACGACATCGGCAAAACAATTCAACCGCTGCAAAATTTCCATCGGCCATTTCGCAGCACAAAAATGAAAAGTAGCCGGATGTATGTGCTTCCAAGTGAGTTAATTGTTTAAAAAGCATATTCGCTTACATTTTCAGAAAACGTTTTTAAAAATCGCTTATTTGAAATAGTAAATTGGACATGACTCCTAGCGTCCCATCCTCTCGTTGCCGGCCGTTCGTTGGCCTGCCGAAAAATCATCCATAAATCGAAATAAATGTGACTAACGGCAGTTGTTCCGCAGTTTCACGCGCGAAACTCGCTTCGTTATGCAGCTCGCGTTTCCGCACACGCGAAAACGCTGAGGCGAAGTGCGCGTTAGCGGGTGAAACGTAAACCGTGTCTGAGAATTAGCTTCGTAGAACAGTGTTCGTATTAAAGGATTCAGTATGCTGTCTCGTTGCAGTCGTCTCGTTCCTCGCCATTACGCGCCGGCAACGCGTAATTGAAGCCTACGCGAGGATAGGGTCAGCGACGTGCAAATGTTCCGTGCAAAACAATATCGAGGCCGAACATTTTTGCCCGTGATCTAGCGAAAATCGCAACCAACGGCCTGGCGCGGCGATATCGATAGGAACCGCTGACTCCGCAACGGGATTTTCTCTCAATTTGTCCACCGGCATAATTGCCACAGCCGAGTTATTGTTATTACCGGCGATAACGATGGATCCGCCGTGGATCGACTGTTTGGTGCCTCCAGGACATCTGCTGTACAGCGTCCGTCGAAAACTGCGGACCGATTAGAATTAGATCACGCTATTTGGAGAATTAGTCGAGGAAGTTATCACCGAAGCTGTCAGAATCGGTCTTAACCATTTCGATATGAGCGCCGGATATATATCCGACATGCATCTGATGACTTGCGTGTACGAGCGCCGAATATATCCGGCAGTGTCACGGTGGACAGAGCGCTAGTACCGAAAGGGTTAATAACCGATTTCAGACTTTTTTATTTTACACCTTGTTTGTAACTAGAGGGCTTCATTCTCTCGAGGATCGCGATGGATTATGGTGGACGCGAAATAACCGACGACGTTTATCAACCTGCGTTGGATGTAAATGAGAACTTGTACTTAAGTGGACTTTATAAACTGTTACCGACTATTTAAGGGACGGTCCCTTGCTACAACGTTACAACTGGAGGGAATTCTTACCGAAGCTCTCCTCGGTAGAGCTCTAACTATGATTCCTGTCGGTTCATCTTCGGTAGACGCGCTGTGCCCTTGATGGACTCCAGAAGAATTTTAATCTTAAAAACTATAAGCCAAAGACATCTCCCCGGTGGAATCTTACGCATTTCCCCCTGGGAGTGGGGAGACAACGTGCGTCAGGGTGCGTTTGGCAACCAAATGTGCCAGCCATATTCTTCGCCTAACTCTTTTTCTCAACCGTACCATGAACGCGTATGCATACAACAAGGTGTTCCAGAACGCAACAATTAACTTTTACACTCGAATGGCGACTCTGGGGCGCTACGAAAAATTGACAAAGTATTATTTAAAACAATTTTCACCCTCTATGGGCCCGTGTAATTTTCAGGTCACACTTTAATTTATCGACATTTTACCAAATAATTATAGCTTTTTTCATGAGATGACGCATAAATCTTAATTCTATAACGTTGCCAAGACAACCAATATTAATATTTATGACCGTTGCTAGGCTCATCAATCTGAAATAATAAAATAAATGATGTGCAAACTGCCTGCAGTAAACATACGCGAAACCATTTGATCCAATTGATATTATTTGTGCTTTTGTCAGTGATTACCAAACTAAAAATAGTGCACATAATAGCTCTGGGTTCGTGTATCAATAACAACCTAATTGTTTGCATTTCAATTTTCAATTTGATACTGTTTTTTTATGATACAGTTTTGTAACTTTGAGGATACAGTGGGCTATTATGGCAGATTTCAGTACATTTAGGATAAAACTTGTACTTTCTCCTGTTTTCAGATTTATACATCATATACCCACAATATGTATGCGAAATCAGATAGAAATAACAGAGGAATTAGAATTAGATGCATTAACGGTAATAGATCCGATGATTCCTTATTAGATTCCGAGTCCGATGAAGATGTAGTATTATTTCCCCGTCGACGGATAAATGTCATTGACAGTGACGAAGAATTTAGTACTCACTCCTCGTCAGATGAGGAAGATGCAGGACCACAAAGAATTGTTTGGCAACCAGTATCCCAGACGAATAATAATAGTTTTTATCGCCCTTGGAAAGGAGATTGCCCTAATGTTCCCGAAGCACCCCATTCTCCTGTGACCTATTTTCGAAAACTATTTGACAAGGAAATTATAAGCTATATAGTTGACTATACCAATATGTATGCAGTGCAATGTGATTCAACAATGACATTTCAAAAATAAAATATTTAACGTCAAGTGCAAATTCTTTTATGGAATTTCGCGCTTAAGCTTTTATGCACAGAAGTGCAAACTTTATAGGCCGTTGTTACTTGAAAGTCACATAGTGAATATATTGCAATAAAATTGTTTAAACGGAAAATTTTTTTTCATTTGCATATATAGGTTTACAACTTCTGATTTTTCGTTCCCCCAATTTTTTGAATTAAAAACAAAAACTCGGCCCATAGTGGATTGACATCGCTATCTTTATAACTAAGAAATTAATAAAAATTTAACGGCTGTAAGAACGGGTAATAGTAAAAATATCCATATACATAAGGTGAAATAATTCATGTGGAATGCAAATATTCTAGGCGAGAAGAAATGCTTTGGTTCACTAATTAACCATTTGCGAACGAGGATTTTTGAAAATGTTGAAAATATTCTTGCCAGCAAGCTAAATTTTACAGTAATGTCTTAAGTTCTGAGTGAAAATTAAAATGTTTACTGATCTTATATTATTACAACAATTAAATTATAATTCTTGCGACTTTAAGGATTGAATATGTGGTCCTGGTGTTGCCAATATGATGACACTTGTCCTCAAAGGATTAAAACAGCTTCGAGTGCAAAGAGTTAAAATTACAAGGATGCTCTTGTGGAGAACGATTGACGCTAAACCTGCCGAGCATTAAAATTGGCTGGAATACGTAGTCTTATAAAAATGGCAAGGTTTCCTTTATTTAGATATTGTGCAATTTTTACTAAAATATATGATTCCATAAAGGAATCTACTTAATTGATTTTTGCAAACGTAATTTGGCTATTTCAATAATAATAAAATAAAGAATCTGAAAAGTGTCATTCGACCCCCTGTGGTAATTTTAATGTTGAATGAATGTTTTTATTTGAAAGCGTGCTATAATACGAACAAATTTCACAAACGAATTCAATCGTGTCATTTTTATAAAACAATCTGTATCGGTGAATTTTAAGGGTCGGTAGATTTAGTATCGACTCGTTTTTTGATAAAATTGATGAACTCCTGAACGAGCAGGATGGTAAAATGTTAGAACGTTGTTCCATTCGTGAAAAAATGTGTAAAATGGAATAACGCGATAACAGTGATATAGTCGGAAAACAAACGAGGCAATGTATAAAAATTAGTTGAGAAAGTAAATTTGTTTTTAAAAAAATTCGGGGAGTTGTGATCGAGCATTTTGACAGAATGCTGGAATATTAGTTTACGCGATATAAAAATAAATGAAAAATCTAAACAATATTTTCGAGCAAGTGCATTTACACCGTGTGCTTCCTTCAAATGGACAACTGGAATATCTCGTGACACACTGAAGTTACGTAATCATATGAGTAATATTTTAATCGGCGTGAGGTAAATTTCGAAGTTCAATTTATTTTTTTAAATTAGAATTAGATTATTCAATGTCACATTAATGACATTATATTATTTAATGTCACAAAATGTTAGGGATTTCGAATCCTGAAAAATTTACACCGTACGATTGCCTTCTTCATGCAAAACAATTTTTATAAATATATTGTTATTTGTTATTATAAATATTTCACTTTTCCAGATATAGGAAACACAATGTTTGCCAGTACTCCTTCATTGTGTTAGACCCTAATAAAACGTATTTGAATTCGCTATTTTCTGCAACAAGAAAATTTTTATTGCACGGCTTTTAATTACTTTCTATGTAGCATGATATTCTAGCGATTGTTTCCCGTATACAGCCAGAAGTCAACTAAATCCACGTGTACTCGAAATCGAAAATCCGTGAAATGAAAATACGCGTGAGTATTAGGGTGGACTAAGCTATATTTGGTAAACAATTTTTATCGTACGCAACCCTCTAGGACTATTCCTTTACAAAGGGAAAAATTTTTTACCAAGTTTGAGATTGATCAGATAACAAGATGACGTGATTCATTTCAATAAAAAATGTTAAAAACATTGAATTTCAGTCTAAATATGAGTTATTATATATCGTTGGATTTGTCTTTTTTCTACATAAAAATATGGAAAAATATATATGAACCCGTTTGAAAAAATACGATGTCCTTGAAATGTCAAAAATTTGATTATTGAAAACTTTTTTATTTTGCAAAATTATATTTGCTTTATTCAACGATGTAACTTTCTCCTATAGCGCTTTTTTATACAATTGCAAATTATAACGAAATCATACATATTTTTCCATATTATTATTTAAAAAAGAAGTCAAATTTTAAAATATATATATAATAAGTTATAGTTAGGATGAAATTAAAAATTCCTCAAATTTTTTCTTTGATCCTTTCATCCGATGAATTTGGAACTTAGCGTACATTTTTTCGCACCCAAAAGAACGATTTTGCGGGATGGCGTGAAAAAAATTCGTTGGTCAAACAACAAATAAAATAAAAATACAATAAAGACCATAGCGAGTATATACGTACATTAAATGCCAGGATTTTCAGTCAATTACATCGTAACTTTAACTTTTCCTTCTACTTCATTATTTTTACCAATTATTATTTCTCCTTCAGCGTTGCTTGCGTAATTTTTTATTTAATTATCGTTCACGCTGTTTCTACTTCGTTGCCACAACTTTGCACTCATTTGTTAACTCCCTTTTGAGCCAATTTAGCCACTTTGCTTGAGAATTCATTTATATTTTATGTTCAGTATTATACTCCTTTTTCTTCTCTGCTTCACCGCATTAGCTTCTGGATTTTCATTCGTTGTGTTGGTGCATGATCCGCGAAGCAGTAATTTCGAACGTTTTCTGTATATAAAAAGTAATCTCATTTTTTCTGTTTAATAAAAATTAAGTTTAGCCAAAACAGAAAGGTAGTTAATATAAACACAGCAACAAATGTACAATGCGTACATATTGATTTTTAATAACAACACACCACGAAACCGATTCAATAATAGATACAAATGTACCGAAGATTACGATCAATCTTTAGAGTAAGTGAAACAAATCAATGAAAGGGCAGCCACACAACGTATTCTGCATAACTCGAATACTTTCAACACTACGCTTATTATTGATAATGAAAAAAAGGTTAGTGGAGAACATAATTGCATTTAAAGAGGCAATTTTTGTTATTACAAGTTTAGATGTTAGAAGATTTATAACTTGTTTAAGGGGGGAATACACTTTATAAGATGAACATTTTCGATATTTTTCTTTGTTTGAAATCGATTCCAGTATGTGTCTAGAATATGTGTATAAAGTTACGGAGCAAAATTTTATGTATTTTGGGAGATACAGCTAGCCGAACAGGTAAGCGTCAGGCAGGTATCCGTCCCGGAAAGCTGAAAGCGAAGCGAAAGGCGAATTAGATCATTTTAATTATCGTAGTCCACCTCACCCAGATGTCCTTAAACATTTAAAACCGATATATGAAGAATTTTCAAAGGAGGATTTATTAACCAGGTGTCTAAGTGGACAAACACAGAATTGCAATGAAAGTTTCAATTCAACGGTTTGGCGTCTAAATCCAAAGCATCTAAATTCAGGAGCAAAAATTATCGAAACCTCCGCCTTTATTGCGGCTGGCATTTTTAACGAGGGCTACTCAGCTATATTAAAAATAATGAATGTATTAAACATTAATATCGGGCAACAATGCAAATTCTTTGCCGATACGTATGACGCGCAGCGCATAACGAGACAGGAACGCCGCAGACAAAGCAGCACAAAAGTGGCACGAATGTCTCGTAGGATGCACCGAATGGAGCAAAATGAATTGTTTGAAGCCACAGAAGGCTTATTATATGACCCTTGTATAGCGGATTAGTTTCCTCTAGAAGTAAGTGTTCAATAACTACTACTCTAACAGTCGAAAAACTTTAAACGCGTTTTTCTCAATATCACATTTCTGAATCTTGTGTACACGATACAGAACGATCTATTGGACCAATTGAGCTCCTAAGACGATTTTTCGTTAGGTAATGATAAAATTTCGTCGATGAACTAAAAAAGTTCCTAAATAGTTGCATTTTTTCCTTTCAAATTTCCTTTACATTATAAAGTCGAAATTTTTAGCGAAAAATCTTACTTTTTTCAATAAAGCTCAACATTTTTGCATTTTTGTACTTTTTGTTGGAAATTTTTTAGTTCATCGACGAGATAATTTTATAAGGATTAAAAAACTTTTGTTTTCCTGTTTCAGATGAAAATTAGAGGCTCTAGAATGTACACAAACTGATGATGCGCATGGCGCGAAGCTGTGAAGATTTATAAATATTGCGAAAAAAATACATTAATCATTAAAATAGAAAATTTTTTGTATTGTTTAAATATAGATCATAATATCATGAAAGTTTGAGAATGATTCGCTTTGTAGTTATTGAGAAAAGAATTCTTAAAAATCATTGTTTTTAGGCGCTCTAAAGTGTATTCCCCCCTTAAATATCTCGTTCGAACTGATCGTTCGTTAGCAGTTCGAAAGATTTCAAAGTCACTCGCGTTTTCTTTGAATAGGATGATACATCGTTCGCAATGAGCTATAACAAAATATCACCGTCATGTAATCTCGAATACCAAGAATAACGATCGAGAAAGAAGCGGTGTGCGACAAATGGTCAAACGTCAGCGTGGTGTGATTGCGACGCGGTATGTTTGGGATTGAGATTACGTGTGTGCGATTGAGAATGAATGGCGTGATGTGCATGTGTGTGTGTGATTTTAGGAAATAAGGAGGCTCGAGGGTGCCTCACCGGGATTGCTCATTCGACTCTCATTCTGAGTGGTGAGCTCTTTTCCGTTCTCGTTTCTGTGTGGTTATTTCGTTCTGTGTTGGCGATCCTGTGTGGATTAGTTAATGAAGAGATGTTAATAAGACTAAAATTGCGTGGCACTATCTCCTCAACGTGTAGAAAGCAACAGTCATAAAATCATAACACAGTTAAATCCATTTGCACCCGGTCAAGCTGAAAGTCTATTTTCTTGAAAAGAATGCTACGAATGAGAAAATTGCATTCTACACTTTCGCCTTACGTTTTCATGCAGAATCGCACTATCCATGGGAGAAACCATGATCCGCGGTGCACCGTACATATCCCGGAGAATCCCGAAATAGCAGTGCACGGCATCGCTTCTTCTGGGTTCCGACAGGATGCTACCGAAAAATTCGAAACAAAACGTCGACGTCATTCGCACTGATGGAATTGTGAAATGAGATCGATGCAGGGACCATGATAGAATGAACCCGAAGGCGTCCGGGCACACGGCGCGTAAATAATTGAAAGCACGAAATGGATACGTCAGTCTTCGTGATTTCCATGAAACATTGATGGCTCGTCGGTCGTGAAAAAGGTTGGACCGGCTCTCGGTGGCGGTGCGGCGCATGTAGGCTTGGAGACAGACACCTAAACGGTCGCTTCTTGCGCGTCGCGCGCGCGGAAAGTGCAGCTTTCGAAGTCGTACGGCTCGTCGCCCTCGAAGTAGACCCTACTCAAACCATCGATAAGAGTGGGCCATGCATTATGCAAGAAACTAGTCGCGGCGGGGGTGGTAAACGCGAGAAAGGGGAAGGAGTCGATAGAGACAGGGATGGGGAGAGAGAGAGAGAGAGAGAAGGGTGAAGGGGAGAGGAGAGGAAAAAGGGGAGAAGAGAGATCGGTCAGAAAAGGCCGAAAGGAAGAAAGGAAAAGGGTAGGACACGTTGAATTGAAGCGACGCGACGGTTGAAGAACGGGAGGAGGATATTGCCAGGATTTGCATATCATTTTATAAATTCCGAACAATGTACCAGCCCGCCCCAGTACCTATCGTACCCGTCGCGCAGCGTGCACCGTACCCAGAATTTGTAAGAGCCGCGGAGACCTATGGGTATTGTGTACACGGGGATGCACTATAGATTTCGGATCCCTATTTTCACTCGTTCACCGGTCTTCATACACACGGCCTCGTGAATTTAAATCGCTGCGCGCCGAATTAATTTCACGCCCGAAAAAAGATATCCCGAGGGTGGAAGGCTTCAGGGCAGACCTCGAACCGATCCTGCCGACGCTTTTACAGCGGTGGCGTCTTTCCGCTCTTCCTCTACCTCCTTCTCCTCCTTCTCCTCCTCCTCCTCCTCTTTCTCCCCCCTCCGATAACTTAAAGGAAGAATTTCTTTGTCCAGATTGCCTAGATCGCTCTCCTAAAGAAACCGAATACAGAGAACTCCCTCCGCAAAGCAATTTTTCGTTATAGAATTCAACGTTTGAGGAAACGTTCGAAAAGGATCCAACGCACAGTGAGCTTTTTTTTGGTAGTCTAACGGGAACAATAGTCGTAGGTTGTGTATAGATCATAAGTTAGAATGGAGACTTCGTTGTTCGAGAAACATCGTTGACGATTAACGATATTTTATTGCTAAACTGTAAATCTTTATGCGTTCGTGGCAAAACGAAATGAGCATAAAAGAACGCTGTAAAAATGCTAGAAGAATTTCAGAATATTCGTTTGTCGCTTCTGACAATTAAAGTTGCCGACGGAAAAACATTTTCAACTCATTCCCCGTTTCTCCGGATCAATTCGGACCATTTGCAACAACTTTCGCTGAAAGCGCAACTATAGCAAGTGTTCAGAACGACGTTCATTAACGGTTAGAAAGTCGTATGGGACACCTTTCGAATGCTATAAATGCCTGAGGATCCAAAGTTCGGTCAAAAGCAACGCTCAAGGAAAGCTTTCACGATTGACACGGCAAGGCAAGAAATATTCTCATTAAAATTCGCTTTTTCAGGTAGTATGACGTCATTACCGGCAAATTTTAAGTAAATTGTCGGAGTCGCTGCCGCCCAACTCGTTCCCCGTCACAAAGGCGCTACACTTCGTAGAAGTAGCGCGTCGAGTACTTAAGAAAATGAGAAATCCTATCGTTGCCCTAAATATATCTGTCAGTTTCGTCCGAGGACGAGGCGACGACGACGACGACGACGACGACGACGGTGCGACTCTGTCGGCGTCACCTTTTTTTCCTCTTACTTTCGTCGGGGCCAACCCCTTTCGACCCGGTGTCCTTTTTAAAGCCGAGACCGTGCCGTTGTCGTTCCACATCAAACCGCTGCAAAACGCCGTTGGTATTACCATAAATCGTGGTTCGCAGCGAGAACGGAGTTTATCCCGGCAACATTCGATCCATGAAGCTGCGGACGAGCGAAATCGAACGCCGCGGCCGTCAGAGTGAAAAATCGGGATACCGCAATATCCGCAACCGATTGATTTATCCGGAGTTTCGGACGACAGTGGTGGGGAGAGGAAGAGGGAGAAAGTGGAGAGCGAAAGAAAGAGAGAGAGAGAGAGAGAGAGAGAGAGAGGAGAAGAGAGCGAGAAGGAGGGTCTCTTAAAGAAAACACCGAGGCAATCCAATATCTTTCTCTCGAGGCGAGGTGAGACTACGCGTCCGAATGGACCTGGTCATCCGTCGTTTCGACAGATTTTCATTCCATCTAGCAGGTGCCCGTAAATCAAAGAAATTGTCCGACCGTTTCTCCCGCTTGAAATTTTTCTACAGTATTTTTGCCCGTTTCCCTCGGCGTTCTTTTTTCCTTCTTCTCCTTCTCTCCCTCGCCCCTCCTAGTCGTCTCATCCTTGCAACTTCACATTTTTTCTGCAGCTCCCGAAGGACACTTTCCGTTTAATAATGCTACAGCCTCTCGCTTATAGACCGGCAAAGCCGGTGCGGCGTGGAGAAACGGAATAGTTCAGAGATCGATCGAGTCGCGGCCCCCTGGTTTATTCGATTTCGTCGTGTAGGTGGTGGCGTTGCGATCTCTCTCTCTCTCTCTTTCTCTCTCTCTCTCTCTCTCTATCCCTTTCTTTGTCACTCTCCCCCTTCTCTTCTTCTATCTCTCCCTCTCTCTTTCTCATCCGTAGAAGCTTTTCAAAAAATTACAAGACGTAAGCTCCTTAGCGGGGGCCGAGTATTTAAATAATGTTAAAAGTTTTCAAGCTGCGATCAGCCTGAATGGATGAAAAGGTAGCTCCGGGAGTGAAAGGGACCTCTTTGTAGGCGGATTTGAAAGAACGGGAACGTCCTTCGGTTGCCTTTTCGCATCTTTACAGAATCCTACCTCGGCGTTGGTTTGGTGCGAGGCCGCCCGGGAACTTTATTCGCCCTTACGTTTTCATTCGCGAACGTGTTTTCGCGCGTCGCGCGTTATTCTCGTGTTTCCGGCCGTTTACGCGCGGATATATTCATTGCCGTCGTACCACGCACGCGTGCCATTACCATGAACAGTTTTTCGCAAGAATCTGCAAAGCTCGCGTCAAATTATGTCACCGGGAATGTCTCCAGGTGAAACTATTTCGAGAATGGAAAACGCAGGAGCGTAGCGACGATCCGAAACCAGCGTTCCGTAGTCCGGCCAACGTTTATGATTAAACGATCGTAAAATACCAAAGCAAAACCCACGGGTCGATACGTCGACGTACGGTGGATTTATTTGGATCCGAAAACTTGGTTAAAAATATGTTCAACGATTTTATTATGAAGAAGAAATTTAATACTTCAATATTTATTAGGTGAAAATAACATTTACGTTCGATGGACTCTGTTTGAAATGTTCATCGCCGGCAGACTCGTTGCTATACAAGAGATCGATAAAACTATTCAAATTGATTTTAACAAATATTACTGTAATTCTAGATATGCTGTAAACCTTATGTGTTCAACACCGAATTTACCACCACTGGTAAAGTGACCGTTTCCAGAATATATATTTTACGGTTATTGAAATTATTAAAATAGTTTTATACAAATAACTGAAAGCATGTATTATAATAAGAATCGCAAAAAGTTAAGACACACGTGCGTCAGTTACTTTTAAGAAATTTTTAGTATCAATTTGTACTATCTCGTTTACTAACATTATGTCAACAAATTTTCATTCAGAATCATTAAAAATGGAATTTAGCCATTACAAAACAACCTCGAGTCGTTTAAATTTATTTCAACTAAATCCTGTTAGACCGGATCTTCCTAACCGTCGAGGATACACATGCTTGACAAAATAATTAATAAATTACTTATGTAAAATAAATTCAAACGACTCGAGGTTATTTCGTTTGAAAATATGCTCAGAGATTGTTTTGATCGATGTGGCAGCGAAGACGCGATCTTTATTAGACAGGCGAAACCGGTTTTCCACAGCAGTAGAAAGTTCAACCAATAGTCAGACGCGGCGGCCGCGCTTGTCTCGTCGTCCAAGGATTAGCCACGTTCCTTGCGCCATAATTCGTCGATACAGCTTCCATTCTGGGAACGGTTTTTACGACGGAACGAGACCGAGCGGACCGCAATTTGCCGTGTTTGCGTTTTTTCCCCTTGAAGGTCCCGTGGAAAGCCCCTCAGCCGCAGACTTACAGGACGCGGAGAAAGAACATGAACAACCGTTTTCCTGCATTACAGCGGCACGTAACTGGCTCGGCCTCCGCTCGGATCTGCTTTTTCTTCGGCCCGCAGTTTCTCCGGGGCACGAAGAAGACGGAGGAGAAAGTCGAAGACAAATAACATGACACAAAAAAAGAGGAGAAACCGGGGAGAGCAACACGATGGAGAAAGACAAACTCACCCCCTAACACTCGTCGCCACATTCGAACCCGCATTGTATGCGGTAGACGGCTAGATATTACGAGCACGAGATGTTCTTCCCACCCTTGCTTTCTTTTCTCGTTCTCCTTTTTCCACGTTACACACACACACACACACATACACTCTCTCTCTCTCTCTCTCTCTCTCTCTCTCTCTCTCTCTCTCTCTCTCTCTCTCTCTCTCTCGCTTTCTCTTTTTCTCCCGCTCTCTTTCTCTCGTATTCCGTTCTCTCTTCTTGTTCGTCTTCCTCCTCTTCTTCCTTCCAGCTTCGCCCTGCGTACCCATTCCTCTACGAGACGGCTACTAATGGCTCGGAAGAGCCAGGAATGCGAGGCTCCCGAAAGATGCAGCGGAAGGATTGGCCGAGCCTTTTTCCCAAGGAAAAGACGAAATCTTTGGAGAAAGTAAAACGGTCAGATTGAACGCGGAACGCCCGCGTCGCTTGGAGCGCGAAAAATTCTGGCCTTGACAAATTTCTGACCCGATTAGATAGCGTAACGAATGAACACGCTACCGAGGAGTAGATAGCCGACTCGATGGGGGAACATCCCTCAGGGAGTCTGACGTGCAGAAATTCCAGATCGTATCGGCGTTAATTGTATCGCGTCCGTGTGTATCGAGCGTGAGCGCTGCAGGACCACGTCGAGATCAAACGGGAGGAACCCTGCATCAATGCGAACTACAAGATATTCGTGGCACTCGCAAAATCTAAGACGCGACGGGGATGTTGCGCAGTGTTGCGAAACCGTGGAAACGAGAGATAATTATAAATTGTTTGTCTCCTACGAAATTCACGAAATTTGAATCGCAAATGCTTCTTTAAAAACTATTTAGGAAGTTCGCTTAACGCCAGATGACACTTAACACCCGGATAGTAACTATAGCTTTAATTTTTAAGACTTCACCGAGCTGTCGTGTTGTTCGTGTTATGCAAGGAAAACAATTAATTTATACGATTAACGCGTTCCGTGCCACTTGTATCATCGGTGATACACGATGACTGTTTCTCTATTTTTAACGCTAGAACTACCGAACAATAAATCCAACGATATACATTGCTTTGTGACAATGGAAAGACTGCATCAACGCAAACTTCATTCCATTATTATTGTAATATGTGATTCATTAGAGAAGAACATCGGAAAATTACTAATGAAAACATTTTTATAACTTCAAACAGTCATTTTGACTGGCTTGGTAGTTCTATTTTTAAGGAGAGCTAACACAGGAACACATTCAGATGCGAAAAACCGATTTTGATGTAACTTATGGGAGCTTATAGTTTTTTGAAAAATATTTGACACGAGTTCTTTTTATCGGCAACCATCCATTTTGAAGGGGTGAAAACAGCCCTCAAAGTTAGGGTATTTTTTAGATATCTCGGAAACCGGGGGTCGAAAAAAATTGAATTTTTTTTCAAATTGTGTGTTTTTCAATAGGAAATATAGTCGCGCAAGAAAATTTCAACAAAAGTTTTTTGTTTAAACAACAAAGCTATAAGCTCACATAAGTTTCATCAAAATCGGATTTTCGCATTTGAATATGTTCCTTTGTAAGACAGATCAAAAGAGTAAGAGAAGAAACGCACGTATTTCACCTAATCACTCGCACTTCCATTCGCACGCGAATTTCACGGTCATCGCACCTTGCGTTTCTCTTCTCTCTCATACATTCGTTCGCAATTGGTTCATTCTAGTCGCATGCCCTGTTTAGATCTCAAAAGATTAAGTTTTTCGGCGTGGCAACCACAAATTGTCAAAGAGATGGGAAAATATATTGCTATCGATGGGCAACACTTCGAATAAAATATTTTATATAATTTTCACACGATAAACTTGTATTTTCTATACAAAAATTCTTTATTATAAGAGGAGGGAATGTGTCATACGTCCAGGACGAAGTCTAATCTCCGACTCTGCTCTATTCTCGTCACAACATCGTTACTAAAACGACGCTGTAACTCGAATCATTTCACGTAATACTACATCGATATCTGAACGGATATAAACAGTCTCAACCTGTATTCGTAACTGTATTTTACCGGTTCTATCTAACAAGGGAACATATTCAGATGCGAAAATCCGATTTTAATGAAACTTATGGGAGCTTATAGCTTTATTGTTCAAACAAAATACTTTTATTAAAATTTTCTTGCACAATTACATTTCCCATTGAAAAACACATAATTTAAAAAAAAATTCAATTTTGTTCGACCTCTGGTTTCCGAGATATCTCAAAAATACCCCAACTTTGAGGGCTGTCTTCACCCCTTTAAAGTAGATGGTTGCCGATAAAAAAAAGCACGTGTCAAATATTTTTCAAAGAATTATAAGTTACCATAAGTTTCATCAAAATCGGATTTTCGCATCTGAATATGTTCCCGTGTAAGTTGGCTCGTCAGTGGTTTTGAGATGCGGATAGCCCTATTCAAGGATCGGGTATTAAAGGAAAAATTAAGACGCGAGAACGGCATGGTTTTCGCGTTTACTTCGCAACGAGCCGAGGAGAGCTCGAATAATTTCTAAATAGGAACGAAAAAGCTGGCTGGTAATTTACGCAACGCCTCGGTTGATTTTCCCACTGAATGTTCGCCGGCGATATTTGCTCGAGCGCCGTTGTTGCGTTCCATTTAAGCGCGCCACTTGTTCACCGCAATTTCTTGCTTTTTCCTGGGCCAGCTGTCTTTCCCTTTGGTTACTTTCGGTTGAATATGTTCTTTGTTTTCGGATGGCTCTCTATTCATCGAATCAAAAGCATCCGCCGTTTCTTTTCGGCAGGGACCAAGACTAAAGACTTGCCACGATTTGACGGAAAAAGGGGTTGAACGAGGGTGGTCGTTAAGGGACCGACAAATCTCGCAATAATGACACGGTGCGGAATTTTTCACGCTTTTCACGGCCGCTCCCGTCGAAGGGAACCGGCACGGAAATCGTGGCGACTTATCGATGCGATGAAAATAGCGACGCGGACAAAAGGCGAAGGCAAAAACCGCTCGTTTGCTTTTGTTTCGCTCGGAGTACGAGATACGGAATTATATAGATATATAGATATTATAAAGAGTGAAATAATATTCGCAGTAATGACGTCGCACGAATTTACGCAAATAATCTTCCGACGGTTTTCCTCGACTGGAATATTATAAGGCGGCCAAAGACATTGCTTTTGATTAAACAGTTTTCTGTAAGATGAGCTGAGCAATAGAAATTTATATAATTCGTAGTCTCCGGTTTAATGAGAACGTTAATTACAGACGGCTATATTCTCCGTTCAGTTATATCGTTTCTTGAAAAGAAACGTGTCTGCCAAGGAGATGCTTTCGCTCGTCGAATTCGGAACACTTAAATAAAATCAAAAGGATTTACGTAGTATTATTGTTTGCTAGAATGAAAATTGTGGAGAAAAGATTTATGATATTAATCACGGTTTCGCTCGATTTAATAAAATTACACGAGTGAATGCTGTCAATTACGCTCTGCAAATTAGTATTGTTATTTAGAACATCATCGGATGGCTTTATAATTTTGAAAAAATGATTTCACACAGATTATTCGTTCATCGCAATAATTCCATCGACGAAATAAATAATTTTCCGCTTCATGTATTGAATTGGTTGTTGAATTAGCTTCATTGATCTTCCATTGAAAAACAGATATTTTAGTGACGTCGTTTGTCTCGTCCAAACTGTATACAGAGTGTCCCACATAAATGGGACACTATCAGAAAACATCACACGACAAAGTGACACTATTGCAAGAGAGCAATATAATAATGAAGAAAGAAATTTTTTATGTCGTGTTTTTTAATGAAATTTCAAGGTCACCGATGTTTTTTTTTAATGGAATAGTATATATTTTTACGATAGCATGATAGACAATACAAAACTGAATTTAATAGATACCACCTTTTCGAACTTGAAATGACCTTGAGCAAGAATAATCATGTTGAAGCGGATGAAATGTGGAAGTTTAAAACTTACGTGTTTCAGCAAAGATTGCGCGTTGTTTACGTCGGGTTGAACTTTAAATATCATAAGAAATGTTGGAAATGTTGACCATCCTTATTTATGCAATGTTGCAATCTTTTAATAAATGATCTGTAGGCATTGTCGATGACGTAATTAAAGCACATGCTGCAGTAATCGTTTACCGCATATCCTCTGGCGTTGTGGGTTTACACTACCGGTATTTTTAAATTGTTTTACCACGACGGAAAATGCGTGTAACGAAGAACAAATACGATTCACAAATTTTTCACGATACAAACGTATTGCTTGCCTCAAAGATTGGTGGCTTTCGCCATAAGTGAAAACCATATCGATTTGTTCCTGTACAGTATAATGCATTGTTATCACTTTCACGTTCCGAACTCGAATAATGCAGAAAGAACAATGTACTTATTCTAACCGACTAATAAATAAATGTAATAAATTAAATAATAAATGTATCTCAATGATACATACTCTAACATAAACATACGCTGTTTAGTATGAAAACTATTTCGAATATTTATTATGATATGTAAAGGTCAACCCGACGTAAACAAACGAACAATCTTTGCTGAAACACGTAAGTTTTGAACTACCACATTTTATCCGCTTCAACATGATTATTCTTGCTCAAGGTCATTTCAAGGTCAAAAAGGTGGTATCCACTAAATTCAGTTTTTTATTGTCTATCATGCTATCGTAAAAAAATATACTATTCCATTTAAAAAAACATCGGTGACCTTGAAATGTCATTAAAAAATACGACATAAAAAATTTTTTTCTTCGCCATTATTTTGCCCCTCTGCAATAGTGTCACTTTGTCCTCTGAAGTTTTCTGATTGGACTGTAAATACGAAAGATATTTAGGTGTTCCCATTTATGTGGGACACCCTGTAGATTGAACATTTTTAGATTAACAATGAAAACGTGAAATACAAAATTACGAACGAATGACGAAACTGCAAACTTTATAAGGAAAATGAGAAGATGAAAAACAAAATATTAAAAGATCAGGGGAACACAAGAACACGAATATGTTGTTTTTGAATGCATAAAATTGTAACGGGAACGAATACATTTTTATGCAATCCTCTTTTCTTGCAATTGATGGAGAGAATTTGTATTCCGCAGGAGAATATCTACTGCGTAAATACGACCATGAAAGTATGCATCTTGGGTCCTTCTTCTCGAAAAGTATGCTACAATACGCTGCAAATGATCGATCCACTGAATGTCAACGGAAATCTCTTCCTTAATTTGCACGTTGCGATCGCTCCCATCGCGCCTTGTCAATGGAAAAGATTGAAACTTTCTGGAATCTTTTCGAATGTTACATTTAGGTGTTCCATTTCGGTGTTTCACAAGCGCCGAACAATGTAGATCTAGAAGTCGGAAACTTTTCGCAAGGAACAGCAAGTCTTTAACACTCCGCTCATAAACTCCCGAATCGGTACTCGCTTCTGCATTATTTCCAACCATTACTGAAAGTATGTAGAAACTTCGCAACTTAATTCACCTCCGTCCGCCTCCTCCGCAATTCTTGTTAGTCGATTGTTTCTTGGGCTCGGTATTATATTGAGAACAAGTGTTTCAATGGTTTAGAGTATTGCCGCATTTTAGAGCATTCGGTGCAACTGAGTTTGCGATAACAACAGTTTCAGTTTGTAAGTTTTCACCGGACTGAAGAGCTGGCTTCAACGATTCCTCCTACTCGTACACTGCCACTAGTTAAGTATTTGTTCAATCGATAGTTTAAAGAAGCCTCGAGAAATTTTTCTGAAAAATTTCTTAATAGAATTGTTATACGAATGTATTATCCTATTCTAGTATTCTAAGAAATATATTGCGAAAAGGCGAACAACGTCTTTAGACGTTTTAAATGAATAAAAATGTACAGTAGCTCGCGAAAGTATTCGGACAGTCTTTGAATTTGCATAACTTTTTTAAGATTGCACCAAACGTCTTGATTTTTCTGGAGCAATTAGAAGCATTGATTTACTAAATGGTATGCGAAAAGGATTTTGGAACAGTTGCAATTGGTATGAATTACATGAAAAATATAAAAAGCACTTTTTAAATATTTTTCATTCGAGCCACGTACAAAAAATTTTAAAGACCCATTTTATAAACCTATGATAATTATACGCATGCAGAAAAATTCATTGAAATCGATTAACGTACACGCGAGCTGCATGCCATTGAAAATGGCGAGGATCGCAATTTTTCACGATTTTCGATCAATTTCTGTTTAAACTCCACAAATTCGTACATCTTTCTATGCTTGTCATTTTTTCCCGCGTTAATCGATTTTGATGAAATTTTCAGCATGCGTATAACTAACACAGGTCTGCAAGACGCATATGTTAAATTTTCATTACGAGTTAAAATAAAAATGTTTTAAAAATGTCTTTTTTTTATTTTTTCCTGTAGTTTCTTCCAATTAGAATTGTTTCGAAATTATTCTTGCGTACCATTTAGTAAATCAATGCTTCTAGTTGCTCCAGAAAAGTCAAGTCGTTTGGTTGAATCCTTAAAGAGTTATTTAGATTTGAAGAGTGTCCGGATACTTTCGTGAGCCATTGTATATGGGTCGGACGTCTGTGCTCTTTTAACCAGTTAAGTGTGTTTGACGACTATATCCGTCATGGAGATGTGGCAGAATTTTGTGTCATGACGATTACAGTCCGCGACAATAGAATGGCACAACCCGTAAAATTTGTTAATTCTTATTTATTAAAGTATAAAAATATAATTTTGAATATGTAGGCAGGTACACATAAGTGTTGAACACCAAATAGCGCTAAGTTTCTATATACAAGGATGGTCCTTTTTGTTTCATCTGCAAAAATGTATATATCTTGATAAACCGGTGCGACAAAATAATAGCACATTATTGCAATTAATTAACATTTATGCATACATACGAAGGGAACTAAATATTTAATATTTTGTAGATCCTCCAGAGTTTTTTATAATCGAAATTATTCGCTTTGGAATCGACTTGAATAATTTTTTAATCCTTTTCTTCTTCATTCGTTCCCATTCGAGTGTAATGCAATTTTTTAATTCGTTTACGTTATTAAACTGTTTCCCTTTAGCATAAACTGCTTTAGCAAGGTCTCCCCAACAGTTTTCTATAATATTCAAGTCAGGGGAACGAGCTGGCCATTGCAAGACTTGAATATTTTCCGTCTCGAAGAATGCTTTCACAACCTTTGCGGTGTGAACCGCTGCATTATCCTGCTGGAATATGTGTTTTTCCCCGGAAATTCTGGTTGCGTGTATGGTTATTTGTTCACGGATTAATATTAGATATTTCACGCTGTTCATTTTTCCACTGATAAAATTAATATGCGTCTTTCCATGGTAGCCGATACCGGCCCACACCATGACTCCACCGCCACCCATCTGGCGACGGATCAAAAACATTTTTTCTTTACGTAAGTCGTGGTAATAATAACTCCACCTGTCAGGTCCATCGAGATTAAACTTCTTTTCGTCGGTGAACATGACTTTTCTCCACTTCTTCTACCAGTGAGCATGTTGCTCTGCGAACTGCAGCCTTGCCTTCTTATGCGCTTCGGTTAGAGGCGGTTTTTTTAAGCTTCCTTCGCTGCAGGTGCTTAAATCTTTGCAGGACGCGTTGCACATTTCTGACGTTTGTTTGTACCCTTGCTGCTTCAGCAATCTGCCTGGTAGTCATTGGTGCATTCGATACTGCCCTTAGAATAGCACGTTTCTCTCGTGCTGATAGTGCCGCAGGTCGTCCAGGACGTTTTGTATTACCGAATTTCTCGGGGTTTTTCAAATAATTCATGACAACCTTCCGGCTTCTATGAATTACTTTCGCAATCTTTGAAATAGAAACATTTTCTTTAGATAGTGTCATAATTGTTTTCATTTCACTATCTGTCAACTTCTTTCCACGACCCATTTTTTTAGAAGTTTTCCGCAATAATTCACCACACTATATATCAAATACTTGGCCACCTTCCTTTGCTCGTGTTCAACTGAGAAGTAAGAGTCTAGCATGTGTGCTATTCTATTGTCGCGGACTGTATATCCGTCATGCGTAAAATTTTGTTACAATTTGATATTTAAATTGTAATTCTGGCGAAAACTAAATTATATTCATAAATTATAGTATGTTTAAAATATTTATAGGTCAAGACGAAATGAAACAAACAAATGAAAATTATAAATAATTTGAGTTGGATTCATAACTTCCTGAGAGCTAACTCGTCATCGCTTGATTATCGCGACACACACTGGTGGGCGCTTTGCAAAGAGATGGCCACAGTTAACTGGTTAATTAATATTTTTGCCAGAGCTTGCAACGTCGGATTATTAGGATTGTCCTTTGCAAACACGTGCACCTCAAAGACTCTGACATTTGTACTCAATAGTGATTAACGTAGCATAAACCTGAAGATGCAAATCGTCAGGTATTAACGAGGATGCGATCACCCTTGGTACCTAAGTCGCTACTTTCGTAAGTTACTCTCACCCCACCAGTGCGAGTTGAGCGATGAAGTAAATAGGCAATAAAAATATACGAATATTATTGCAAGTGTTAATTGGTGGAACACGTTTACGCCTCATCAATGAGCACTGGTATATGTATGGGTTCGCTGCGGCGATTGCGGCAGTTTTTAGTAAGACATTACATTGGTCGGTCTTTTTTTTTAAGTAATTACATCAATTTTCTTTATGTTATTGCGTTAGTTTCCGTTTGAATGTTTACGTTTATGTTTACGTTTGTGTCTGTACGTTCATCCATTGTACTATTGTCTGTTCTGTGAGTAAAGAAGTTTATTAACGTTCGTTTGAATTCATTCCTACGCGAAACGCTCCATCCCTGACAAAGGCTACACACGAACCCCTTACAGAATAATAGGTAGAACTGTAAAGTGGAATTTCATTTAAAGTCAAATGAAACCTCGATTTTTCTCAAGTATTCGATTCGAAATTATTTGAAATTCTTTTATTCTTCGCATCAGAAAAAAACGCAGCGAATCAACTTTTAAACAAAAAGTCTTTCGATTCTTTGGTCTAGACCAATGTGCTACGAATTATTGGATCTCGATTGGCTTTCAGTGCACTAACAATACGCTATGGTTACTGCACTACTCTTCTGAAACAAACAAACAATGAAAACCGATTATAGATTTGGCATTGGCAGTGCTATGAAATGAAAGTGAAAATTTGCAGTTTATTTGGGAACTTCTGCAAAGGAAATTTTCAGCTGAAATACGCTTTGAATCGATTCCAGTTTTTTTCTCAAATTCGGTCGATTTATCTGTTTGGAGGTTGCGCGAAAGCCGCTAAACGGTTTTGCAAATTACAACCTAACCGGTTTTGCCAGTGTATTCGATGACACGACGCCATCGATCGCAGTAAAGTACGCCTCGGTGATTTTAGTTGGAGGTCGAAAATCGATGGAGCATTTCAAGCCACGAAGCACGCGGGAAAAATAATTCTCGGTCGTGTCTCTATCGGCGCGCCAATGTTACCAGTAGCCGATATACCTGGGGAAAAGTCATTTCAGTGTCCACCGTTTTCTAGTTCGAAACGTTGCCGAAAAGAATTTCGAAACAACTGCTCACAAATGTATCGATTAACGTCGTACAAATTTCTTTCCTTTCTCTTATCTTTATTCGGTAATTTCAATCTTTTGTAAAGTATTGAATACGATAACGATAAGCTTTACGCACGCCCCAAGCTTCCTCAAAATCTATTAAGCTTATTATGAATTACAGATAATTAAAGATGACAAAAATTGTAAGAAACCTAGATCAATCGTAAAGGCAAAATTCAAAGATTCTTACATCTCCCAATGCCAAAGCCGATTTCGATGAAATTTTGTGCGTGTGTATAATTTGCATAAATCCGAAAAAAACATATTGTAACATTTTGTTACAGATAAGAAACTTAAAAATAGTTCATAGTACAAAAAATATCGGATTTACTAAGATCGCCAGATGAGAGCAATCGCACGGGCTAAGAATCGCTGCGAGCCGCGGTTTACTTGACTAAATTGCTGGACACCGCGACCTTCAATTAGCTGTCCTGCATTTAACTGTAAAGTGTCCACCTTTTTTACAATTGGAATCGAAAGGCAAAGAAATACAGAATATAGGACATATTTTTTCGATTTTTGTAAAATATGAGCGTTTAGTTAAATTTGCAAAATAAAATTATTTTAAATATTTTTTCGTTATAAAAATGACAAT
The DNA here is from genome assembly GCA_028453745.1 of Agapostemon virescens. Taxonomy (NCBI): domain Eukaryota; kingdom Metazoa; phylum Arthropoda; class Insecta; order Hymenoptera; family Halictidae; genus Agapostemon; species Agapostemon virescens. The sequence continues at coordinate 15,076,517 of CM052090.1, read as the reverse complement.
TCGAATAAACTAAAACATTAGTTAAAAAGAGCCGTCTTTTACGACCAAATCTAAAAAAAAAAGTTTCTGCGGTTAATAATAACAGAGATAAAAATTTTTTTCCGAAAGTCGTTTTGTAAAAACCGAAAAAGTTTGAGGTTCTGTATCTTTTAAAGAATTTCGAAAATAGGAGAATGATGACTTAAACCCCCCCTATTTTCGCATAGATTATAACATATTACCCTTATATAGATCGCATAGACCCTTATATATTACTCGATAAGCTGTTGAGATTATGGATTCTAAATACAAACAACTGCATCACTTTACTTCTAATAAATGCTTTATTTTAAACTGGATGAACGAAACATCTTTACTGTTCGACTCAATCACAGAGAATGAAAGCTAAGGAGCTGTTGGCCAAATATCGGTGGACGAACTGCAACAAAGTAATCGGGACTGCCTACGAACTTCTAAAAACGCTTCCTCGTTTCTCCGAAGATTGCGTTGATTCAATCTTGCACGGAGGAAATGTACAAAATATCCAATATGAACAAAAATACTTGTGACGTATCAACAAAATTCAAGTTGTTAGGTTCAGTTTTTAAAAAATTATTAGATTTTAATAGGCGTGAACTTTCTCTTCTAAGCAATTGTAAATAGTTTAAAATCTGATGAATTGTTTAATTGATACGAATTGATAAATTTTCTAAGAAAGGTTGTTATTATCTATTATTATTGTTATTGCTGTTATTATTTAGCTAGCTAGATTGAAAAAATTAAATTAATACTATACACGTTGATATAAAAATGTGCGAGACCGAACGAATTTCATGAAATTTCATTTACTATAATTTTTATATTGCGCAGCAGCAGGTGGGACACCTGTAATGAAATTTTCGAAATACCAGGGCTCCAAACAATGGAATTTCTTAATCTTTCGTTAAATTTTAATAAAGTACGATGAATACCGGTACTACGCAATCGTTTTATTGCTAAATATTCTTTGTACCGGCACCTTTCGATTAGTATGTATAATTAATTGCACGAGCTTACGTTCAATTACCATTATGTTCAAAAGTTATATTATACACGTGAAAGAATATTTTCTCTTCAATCTTTCATTAGGTCCATCGCATAAGCTCTTGTCATTTACTATTCTAATATCTAAATTTTCATTAACAACCACGAAGAATATAGGCATATCCGCTACAGGAAGTTATGGGGCGACTTAATATTCAAGACTGTTAAACAAACATCTTTATTTTCAAATTACAACTCGATGTAGTAGTGTTAAAAAGTAGACTTTCCTTCTTCTTTCTCCCTCCCTGTCTCTTTCTCTCCCACTGTGTCTCTCTCTCTCTTTCTCTCTCTCTCTCTCTTTCTCTCTCTCTCTCTCTCTCTCTCTCTCTCTCTTTCTCTCTTTCTCTTCCGCTCTCTCTCTTTTCTCCCCCTCTCTCTCATTCTCTCCCTCTCTCTCACACTCTCTCTCTCTCTTTTTCTCCCTCTTCCTCTCTCTTTCTCTTCCTCTCTCTGTCATTCTCTCTCTCTTTTTCTCTCCTTCTTTCTCTCTGTCTGTCTCTCTTTATCCCTCTCTTTCTTTTTCTCTCCCTCTCTCTCTATTTATCTCTCCCTCTTCCTCTCTCTCTCTTTTTCTCTCTCTGTCTCTCTTTCTCTCTCTCTTTCTCTTTCTCTCCCTCTTCCTCTCTCACTCCCTCACTCTTTTTCTCTCCCTTCTTCTCTCCGTCTCTCTCTCTTTATCCCTCTCCCTCTTTTTCATTCCCTCTCTCTCTCTCTTTTTCTCTCCCTGTCTCTCTTTACCTCTTTCTCTTTATCACTCTATCTCTTTCTCTGCCTCTCTTTATTTAAAAAAAAAATACTAAGACAGATCAAAGGAGAAAGAGACAGAGGAAACTTGAAATGCACATAGACTTGTAGTTCGAAATTCTCACTTTCTGTTCGCTGTCTCCAAAATCAATGCGCTTCGCAACCTGTTTCGCACGTATTTAACCTAATCTCTCGCATTTCCATTCGCACGCGAATTTCACGGTCATCGCACCTTGCATTTCTCTTCTTTCTCATACACTCGTTTGCAATTGCTCCATTTTCTTGTGTTGATATCTGATAAAGATTTTCAACTCATACAAGTTTCATACAACAGGATAGTTTTCAGTAGCGTTGAACGTGTAGAATTTTGTGCCTGGAAACTACGATTCGAGGACAGTATTGATTTTCTGTTATCATTTGAAGAAAACTGCTGCGTAATCACATCGAATGCTTGTCGAAGCTTACAGTGAGCATACTCTTGATAAATCACAGTGCTTCAAGTAGTTTAAACAATGCAAAACTGGCGATTTTTATGCGAGAAACAGAGAACGTAGAAGACCACCGAAAAAGTTTGAAGACAGCGAATTGCAAGTATCGTTGGATGAGAACGACGTTCAAACGCAACAACTCGCGGATCGATTAAATGTGACACGAGAAGCCATCTCCGTACGCTTGAAAGCCATGGGAAAGATCGAGAAGATAGAGAAAATGGGTTCAAAGGCAACACAAAGTGATTTCGCTTCTCGATAATGCACCATTGCACACAGCAAAACCGGTTAAAGAAACGATTGAGGCGTTTAATTAAAAATTGCCAAACTATTAGGGGTACCCGTAAGTAATAAATTATTTGGAAGAATGTTTGCTGCACTTGTTGATCAGCGCTTCACGTCTTACGAAAACGTACGAAAATGACTCGATCACTGATTAGCCTCAAAAGAGGAATAGTCTTTTTAGCGTAGCATCCACAAATTGTCAGAGAAATGGGAAAAATATATAACTTCCGATGGATAGTACTTCAAATAAAATATTTAATATAATTTTCAATACATTTTTAATACAAAAATTCCGGCTTCATATTTACATGCCTGGTACAATGGACTTCGTACGAACATATCAATACCCTAGAAATCAATTTATAAAACCATAAAGATCCAATTCCGCCCTGTCGTCTTTATCTTTGTAGCAGCATGTCGACGTTTCTCGCAGACAATTTCGATGGTCGATCGCATCCCTTTAAGCTTGAACGCTGAATCGCGTGCGCCGTTGCTTCCTCGTCTCGCAACGGCCATGCTGCTTGCGAACAAAAAAAAAAGAAAAGAAAAGAAAAAACAACGAGCAGGATACAATGTGCAACAGACGTTGCAAAGCGGGTTTCGTTTCGCGGATCTGCGCAACGCGATTTCTATTAATCGACGCAACAGCGGCCGCGGTTTCGCAATGCGATATCATTAGGAACGTAACCGGTAATTACTGCGCGATCCGATTACGTGAACAATTACTCAACGATGGAAACGGGGCCTCCTTGAATTTAGTTATCGTCAAATTTGACGTGTCCGCGTTACTACGGGGAATTAACATGTAAATGGCGTGCCCCTGGCTCCGTTGTGTTTTCACTCGGTCCCGGCTCCTTGCCTCGCTGATTTATGTCCCCTGTACAGTCTGCAGATAATCGGCCGCGTGCTGCGCCCTGCTATTCAACCGTCGTTCACGAGCTGTGCAAGCCGTTTCCAAGAGCCCCGCACAACTACATCCCGTGTCCCCCCTTCCCTAAATTTTACCGAATCCCGGACAACGAAGCTGTTTTCAAAGAAAACAGAGTATCGGCACGGTGAGCGATGGCGCAGCTGATACCGTTAATGATGTTGCGGCTATTAATTACACGGATTAGAACGCGACGAGAGCGACGCCGGAAGTTCCATGCGCGCACCAGCCGAGGAAGCGGAATATACGTTGCGGAATGCGTCGCATAGTAATCTTACCTGCTGGACAGCATGTTGGGAAATTTCCTACCAATTAACCCCTTTGCACTCGAAACTATTTTAACTTGGAAATGCACCGTTGTTTTGGTTGTATAGGATGCTTAAATATTGAATAGTCGGAAAAGAATCGAGAGATTTTTGTCATTTTTTTTTATTAAAAGTTTCTTTTATTTAGAATGAATTTTATTCAAGTATATGTTAGCTATTATTGTCTATGACCTTTTACCATTTTTGGGGTAGAACCATGATCATATCGGAATAGAACTTGCATGATTTATCGGCTAAAAACTTAGCCAAGCGATTTTTACAGTCCTTTTTTGAATTCAACTTTTTAGTATCAAGGTAATTTTGCAGAGTTTTTTGCAATAAATTTTTACAAGTAATTTTGCAGATTTTGTTTTGCTATCGAAACAAACGATATATTGTCTATGACCTTTTACCATTTTTGGGGTAGAACCATGATCATATCGGAATAGAACTTGCATGATTTATCGGCTAAAAACTTAGCCAAGCGATTTTTACAGTCCTTTTTTGAATTCAACTTTTTAGTATCAAGGTAATTTTGCAGAGTTTTTTGCAATAAATTTTTACAAGTAATTTTGCAGATTTTGTTTTGCTATCGAAACAAACGATA
>CM052090.1:15037210-15054989 GCA_028453745.1 Agapostemon virescens | reverse complement strand
AACAAAGCGCTATTTAATTATATCACAAATGAGATCATTTAATTTACAACTATAACAAAACTTCAATTTCTTTTGATCATGATTTCTTTCGAACATTTTCGTCTACGATATTTTAACTTTTACAACTTTGTAGCACAGGACCGCCATTCTGAGCTCGGTTTAAACCGTAAAACTTTCATTTTCAACATTTTTTAACGTTTCTGCATTATATGAAATAATAAAAAAGAAATAGGGTTTTTCGTTCAAAGTTTAACAATGTCTTACATTATGTTTTTAAAGATCGTTTCTCGTCAAATTTCTTTCGTCAGGAATCGTTTGAATTAGAAAGATTATCGCAATGTCGCAAAAATTCAAATATCAGCGATTTTCGGATGCAAATGTCGAGCGTTTTAATGTTAACGTGTCAGCATAATTCGTGTGCAAATAAACATTGAATCTCTAGAATATTTCGCCTTACTTTATAACTTCAATAATTTCGAAAGGAAAAACTGGGAATCAGTCAACATGACTGGTTTGGTAGTTCTAGTGCGAACCGTAATTTTTATTGAAGACTTTTATTGTGATTTCATAGAGCCTCGGGAAAATTCAATGAAGCGATCGAAAGTCCTAGTCTTATTACAAGCCCTCCTGGTACATGGTGAGTCTACGGAAATACCACAGAATAAACCATGGATTAACATAGAATAAACAAACTTTTCTTTGACAGTAATAAGCATTGTGTGGACAGGACGGAAGTTTTTCTCGAGTACGTATTAACAACGTAGCGGTACACGGATAATTTAAAAAATTCTTTTTATGAGAGCGATGTTTAGTTTTACGCAGTGAAAAATTAATTATTCGTGAGCCTATTTCCACCGCGTTGTTCTATTCATTTTAAAGGTTTGAATTGAGAACATTATTCGATTGTTTACTTTATGCGAAAATAAAAGGCTACACACTGTCCACCGATTTGCAATTTTGGCGATAGCTACTACACACTTTTAAATGAAAAAATGAGAACATATTCGTTGAACAAAGCGTAAATTATCTTCGTAGAAAGTGCCGATCCATAGTTTCGCGAAACAAACATTTAAAAAATCTTTTATAAACAGAGCTTGCAGGATTGCACAAATTTCCATATTAATATTCGGTGTTCTCTGATAGTAACGCGTCGCAGTTATAGAATATATTATTGCGCGTTTTATGCTCTTCGTGTGACGAACGATGCGGCATCTCGTTTATTTATAATTATTTATTTACAAATCAGTAACTATTTACAGCAAAAACACAATTTGAATAAATGCGATCGAATTCGCTGTCCACTCTGTTCAACAGGTAAACTTCGTCTACACTCGATCCTCTGTCGATACAACAGTTCCGTGACAACTCCTGTCTTTTATTATTTCATTAAGGGGGGAATACACTTTAGAGCGCCTAAAAAATAGTGATTTTTAGGAATGTTTTTCTTAATAACTACAAAGCGAATCATTCTCAAACATTCATGATATTATGTTCTATATTTAAACAATACAAAAAATTTTCTATTTTAATGATTAATGTATTTTTTTTCGTAATATTTATAAATCTTCACAGCTCCGCGCCACGCGCATCGTCAGTTTGTATACATCCTAGAGCCTCTAATTTTCATCTGAAACAGGAAAACAAAAGTTTTTTTTAATCATTATAAAATTATCTCGTCGATGAACTAAAACAATTTTTCGCTAAAAATTTCGACTTTATAATGTAAATTGAAACGACAAAATGCAACTATTTAGGAATTTTTTTAGTTCATCGACGACATTTTATCATTACCTAACGAAAAATCGCCTTAGGAGCTCAACTGGTCCAATGGATCGTTCTGTATCGTGCACACAAGATTCAGAAATATGATATTGAGAAAAACGCGTTTAAAGTTTTTCGACTGTTAGAGTAGTAGTTATTAAACATTTACTTCTAGAAGAAACTAATCTACTATACCAGGGCCATATAGTAAGCCTTCTGTGGCTTCAAAAAATTCATTTTGCTCCATTTGGTGTATCCTACGAGAGATTCGTGCCTGTTTTGTGCTGGTTTGTTTGCGGCGTTCCTGTCTCGTTATACGCTGGGCGTCATACGTATCGGCAAAGAATTTGCATTGTTGTCCGATATTAATGTTTAATACATTCATTATTTTTAATATAGCTGAGTAGCCCTTGTTAAAAATGCCAGCCGCAATGAAGGCGGAGGTTTCGATAATTTTTGCCCCGGAATTTAGATGCTTTGGATTTAGCGCAAACCGTTGAATTGGAACTTTCATTGCAATTCTGTGTGTGTCCACCTAGACACCTGGTTAATAAATCCTCCTTTGAAAGTTCTTCATATATCGGTTTTAAATGTTTAAGGACATCTGGGTGAGGTGGACTACGATAATTAAAATGATCTAATTCGACTTTCGCTTCAGCTTTGCGCCACTTGCACCTAACGCTTACCTGTTCGGCTAGCTGTATCTCCCAAAATACATAAAATTTTGCTCCGTAACTTTATACACGTATTCTAGACACATACTGAAATTAATTTCAAACAAAAAAAAATATCGAAAATTTTCATCTTATAAAGTGTATTCCCCCCTTAAGGGTTGTTCACCATGAAGTAATTCTTTATTATGACGACTCCATATGGATAACCGCCGTAACAATATTAATATTTAGAGTTATATAATCTCGAGAAACTGAATACTACAACGCCATCGCGTATTACCGAATGCCTCGTTAGTTCGGTCGCGTCCTGAATTTCACTTTGTTCAACGGAACACCGTAAATTAGTTGCCATCCGGTGGCATAATGCAAGAAGTACAATAATTGGCTGCTGTTAGCCAGTCCTATTTACGACTAAAATTAATGCTCCATTAATGGTAACACGAACTCTGCATCCTCAGAGGCTCGACAGCGGACCACCAAAAATTCGCGCTCTCTCGAAACGTTTCGAAAAGAAACATTTCGATGATTTCGCAAACACAAGCGTGTCGCGAGCGTTCGATGTTCCCATTCGAAGGAAACATTGTTAAATGGCTTTTTTCCAATTATGCATTTCGAGGTTCTATCGTTGGGAATAGCGCAATGTTGTTTTCGGCGCGCTATTAATTTGCGAGTAGTGCGTCCGACCGCACGCAGCATCCAACGAAGCATTGCTGATCTCGAAACTGTAGTGCTTCGGCATGCTACAACCAATTATGGTTTACCAATAAGGGCTCGATCTAGTTATCTCTTTATGTGCGGCACTCCATCGCACGCAGAGAATGGTAGTCCGGTAAAATCAACCGTGTTCGTTATATAGCGGAAGACACTCACGCATCCAAAGAGCTATTATAAATTGACGTTTCAGCGGCGCGTTCTCCGACCACGGAGCCTTCTCTGTTTCTCTGCAATTTTATATTTCCGACCGTGGCCGACAAAAAATTGCAGGCTCATGATTAGACTGCGAAACGTTTATACAAGTGTTTGCGTTCGCAGGCAGATTCCGGGGTATTCAAAGAAACGAAATTTTCTCTTCTTCGCTTTGCGTAAATTGAGAATCAATTCTAGAAAATCTTTTTCTACGTTGCTTGGACATTTTATAAGGACTGTTTGAAATGAATCGTAATAAATGTAATAATAATAATGGAATCAATCACTGGTCTTTCACAAAATTTTTAACTTCGTTAACTCCTTGCACTACAACAACGAGTCAGACACGTGATCAAGACTACGAACTAAATATTCTAAACACGTATTTCCTTAATTTGCTTTAAACGGAAATAACATTTTATTTCATTGTCGATCGTATACGGTCATTGGAGAATAGCTAGACGCGCAGTAACTACAAATTTGTCTTTTCTCTTTGTCGTTCTGCGGAAGACAAAAAAATCTAGTCCCTGTTATTGTAAAATAAATCGTAGGGCAAGGGGTTAAGACCGTAAAATCGAAACAGAATTTGAAAAATATCATGTATGTAGTTATACGTTGTTGCAGTAAACGATGGTAACAGTGATTGTATAAGTTGGTGAAATATAATGTATATAAATTTTTTAAAAGAAAAAGTCATTTTGTAAAATGTTTTGTAATATAGTCCTTTGTAAAAGTTTACTTGATTGTATCAAAGATACCGCAACAATTCCGTTTCCAGTATGAATGCAAATTTACAACCGTCTATAGAAAAGCCTCTGCTGCATTTCACGTTTTTACCAACAGACTATTGTCGAATAAACCACAAGCAATTGGTTAAAAGTCTTTTCAAATAGGAATATAAATTTTCTTTCATTCCTCGAGGATTACAGTGAACGCGTCTCAAAAAAAAGAAACATAAATTAACTCAGACGATTTAAGTATGCAACCCTCACTCTGCTGTTTTCAGGTCACTCGGAACACATGTCTCGAGCATAGCGAAGAGGATGCACTTGCATTTATCCCACTCGGTCTTCAACATTTTTCAAACGAGTGACGTTTCTTCGAAGGTAAGACAAGAACACGTGGAGAGCCAACCTAAAAAGTGTACGTACGTAATCAAATTATTTTCAAACCGTCTAACAATGTTACTCGTTATCGTACGTCGGTTATCATCCACGCATTTCTATTCACGATTCTTGTCGACTCGTTTCCATCCGAATTGAACACTAGAACTACCAAACCAGTCAAAATGACTGGTCCCTATTTGTTTCTTTCGCAATTACTGAAGTTGTAAAAATGTTTTCATTAGTAATTTTCCAATGTATTTCTTTAATGAACCATATGTTACAATAAAAATTCAATGAGGTTTGAATAGATGCAGTCTCGTTGTTATTACAAAGCAATATACGGGGTGGTCCACGCAATTGTTTCAAGTCATAACTCCGTTATAATTATATAATTATAATTATAAATGTCTTCATTCTTATGTCTTATTCTTAGTTTTCGTGAGTTACGATACTTGTATTGCTACTGAATGATGAAATGGTTACTCGTACAAATCAGTTTCTGTTATGATAACAATGTCGAAAGGGTGTTTACCTTTACAACAGTCATGAAGTGTTTGAGTATCTTCTTCAATAAAGACATTTTTTGAAAATATCTCGAGACCTAATCATTTTTTTGCCATGGTACTCCAATCATTTTTTACGTAGAATGAATAGAAGAATAGATCTGTGTAAAAAAATGTATTTCTATTTAAAGAAATGATGCAATTGTTAATTGCACATGCACTGCTGCATCTAAAAAAAATTTAAAGGCCTACAGATGTAATGCTCTTCGAACCATTTATCTTTCTCCTTTGGCATTTTTTCGTAAATGCAATTATAATGGAGTTATGACTTAAAACAATTGCGTGGACCACCCTGTATATCGTTGAATTTATTGTTCGGTAGTTCTAGTGTTAAAGCGATGCACAGTCGCAGAGAGATGCACAATCCCCGGAGTCAGGGGACAACCCGTCTCTCCGCGTCTCAATTGCGAAATCCGCAGGCTGTCTTTCCGAGCGGGAGTCACCTGCGGAACAATCGTTGGCGCAGCAATTGCTGCAACGTTGCAATCGTCGCGATCAGGTAATATTCTCGCTCAGATCGCGCGGCCTCTAATTAATTACATTACCTGTCACGCGCGTTAGCGCTCGGCAAAGTTATCCGCGTCACTAACACACGACTTGCACTCGATTGGACGCAGATTGATCAAAGGGATCGCGGCGACGCGACGCGTTATCGATGCGTTTCGGGAGTCACGGTCGGTGTTCCGTCCGGCGTGTACGAAACTTAACAAATATCCACATTGATATGCTGGATGAATTCGTTGTACATCCGGCGGGATTTCATTCGACTCTCCATCAGTTGGGAAAGACTCTCTCTCTCTCTCTCTCTCTCTCTCTCTCTCTCTCTCTCTCTATCGCTCTCCTGCCGTCGTCGACTTTGAACTCGCCAATTACGCCGTTTAACAAGATTCGCTTGTCGCGCCCGGTTACGTTTGACGAACCAATTAAACTTTACCGACGCGATTCAAGATTTTCATCCTGTTTTCATCGAATGCGCGCCGTGGATGCGCTCCAAATAGTGTAATTCGTTTGTCAAACTGATCGATACGACGCCGCATAAACGGCTAACCGGTCGAACCGGCTATTAAGTGCCATCGATTTTTAGCTTCTGTTTTTCTCGTTTTGTTGTTGGTTTTTATTTTTTCTTTTTTTCCGTTCAAATCGACGTTGATCGCGATCACGGCAGGGCGTCAGCGTCGTGAAAAAAAGCCTACAGGCTAAAGGCGCAGAGTGGCTCGTCCGCGAAATCCAATATCCAATCTGCGTTCCTCCTAACAATGCTGTCGAACGAGCTACCGGGAGGCGTGTAAAATGGCGCGCAACTGGACGGACGCCAACTTGGAAATAAAAATCGCCAATTCCGTTCGTTAACGTTATCGACATTTTTATGTTTCTCCGCGATCGATAAAAATCAGTCCCGACTGGCCTTTCATTCATTCGGATTTCCGGGGGCGGCGGGGGAGGGAAGAAGAAGGGTGGGTGGGAATGTTTTTTGCTTTTGGGATCGATGGAATATCCTTCCATGGGACGGAAGCCGAGCCGCGAATTTTGCGTGCTCGTTGACGCAACTCCCAGCGGTTTCGTCCGGCTTGATTTTGTAAATGTGTAAAACCGTAGACTGCCCCGCGCATGGAAGCGAGAAGCAATTTTCAAAAAGTTCGAACTGCGAAGGACCCTGCGGGAAATGTTGCGTTCGTGCAAGCGTTTCAACTGGTCCGCGCGCGGATCAATTTTTTGCGAAACAATTAGCAGATTCGTAGAAGGGTCGGGATAAACCGTATTTGCTATTTTGAATTAAAACTTTATCGACCGTCGAATATTTCAGAATTTTTCAACGGTCATTGTCCATTATTGAAAACTTTTCCATCGATCTCTCAAAGGTGACAGCAAGTTTTATTGTAAATCAGCATGACATCCTCAGTAACATTATATAATAAGTTGGTTACAAATTACAATGTAAAAGCAGTTTGTTAGGCTTCATTTTGTTACAATGCAACTATTGTAAGTCCTAATAATAGGCTTCCGGTCGGTAAAGTGTTAACGTTCAAATTTATTTTTAAAATGGACAAATAATTCTATCACCGATAAATGGGTAACATAGCAGTCGAAGTGTTAAGTGTTGTGAACATGAATTTACTGGTGTCTCAAAGTCACCATTCAAGTGCAAAGGGTTAACACTTTACCGACCGGCGAGTATTGCAAAATTTTTCAAGGTCCATTGTCCATTATTGAAAAGTTTTATTGCAAATCAACGGTGACATGCTAGGTGACGTTATCTGCTAATTTGGTTAGAAATTACAATGCAAAAGCAGTTTGTTTGGCTTCATTTCGTTACAGTGCAACTATTGAAAATCCTAATCATAAGCTTCCGGTCGGTAAAGTGTTAATATCGATGAGCACTGCTATCGTGTAAATCCTTTTGAGAGCCATTGGCGCTGCAATGACAACATTAATAATTGCATTTAATTAGATTCATTTTCGCGAAGAACCATCGAAATGTTCGTGATACATTAAAGTGATAACAGAACGTGGAAGTCGGAGTACGTAATACGATGCATGAGATCGAATGTTGTCCTAAAAGGGAAAATAGAAAGGAAAATGTCAAAATGTAGAGTGTATTGATCCTTGAACGACGGGCCACTCTTATAACTATTAGGGGTATCCATAAATAATAAATTATTTGGAAAGAAGTTGTTTTGCCTAGAGTTCTGAACGGATCGTTGAAGAGATATTTCTTCACTTTCAAGCGAGATTTAATGCAACGGTAACAATAAAGAAAATTTCCGATATTTATGTATATGTATCGAAGGTGTCAACGTTGCTTCAGGGGGTTTGATGCTGGCGATTACGATCTCCCTTGATTAATTTACCAGTTATTAATTTTTCAAACCGAGTTTTTAAATGTAATTCTTTCAGATTCGATACTTATTCTTTTGCGTCCATCGTGACTGTTATTCATCGAATTTCATCGCCGGAAACTAAATAACTAAACAAAAATTTTTGTCCAATGAATCAAAGAAAACTCAGCCATCGCCTTCGTAGGATCAGTCGCTAGACTCTAAATTTTATTAATTTATTTAAAAACAAAGTTAACTAGAACGTAAAACGTAGATTTCGAAAAAAAATTATTTTTCGCACACAAAATATGATTACAAAATTAATTTGTAAATTTAATGGAATTATTAATATTTAAAAAATCATTATCTGGGTTAATCGAGTAATACTACATTAATAATAAAACATAAAGCTCTTATCTCATAAAATTTTACTTCATAACATACTCCATATCCGTTTGCAACTCTCAAAATAGGACTTAAGCCACTTTCAAAATAAAAATCTTTATCATTCCATTAACCAGCTAATTTTCATTTTACAAAATCTTAGTGATTTTAAATATATTATTTACAATTTGTTTCAAAATGAAAAGATAACGTAGAAATGTAAATATTAAAATAGCTAGCTTGATTTAAAAAAAAAATGGACTTAGGTCACTATCAAAATAAACGGCTCAAATATTTAAAGTCTTCGTAAAAGATGCTACAAACATATATATTTTCCAAATTTTATCTGAAAAACTACTGCAAGTTGATTTTCACAGAATCACCTTGCCTTGAGCAAATGAAGTTTCGTCGGTGCTGTTTGTTTAAATGTGCTCAGATGTTATGAATAAAATATTGATTACCCTACATAAACTTAAATCCTTCTATAAAGTTTTATGGGTAATATAAGAGGTTTAGATGGCAACGCGGACACTGTTTGTTGATCGCATCAGATTATTAGTGCCAAAGTATTTGGAACATGACAATATCGAACTCCAGGTGGACAGATGCTTAGTAAAACCTAGATTTGAGGGATTATTCCATATTGCTTTCGTTAGCGAGGGATGTATCCCCACAATCCTAAAGTTCTCGGTCCCGGATATGACGTCCTCGTGGTCACCGCTATCGGACGCTACGCCTCCGGCGTGTCTCTATTGACTCGGATGCACCGAAGTTCTGTGGGATCCGAAGCAAACAGCCTGAGGTAACGGTATCTACACGTAGAAACCCAGCCTCTTCCGATTTATCCCGATTAACGTTGCGTACGTGGAATACTATTTTCTAGAAAATACAGGATCGTTAGCGAATCGATATTCACGATATTTAAATTCCATCGAACTGCTAAACAAAATACAATATTTATTGGCAGAGCTTATTAACGGTAGTTTCATGGAACTCGTCAAAACAATGGAATATTTAAACTGTTCTAAACGAGAAATAGCACAACAACACGTTGTTGTTGTTGTTGCCCAAAATCAACGCTACACATTAATATTCTTTAACGCTTGAACGGCGATGCCTGAACCCTTTACCGTCGTATTAACGCATTGAGTGACTTGAATTGAATTGAATCCGAAAGCTTGATCGATTTTGTTTCTATTAAATTGTATATGACGAATATTCAATCGAAATAGACTAAGGTTTTAAATATTTTTTTTAGCTACTCATTGTTCGACAACAAGCAAATGAGTTCGTAATTAATTAAATGGCTCATATGTCGCCCGCGCTCAATGTGTTAATTTTATACATAGGTGCCGTGTTGGTCGCTATTCATTTTCGTTGAACGAACGATAATATATACTATGCAGGATTATGAAGAAAAACAAAATTTATTAATCCTTTTTTCAACTTTAGGTATAGATAACACAATAAATTCTACGTATCTCCGAAGCTTGTCGACTTAATGCATTGTAATTTAAGATTAGTATGGTTCTGTACTGTGGTGGCTAAGAACAGACATACAACTGGAACGGTAAAAAAGCTTTGATAGTTGAGAGTAGACATACGACCGCAAAGGGTTAGGTTACTACGCTGTTTTATAGTAATGACAAGGTTGCAATTATTCAAAGTTTGTATAACTTTTATGTTAATATATTGTTACCTGGACGGTCCTGTGATCTTTATCAGAAACACTGTTAATACTAAAATCATGTTTATTATATAAGAAGGAAATGCGTCGCACATTCAGCCACAATGTCGCACAGCAAAATCTTTTTAAAAAACAATAAGGTCCGAAGAACCGTTGCCGGCAGCGAATTCCGTTTATTATTATATTGACTCATAACGAGCCAGATGTTCTGACGACCCGTTGCCAGCGGAGGGTTCTGTTTTATTATGACAAAGCGCGGAGTCTTGGGCCCTAATTCTAAATTGCGGATCTACCTACGAGATTCATTCGGCGAGGCGTCTCGGACGAGCGTTCGGAAAAGCGGAAATTTTCATTTTTGTCAACAACCCTTGCTCCCACTCCACGAGCTCTGGTCAACGGTTTTGCTAATCCCTCCATTTTTCCACTATCAAATCAAATCGTTACCAAAACGATGGCGTAATTCGGATTATTTCACGTATCCAAACGGATATCGATAGTCTCAACGTATATTCATATCAATATGTTTTAATGAAAATGTTTATGTAAAAAGTTTTCGAGGGAACAGTTTCATAATTTCAATAACTGCCAAGTAAGAAGTCAGTAACGAGTCACATTGACTCGTCCCATCGTTTTAGTGTTAAAGGAAGCGAAAAACATTTTCGAAAGTTGCTCGCTCACACACGCACATACACAGAGACGAAAAACAGTTATCTAAAGGATGTCCCAAAATTAACGCAAGGTTTGAATGAAATAGAAAACACAGTTTTTAGTCTTTCGATTATTATTTTTTCATTGAATCCTAAAGTACATACGATAGGGTTAGTTATGGAATAACACGTCGGGCAAATGGCCTCCACGGCGTTGTTGGCACATACGCACTTTTTTGTTGAAATTTTTCATGACCTTTCTGCATAATTGTGGCTGAATTTCGTTGATGCAACGTTTAATTTCCTCTTGTAATGCACGGGTGGTTGTGGGCTTGTTGACATAGACCTTTGACTTCAAATTACACCACAAGAAGAAATCTAATGGTGTTAAATCACACGATCTAGGGGACCAATTCTGATTACCGAAACGAGGGAGTACACGACCAGGAAATGTCTCATGCAGTAATTGAATAGTTTCACTAGCTGTATGGCATGTGGCACCGTCTTGTTGAAACCACATATTGGCCACATCAATAGCATCCAATTTCGGCAGAAAGAACTGTGTTATCGTGTCGCAATATCGAGCACCAGTAACAGTTACTGCTTGACCAGCGTCATTTTCAAAAGAGTATGGTCCAATGATGCATTCAGCCCAAAATCCACGCCAAACAGTGACACGTTGTGAGTGGATTTGTTGTTCAACAATCACATGTGGGTTCTCTGAACCCCAAACACGGCAATTTTGGCGATTAACAAAGCCATCAAGGTGAAAATGTGCTTCATCGCTTAGGATGATTTTGCTCGAAAAATCAGCATCTACTTGTTGATGTTCAATAATCCATTCCACGAACTCTCTTCGCTGTTCACGGTCATTAGGCTTCAGTTGTCGTGTTAATTGAATTTTGTAAGCATGGAGACACTGATCTTTTGTGAGTATACGCTGTAGAGAGCTTCTTGAAATTTGCAAGTCTTGTCCACGACGCCGAATTAATGTTCCTGGGTTTTCATCAACACTCACGCACTGCTTCGATATTAACATTTGAACGGCTTGTTTTTGGACGGCCGGTATGTTTAGCGTCTCCAACTGATCCAGTCTCCCGGAATTTTTCAATTAATCTTTTCACAGTTGACGAGGTTAAAACACCATTTTGACCATATTTTGTATAAAATTTTCGAACTGCGGCCGCCAAACTTTCATTATTTTTGAAATATTGTTCAATAATGAAAACACATTGTTGTATCGTGTAACGCTCCACTTTTACTAACCCTAAACTCTCAGCTGTCAAATTGTTCTTTTTTTAGCGTTGCCAACATTTTACTGTAAAAATGGCGGCAAATTCAAATCTTGCGTTAATTTTGGGACACCCTTTATATTCGAATATCTATCATCTATCACAATCCGTCGATACGTATTATGATATCCTCTTTCTATACGATGAAACACATGGCTGTAATCTCACAATGATTATCGAAACTGTGCAGAGTATTTATTAGTTAATCGTGAGTTAATTGTTCGTAATTATTCCCTGATTCAATGTAAGCTTGTGCGCAAGAAGTTCTACTAATTTAAAGGACGCCGCAGACGTTGAAAAATTTGTTAATAGACTAAAACCACCATGTGTTTAAGAAACAAAGAGTTCTCATTGCGACGACCTGTTAAAACTTTTTGTACGACCTCTCAGTGTCGTTGTAACGAGCATTGAATAAAAAGTGTGTCGCCAGCATTAGAACGACCCACGATACCACTACGCGAAGATTGCATGGCGGTATGTCTTTAGTGCGAGGGTATAGTGTGTTCGATCGCGTAGCTTTAACGTGTACATTAGGAAAAATTGCCACAGCACTCTGAAAGTACAGTTTCTTTTGTTGTTGTCGATCTTTTGTCACAAAATTGAAGCCGGACTGTGAATTTTACACATTTATAACAAAAATTAATAGATGATTGCTAATATGGCCAAGCTATCGATGCGACGTTAAAGAACGAATGAAAAAAGAAAGTAGGTGCTACTTGAAACAGCAAGTAGACTAACAAGGGAACATATTCAGATGCGAAAATCCGATTTTGATGAAACTTATAGGAGCTTTATTGTTTAAACAAAAAACTTTTGTTAAAATTTTATTGCGCGACTACATTGTCCATTGAAAAACACACAATTTAAAAAGAAATCAAATTTTTTCGACCTCTGGTTTCAAAGTTGATGGTTGCCGATAAAAGAAACACGTGTTAAATATTTTTCAAAGAATTATAAGTCCCCATAAGTTTCATCAAAATCGGATTTTCGCATCTGAATATGTTCCCGTGTAAGAACAAAAATTAAGAACATCGATGAATCGTTATCAATTTACAAAAAGTATTGGGTTGTCCGCAAAAGTTCGTGCCGATTTTAACAGGAGACTGAAACGCAACCCATTTAAGTTTTGGTATATATTTATTTAACATACAAATTAGTAGGCACGAACTTTCCGGACAACCAATTTCGTGATAATTTTGACGGAAGATTGAAACGTAACGCATTTAAGTTTTGGTATATATTTATTAAAAATAAAAATTAATAGGCACGAACTTTCCGGACAACCAAGTTCGTGATAATTTTGACGGAAGATTGAAACGCAACGCATTTAAGTTTTGGTATATATTTATTAAAAATAAAAATAAATCGGCACGAACTTCCGGACAACCCTATATTAAAGGAGGAAATAAATATTTCTTCAGTTTCTATCTCTTGAAATTGATACTGAACATTTTTGCATTGCCCAAATATCTTCAGTTTAATTCGAACAATTCTAAAAGCAACGGTTTCACAGTGAAAATAGCATGCTCTTGAAATTGCAGATGGCAATACAAAAATTTAGTTTCGCGAAAACTTCAAATCGAATGATTTCGTATAGCGGAGGCGAACTGAAATCTGTGTCTCTGACATATCGTCCGGAAGCGCTGCAAGCAGACGGGGACACGGTATAGGAACAAAAAGCCCCGGAAACGATCCAATCAGTTCCCAGTGATAAAACTAATTCTTTCAATTACGATCGATCACCTCGGCGGAAATTGAAAAAAATTCTCGGTCACAAATCATGACGGATCTTCGAAAGGTTCAGTGCGCACGGTTCATCCGTCGCGGAACGAAAATCGCGTGCCGCGAATTCCGGACGAAACGGAGCGGGACTGCGGGTGTCCCGGTGACAGGGACCGACTATTTTCAACCATTCCGAATCCATTACTGCGGTTCCATCCTTCTGTGCCTGAAGTCGACTACGAAGCAATGTATCATCCGTAAGTGAAGCCACGGGCCGGCGATCGTTCCCTAACTCTGCCTTCCCTTTTCTTTCCCGTTCCCGTTTCTTTTTCGCCTCCTGTTCCCTCCACCGCCGTTTCTGTTTCTCCGGCCCGCTGCCACCATCGGTCCCTCTATTCCATGGCAAACAGAGGGCGAGAGCAGGAGGCCGAGACTCACCCCCATGACAACTCCCGCAGACTTATAAATCAAACCCCACGAACAAATCGCTACGGCGATCCTACGGTTGTTCTCGGATGCTCTTCTTGCTCCTTTTCTTACGTTATCATCGAAATCCCTCCTCTCTTTCTCTCCGTTGTCCTATTCTTCGCCGTTTGTCTGCGCGTTGTTTCTTCCTCGCCGGATCTCTATCTTCGTTTCGAGAAGTTTTTCGGCGGTAACAACGATTTTGCTGCCGCTTTTTAACCCTGATACGGGACGAGCATGGTTTTCTTGTTGGCAAACCTTCCACCACGGTCAACCATTTACCCCTAGTAACGAGGATTGATAGGCTTGCGGTCCGTCGACATTGTTTTCTGTACTACCGTGGCTCACGTGATTAAATTACCGGCGAATAAGTTTCGCAACCCGACAGATTACGCGGTAGAAAAACATTGACCTTCTATGGGCCGAAAAACTCTTGTCAACGGTAACTGTGATCGAGTGTGCGGTCCCAAGGGCCGCATACGTTTAGGTGTAATTTATGATACTATTCGATGCGCGTGGCTCATTGAAGATCGTGTCAACCCTTCGGGAACGACGTTTGTACTCTAGTTTTTCTGAGGAACCTTTGAACAATTCATTGTAAAATAAAAATAGGTGAATCAGGTGTAAATCAATGAAATTCTTTAAAAAGGTGAGAACTAGTATAATATGAGGATTATCCTCTGTTAGGGGAAAAAGCAAGCGACTATACAGGGTGGGGCATTTTAAACAGGTCACCTGAATAACTCGCGTGTTTTTTAAGATAGGAGAAAATGCATTAGACCAAACTTAACTTATAGTGCCTGTTGCGACGGCAACACCGAAGGTTGTCCGTGCCTAACCCCGCATTCAGAATTTTGTAAAGACATACAATAAAAGGGCAGGTAGAAGGCGCGACTTACGACCGCGCCAAACACGGACAATTTTGACTCCGACGAACGGACCCCACGTGCGACGCACGTGAACAGACCCACGTGCAACGCACGTGAAGACCAGCGGACAAACCCTGCAATAAACAACGTTAATCCCTTATCGACACCATTTCCTAGTCCTTCCGATACACTCCATCAAGCACCAACAATTTCCCACTCCTTCAGATATACCCCCACAAGCACGCTCTTGCCATCATTCCTACAACCAATTAAAAAACGCTAAATTCCTCCACCAAAAACTACCCTCAACCAACGACGACGAAACCGAGGTGACAACGGACAGAACGCGACAAGAATCGACAGATACAAAAGTGAACACAAGGATACAAAACTAGATCTCAGAGACAACACGAACAAGAAATCGCAAACAGACGAATACAGACATCACGAACAGAACAGAAATCGCGACACTGTACAAAGTAAAAATAAAGAAAACCGCAACCAAATACTATCGTGTAATTATTACGCGAACAAAGGTGCTCAGTGACGATACCGTACACTGAGAAGAAGGTATCACCGACGTGACACCTTCGCATACAACAGTGCCTAACTATTATCCAATGACCGTATACGATCGACAATTAAATAAAATGTTATTTCCGTTTAAAGAAAATTAAGGAAATACATGTTTAGAAGATTCGATTCGAAATCTTGATCACGAGTCTGACTCGTTGTTATAGGGCAAGGGGTTAATACTAATTTATAATTACATTGCCGAGCCTCGTCAAGATACTTAACAAAAATTTTGTTCCGAACCATACAGTGGAAAAAAAGTACAGTCTGAAAAAGTTATTTAGATTTAATGTGTGTCCGAATACTTTCGTGAGCCACTGTATAAGATAAAGTTATCGTTATAATAACAGCGCATCTATTTATTTCTACAAGCATTCAAGTAATCCGCGGCAATCAAGTTCAAGTAATAATCCGTGGACTTGACGGAAGAAATATGGTCCATATGGAGTCACCATAATGGCGACTTCATGGTGAACAACCCCGAAGAAAATAATAGAAGATGGAGGTTGTGACGGATCTGTTGTATCAACAGACAACCGAGTCGAAGTTTGCCTATTGAACAGATTAGACAGCGAATTCGATCAAATTTATCCAGACTGTATTTTACTGTAAATAGTTACTAGTTTCTGAATAAATAGTTATATATAAACGAGATACCGCGTCCCGCACCACATGAAGTACACAGAACGCGTAACAATATTATCCTTTGGTTTAGATAGAAATAGAATTCTGCAGCCGCGATATTCATATCGAAGCATTAAATATAGAGAAATAGTAATGTTGCGACGGCAACACCGAAGGTTGTCCGTGCCTAACCCCGCAGTCAGAATTTTGTAAAGACATACAATAAAAGGGCAGGTAGAAGGCGCGACTTACGACCGCGCCGAACACGGACAATTTTGACTCCGACGAACGGACCCCACGTGCGACGCACGTGAACAGGCCCACGTGCAACGCACGTGAAGACCAGTGGACAAACCCTGCAATAAACGACGTTAATCCCTTATCGACACCATTTCCTAGTCCTTCCGAGACACTCCGTCAAGCACCAACAATTTCCCACTCCTTCAGATATACCCCCACAAGCACGCTCTTTCCATCATTCCTACAACCAATTGAAAAACGCTAAATTCCTCCACCAAAAACTACCCTCAACCAATGACGACAAAACCGAGGTGACAACGGACAGAACGCGACAAGAATCGACAGATACCAAAGTGATACAAAAGAGAACACAGAGATAACACGAAGATACAAACTAGATCTCAGAGACAACACGAACAAGAAATCGCAAACAGACGAATACAGACATCACGAACAGAACAGAAATCGCGACACTGTACAAAGTAAAAATAAAGAAAACCGCAACCAAATACCATCGTGTAATTATTACGCGAACAAAGGTGCTCAGTGACGATACCGTACACTGAGAAGAAGGTATCACCGACGTGACACCTTCGCATACAACAGTGCCTAACTATTATCCAATGACCGTATACGATCGACAATTAAATAAAATGTTATTTCCGTTTAAAGAAAATTAAGGAAATACATGTTTAGAAGATTCGATTCGAAATCTTGATCACAAGTCTGACTCGTTGTTATAGGGCAAGGGGTTAATACTAATTTATAATTACATTGCCGAGCCTCGTCAAGATACTTAACAAAAATTTTGTTCCGAACCATACAGTGGAAAAAAAGTACAGTCTGAAAAAGTTATTTAGATTTAATGTGTGTCCGAATATTTTCGTGAGCCACTGTATAAGATAAAGTTATCGTTATAATAACAGCGCATCTATTTATTTCTACAAGCATTCAAGTAATCCGCGGCAATCAAATTCAAGTAATAATCCGTGGACTTGACGGAAGAAATATGGTCCATATGGAGTCACCATAATGGCGACTTCATGGTGAACAACCCCGAAGAAAATAATAGAAGATGGAGGTTGTGACGGATCTGTTGTATCAACAGACAACCGAGTCGAAGTTTGCCTATTGAACAGATTAGACAGCGAATTCGATCAAATTTATCCAGACTGTATTTTACTGTAAATAGTTACTAGTTTCTGAATAAATAGTTATATATAAACGAGATACCGCGTCCCGCACCACATGAAGTACACAGAACGCGTAACAATATTATCCTTTGGTTTAGATAGAAATAGAATTCTGCAGCCGCGATATTCATATCGAAGCATTAAATATAGAGAAATAGTAAATACAAATTTGCTTTCGTATCGACAGCATTATAAACAATAAGAAATTACAAATAACTGCGAACATAGAAAATGCTGTACTATAATGACTTGATACA
>CM052090.1:15021846-15037200 GCA_028453745.1 Agapostemon virescens | reverse complement strand
GACATTTGCTATTTCGTGTATAATTGTAAAATATGAATGTACAATCCTCATTGGGGAGGTTTCGGCGGTTCATAGTGGTAAAAATGTGTAAATGTTTCGACTCGGGTTGTACCGTTGTCTAAATTGATTCTAAAAAAAAATGTTGTAATATTTGTTGTACGGTATGAATGTACAAAATCCATAAGACAATTATGTAATTCACATGAGTGTGAAAAATATTCCCCAAACCATAAAATTATAATGAAGTACTTAATGATATGAAGTTGCGAGTGATGATAACATTTTATACAGAATATTTTTGTTCAATTTAAACAAAAACAAACTAACAAGGAAACATATTCAGATGCGGAAATCCGATTTTGATGAAACTTATGGAATCTTATAGCTTTATTGTTTAAACAAAAAGCTTTTGTTAAAATTTTCTTGCGCGACTACATTTCCTATTGAAAAACACATAATTTAAAAAAAAATTCAAATTTTGTCGACCTCTGGTTTCCGAGATATCTCAAAAGTACTCCAACTTTGAGGGCTGTTTTCACCCCTTCAAAGAGGATGGTTGCCGATAAAGAAAACACGTGTGAAATATTTTTCAAAGAACTATAAGCTCCCATAAGTTTCATAAAAATTGGATTTTCGTGTCTGAATATGTTCCCGTGTAAGCGAACCTAAATAAAGTTTAACTACGTTTGATATTTCACGAAGAATCTACATGAAGAAAATACTTCGAAGACAGCACGCAGACATCGAAATCAAGCAAACGATTTAATATTCGAAACTTCGATCTCACTCTTCAAATGCTAATTCCCGAATTTCGAACCGACCCAAATTCCAACCTCGACGACGGCGGTTACGTTCGCGCAGCATGATCACCGTGCAATTTCCGGTATCCCGCCGCCTGTAACTTCCGAGGATGTACCGCAGCGTCTCTTTTCGATGCGTGTCTTCCCAGAGGGTCCCGTGTGCGTGTCATGCAGCGTCGTTCATTCTCTGATTGCAAGAACACATAGTTGGCTGTTTGAGAGCTATCAAACAACCATTTCCGCGCGTCCCGGAGAGCCGAATACGCTGCTTAGGCGTCGTTGGTCCAGCATTTCCGAACCGTCTGACCAAAGTCTGGCATCGGTCGATTATCCGCGGAATTTCATTATCATCGGTTGACCGAGACCGTGTGTTAACTTACGAACGTGTGGAAAACACCAACAGGTTCGTCGTAGCCATCTTCCGCGGACATTGATCGTGCGAACGCATAAATACCGCGCAACACACAACTACGCGAGCCATTCCGACTGAAGTCGAATCCAAGGAATCTGCAATTCTAACCCGACTAATTGGGAGGCGCAGATACCTTCGGAGAAAGCTGGTTGACTGATGATACGCCTGTTAGTTAGTTAGTTAACGCCAGACGCTAACTATATATCTGTCACGTCAAGTTACGTAAACATAGCCGGGAAACCATAACTTCTTGGGCACGCCACCGAAACGTGTAAAGCAACTTTGGGGACAATTTCAGGATCAGCAATCAATCTGCAGCCGGACGTGCATGGGTGCTGGCAGCCGAGCTGAAACGCCTCCGAACGGGCCCGAAAATTTCTATAGATCGGAAGGGGATAAAGGGGACCATGGAAACCAGCGCTGCACGCTCTCCGTTCCGATCCAAGACTCGTGGATTACGCGCGCTTGCAATTCAAGACAGATTAATTATGACGAACATATTGCACCGGTTACAGGAAATGCGATGTTACGAGAGACGGATGGATAGTTTCTGTGAACTTGGCAGACCGAGATACATTTTGGGGATCTCGAGCGAAAGGGGTGCCACTGGCATTTTTCTAACGACAGTCGAGTCAGGTTTGAATTTAGAAATTGTTGAACAGTTCGCGTGCAGCGTCTCTGGGGAAGTTAAGTTGTATTGGGTTGTGCGGAAAGTTCGTGCCGAATTATTTTTATTTTTAATAAATGTATGAGCCGTTTATTTTGAAAATGGCGTAAATACATTTAAAAAAAAAATCGAGTCAGTTACCATAATAGTTACATTTTTATATGATCTTTTCATTCTGAAGCAACTTGTTGCTTATATATTTAAAATCATTCAGATTTTGTAACATGAAATTTTTCCGGTTAATGAAGTGATAAAAATGTTTATTTTGAAACTGGCGTAAATCCTATTGTGAAAGCTTTAAATAGATATATAAAATATTATGCAATAAAATTTTATGAAATCTCAGCTTTATGTTTAAATGGCATTAAGAAGAAACAATTTATTGTTTGTCCCTTAGGAATTTTACGAAGTCATAAAAAAGTGTCGAAAGAATAAGTTCATTCTAAATGAAATGAAACGTAAGAAGTTCATTTCACCTAAACTTTTAAAAAACACGACTTTTAAAAAGCTGAGAAATACTGACGGTGAAAGAGTAAATTGGTTTAAAATATGATGCATGAGATTTTTGAGAAAAGTTTCATATAAATTATTCTACAAAACGGCAATGAACGAGGATGCACCATTCAAAACAATAGATTTACTACCGCAACGGGGGAAGACCGAAAAACTATAATAATATCAAGTTGGCAGCACTATATACAAAAAAGACGAGACCACTCACATACTTAAAATATAAGGACTTAATGGATTTGTTACATTATATACCACTTGCACATCATAGTTATTTTAAATCCCTTCCGCATACACAAACTGGAGAAGACTGAATAATAATTAATAAAACTGTATTAATTTTAATGCAAAAATTATTTCAGAAAGAATGAATGTTGAATATTTTTTTATTGTATAACGTAAAAGTGTATACATTTATTTTTACTTCAAGGGGAATTTACTTTTCCTATGGGCTTGTGTTTGCTTATGATTTAAAGACGTCATTTCATTGATTTTGAAAGTGGCGTAAGTCCATTCATATCCATCAAAAACATATTATTTCTTAAATAATGTTAATTATGCTATTTGGGATGATAAATTTGACACCCCTAGAAACCCAAAAACATTATTCTACTATGTTCTCTATTACCCATATTTTTAAATTTAATCCAACGTAAACCTTTCAATATCTCGATTCGAACATAAATGGACTTACACCACTTTCAAAATAAACGGCTCATATATCAAAACTTAAATGCGTTGCGTTTCAATGTTCCGAAAAAAAATCCAACTCAATATTCACTACTTACACGGGAACATATTCAGATGCGAAAACCCGAATTTGATGAAACTTATGGGCGCTTATAGTTCTTTCAAAAATATTGGAAAACGTTTTTTTTTATCGGCAACTATCCACTTTGAAGGGGTGAAAACAGCCCTCAAAATTGAGGTATTTTTGAGATATCTCGGAAACCAGAGGTCGAAAAAATTTGAATTTTTTTTTAAATTATGTGTTTTTCAATGGGAAATTTAGTCGCGCAAGAAAATTTTAACAAAAGCTTTTTGTTTAAACAATAAAGCTATAAGCTTCCATAAGTTTCATCAAAATCGGATTTTCGCATCTGAATATGTTCCATTGTTAGTTGCGGTACAATGCACAAAATATTAGAACCATTTGCGCTAAACAGTCAATTTTTAAACGAAGTCCTGGCTACAACGAATTTTTACTGAAAATCAGAAGCGTACATTTAATAGCACGGTAGACTACATTATTATTGGTCAATAGTCTGTGGATCTTTATTACAAAATTTTGTACATCGATCGCAAGCGACAGGAATAAAACAGGTTCTGTTGTACTTTTAATAACCTCTCTGCAGTGAATATAACATAAAAATTGATCGATTCACTTCTTTTCATAAATACATAAAATCCATAGTCTATTCATCGCATGGTTAAAAATTTAATCTTACGTTTTGTGACTTTTGATCGAATGCATACACAAGTAATGTTATTTTATCGGTTGGACGCCAGCTACATTTTTTATGACAAGTGTTTTTGGGGGTAAAACATAAGTGTATTATGAAAACCAACATTAATTTATGATATTATCAGGACTAATTAAATCCTTTTTAAAAAATAAACACCGGCGTGTGCAATTAATGATTACATATCGTGTTTATTCATTTAACGAGGTTTTATTGGTTCCGATATTTAAATATGCATGGACGTTGCGAATTACCTTATGCGATGTTAATCATTTATGTAAATACGATTTTGTTTGGTTAATATAATTGTATGTCGGTCGAATCATAAAATTGATTTTGGAATAATTTCTTTTTATCGGAGAATAGGTGAAGTCTGCGTAGAAACGGAGAATGGATTAGCGTGAAACTTGAGCCTACGTGAAACGCTGTTTCAAGAACTCAATCACGTCGGCAATGAACCGGAAACTCGATTCAGCTGTACTTCCGGCTGCGCACTTAACGCACTTTGCGACCACGGAGCCATGAGCCTTTATGTGTACCACACAATTTCGCTGTCTCTGATATCTTATTAAGAATATTGTTGAATAGAAGAAAATCAAAAATAACTGAAATGAGAAATGCGTCCATGTACTGACTACATTTAAGCATCATTTATTGTTCGAAGATTTAGTTTATCGAGGACAAATTAGAGATTGAATCTTTCTAAACGCACAATCATCGAACAATACAAAACGATTTCGAATGTTCTAAATTTCTTATTCGATTTGTAATACATATACTTTTATTACATCAACGCATGTCACATCTAAATCACATTGCATAATACCTATACTACCAAATGAAGAGAAACTAATTATTTATCTAGTACTTTTGTTCTTTTAAACAGATATAGAAAACGCATTGCTTGGTATTTGAAAAATTTAAACACTCTAATGCGAAGCATTAGAACTTGATATTTCGAAGAAGATGACAATAGAGATTGTCAAAAGAATGTCGAATGTTGTCATTGCATTGGAAAGTTTGAAAAGAAAAAACATTAATTTTAATATTAACATGTTCAGTGTGCATTCTTTGTTGTGTACGAGAGTCGTACGTATATAATTATTTACTTGTTCAGATAACGATTGAGGGACATCAGAGGTTTCATATGTCAAGCTTATAATTATTGTTAATTGATTTTGAAGCAATACAAATATTATAGATATATATAGAGATATAAATATAGATATATATGCATAGATATACAGAGTGAGTCACCAAACGTTTGCACCTCAAATATCTTTGTTGTTTCTAAAAATACGTAAAATATGGTAAGGACAAAGTTGAATGGTACAATGAAGCTGACACGATGCTATAACAAATTTTTGTTTTTATGTCATTTTTTTAGACATATCAAGATCACCTTGACTTTTTTAAATGGAACTTCATTAGGAATTCAGTGATTATATTATTCCAAGGTCATTCAAGGTCAAGGACAGAAAAAACGTATAAGATTTAAATTATGAAAACAAAATACGTTTATCACGGTTGAGACTTGTAGTAAATAGTAAACATACTATGGTCGTAGTTAAAGTAAACGTACTAGGGTCCTTCAATGTTACTGTTATTCAGCATTCTTATTTACTATCAGTATGTTTCCAAACGCGATTCCGTTGTCTTATTCAATAACTGAAAAGTGTGATATGATCACGATTTACTGTGAATGTAGACAAAATGCAGTGCAGGCTCGATTACTTTATGAAGAAAGGTACCCCGAGCGAAACACTCCTTCTAGACAGACTTTCATTAATACGTGCAGGTTGTTTCGAAGTACTGGAAGTGTACATGCAAGACGGTACAAACGGAAGAATCCAACGACCAATGAAGACAATGAAATTAATATTTTAGCAGTTATAGCTGTCAATCCTCACGTGAGTACGAAAAAAGTTTCCCGGGAAGCAGGCATAAGTCAAAGTAGCGTAATACGAATTCTGGCCCGACATAAATTTCATCCGTTCCACATATTGCTCCATTAAGAATTGCACGGGAATGATTTTGAAAATAGAATTAACTTTTGTCAATGGGGATTGCTTCAAAATCATTCAAACAAACAAATACCACCTCGGATGTACTTATCAGAGTTCAAGGTTCCTTCAGAGCTCGTTTATATCAATGTATCGACGTAGACGGCCATCATTTCGAACATTTGTAAAATACAGTACAACATTTGTATAACATATACATAACAGTATAACATTTGTAAAATAATATTCTGCTTCCATATTTTAGTTTTATACGTTTTTTCTGTCCTTGACCTTGAATGACCTTGGAATAATGTAGTCACTGAATTCCTAATGAAAGGTACTATCATTGTAGGTGTTTAAAAAATGATAGTTATATTTAAAAAAGTCAAGGTGACCTTGATATCTCTAAAAAAATAACATAAAAACAAAATTTTTTTATAGCATCATGCCAGTCCCATTGTACCATTCTACTTTGTCCTCACCATATTTTACGTATCTTTAGAAACAACAAAGATATTTGAGGTACAAACTACTCACCCTGTACATACATATACATAGAGCTTCAAACAAAATCATATATTCGAATCGTAAGCCTTGGAAAGAAATTATAGAGTAAAGAGACAATGTAAATACTTCAAAGTCTAAACAAAGTACACGTACGTCATTGAAACAATTTTTTATACAATTCAACAAAAAGATGGAATTGTGTTTTCTACACCTATCGCATATTGAAAGCGTCCCGAAACAATATTTAGTAAGCAATTCGAGTATCCTGGAAAGGTAAGTAAGGTTTAGGTATTTCGTTTTCCTTTTCGATTTTCCCGTTTTCCTATCATCGATTTCGTTGGTCCACCCGCGTTTTGGAGAAAAGGGAAAAATTGCGATAGGGAAGGGAACAAGTCCTTATCAAAGCTAGCTTGTTGCCCCTCGCATTCATTCGGCCATATTCACTCTTGGTATTTATTTCACTCAGTAGTTAGTCACTCCTATGGCATCCTAGTTACATTGCTCCCATGGCATCTTCGATATTATTAACATATTTTGTTAAGTTATACAAATTGGTTATTCTTACCTCTTACCATTGACGATGTTTCATTATAAAGTGTCATTAAAAGACAGTCCGTCGAGTTTTTCAACTGGTCCTTCGAGTTCAGTATCCTAGTCGGCACACGTCGTGCAAACATATACAAGATCCTCAGGAATTCGTATATTCTACCACGGACAATAAACACCTAATGTTACGAAGAAGTGGCAGAAGATTTGTGCAACTATTCTCGCGTTACACGCATCATTTGTCGGAACGCATTCCGCAAGGAATTCGCATTGTTTCTCGTCGATCGATTCGATGGAGAACGCGTCGATTAAAGAGAACGGGACAGCGAAAGAAAGCGATAAGAGAAATCTAACCGATGATAATGAGAAACAGTGGAGCAACGAAATTAGCAGAAACATTCGTAGCAGTCTGGGCTACGGTTTCCGTGATGAAGATAAATTTGGCGAGTCTGTCCCGCGCACAGCCTCGGGATTCGGCTGGCTCGTTTGGGCGTGCCATCGGCGGTGCGTCTCCCTAAGATTAACGATGGAAACCGCTAAGGAAACCGGGAAACGCTCGTCCGGTCGTAAGTTACGCTCGCGACACGCTACGGCGCTTGCAATCTTTCGATTTCCTCTTTTGCCCGGCTCACGCCACCCTCGAATTAGGATAATAATCGCGGCCGGGCCAGAAACCGCTTCTCTCGCGGGCAACCGCGAAACTACGGGATCGCGTGAGTTTTCCATTCGAATTGTTTCCTCGAGAATGGCCCGCTCCAGCTGCTTCCTGCGAGCTTTCTCGAGCGTGCATTTCTTGGGCGGGTTAGTATCGTTACGCTTGTGTTGGAAACCATCCGTCGATATCGCCACGGATCTGCTCAGACGCAGCCTTTCGCTGTGTCATTGATGAGTTCTTCCGGTTGCTGTTTCCGATGGTGCTCTTCATCCCATTGTACAACTTTTCATTGAGATGTATCGCCGCTCTCCGATTTGTATCTGTTCCTTCTTCCGTCTTTATTACTTATCGATTGTAAACGTTCGTTGGTGTAAATGTTGTTCCTTCGTTCTTAACACGTTGACTGCCACGCGAATTTTATGTGGTACATGCGACTCTTGTCTATTTTATTTATACAAACGATCAAAGGTATTAATAATTGTTGCAAGTCACTTGATCACGAAGTTTGCACTATACACTATAATTTCATTTATTTCAGAACGAATAAATTGATTTCTAGTGACAATAATTTTATGAAAATCATTTCTAGCAAATCAGTAGCGCGTCACTGGTGACCACCGTGGCAGGCAACGTGTTCACAGCTGAACTATTGGTTCGACACCGAACCTATCCTTTTTCGATTCTGTTAAGACACGAATAGCGCCTTATGAATATTTTTCAATGAATGGAAAGGTTTATGGTATGGATGCTTGTGTTCCGCTATTGTTCAGGAACCGTCTATTTGAAATGTCAGATGTTTTAATTAGTATTTTTGCCAGAGCTCTGAATGTCGATTTATTAGGGTTCTCAATAACAATTGACGTACCATAAGCCTCCAGATGATTACGTGAAAAAGATGTCTCGATTTTAGAAAATTGCTCTAGATAATGGTCCAAACTAGCAATAACATTGGCCAAGACCTGGTCACTCGAAACAGTATATGTAAAGGGTGTCCCAAAATTAACGCAAGATTTGAATTTGCCGCCATTTTTGCAGTAAATTGTTGACAACCCTGAAAGAAGAACAATTTGACAGCTGAGAGTTTAGGGTTAGTAAAAATGGAGCGTTATACGATAGAACAACGTGTTTTCATTATTGAACAATATTTAAAAAATAATGAAAGTTTGGCGGCCGCAGTTTGAAAATTTTATACAAAACATGATCAAAATAGTGTTTTAACCTCGTCAACTGTCAATATCGAAGCAGTGCGTGAGAGTGTTGGTGAAAATCCAAGAACATCAATTCGTCGTCGTGGACAAGAATTGCAAATTTCAAGAAGCTCTCTATAGCGTATACTCACGAAAGATCTGTGTCTTCATGCTTACAAAATTCCATTAACACAACAACTGAAGCCTAATGACCATGAACAGCGAAGAGAGTTCGTGGAATCGATTATTGAACATCAACAAGTGGATGCTGATTTTTCGAGCAAAATCATCCTAAGCGATGAAGCACATTTTCACCTTGATGGCTTTGTTAATCGCCAAAAATCAAGTTTCGAGTCTCATTTTTTAATTCATTCTTCGAGGTATCGTACTTGAACGACCACATCCCCGAACGATGGACGAACGCCTCGACAGATTTCTTTAATCAATACATTGCAATAAAAATGGCACAAAATTCAAACAAATTAAGTCTTGCCATCTTTATAAGATAATACACACTAGCCGATTTTAATAATTGCTTGATATAATATTAAGGGTACCATGAGGTATCTTA
This sequence comes from Agapostemon virescens, assembly GCA_028453745.1. Taxonomy (NCBI): domain Eukaryota; kingdom Metazoa; phylum Arthropoda; class Insecta; order Hymenoptera; family Halictidae; genus Agapostemon; species Agapostemon virescens. The sequence continues at coordinate 15,027,879 of CM052090.1, read as the reverse complement.
GAATAATCACAATTTCAAAATGTTTACTTAAAAACAAATTTTAATAGTGTTACTTTGTTTTTCATAGTTTAAGCCGTCAGGATCGTTAACTGTTTGCAGAGTTGCAATAGAATTATCTGTGCTTAGAACTTCATTTCGTTTTAAAGGTAACCAATCGTATACATATTTAGTAGCTGCAATTTGGTAAATTCTGTTATAGTGTAAATGTTTAAATAACCAACGATAGTTAAATTGGCTCTAATGCTTCGTTTCGTGGAACACGTAGAAATTCGACTGGGAAGATAGCAAAACGAGAAAACATTCAGGTTGTAAATTATAGTCTACGTTTTGCGTTCTCTTTCATGTGTCCTCTTTTCTCGCAGAAGCAAGGCGCGTATCTTAAGATCTAGATCGTCCCATTAAAGTTAAATAGAATTAAGGCAAAAGAGAAGACAGACAATTGCGATCATCTTATAATGTGCACAGGCTTTGTTATTCCAATAGCAGCAGTTACACTGACATAAAAAATATTTCAGCCTCCAGTCTGCTAACGAAAAATTAAAAACTATAACGGACAAATTAGGAGAGACACTGTAAAACATTTACAATTACCTTCCAATATTGAAATTTGAAACCTCCATCGTTTGCATGATCAAAACCGATTCGATATGTGTAATGAAAAATTCGTTCATATCTACGAATGAATATCTTTACAATTCATTCACATCTATTAAATAATTGCAACTGCGAGTGCGCGATTTTCTCACAAAAATTTTACGAAAAAAACAAACCTAAAATCCGCACAGATTTTACAAAGAGGGTATCGAGCAACTTGTAAAATATCGAGAAGCAATTGCTATTGTTCGTAATGATTAATCATTTTTTAATTTCAAGTAGCATACAAACTTTTCTCATCATCCAATGTATAATCGAAGTTGAACAGGAAGCTGAAGAAAAAAACGTTTTGAAAGACGTTTTAAAAGAAAATGTGACTCCCCTCTGCATAAAATTGCAAAGTAAAAATGTTAAACGAAATGGGAACAGAAAATCCGTGTTTCCAGATTAACGAATTGGTAAATTGTTGCTCAGCGTCTGTAATAACAGTATCGCTGATACGGAGTCCTTTCTCACCCGTTATCTGCGCACTAACATTTATTCCCGGGTCTAAGCCGTTGCTTTAATTATACTTGAAAATCTGCTGCAAGTTTCTCCTCTCTCTCTCACTCTCTCTCTCTCTCTCTCGCTCTCTCTCTCTCTCTCTCTCTCTCTCTCTCTCTCTCTCGCAGCCTACTCATTATCTTTCCACGCATATATTAAGAACGTTATCCCAAAGAATGGCACGTTCATGCTGGCACGATCTTGTTGATAATTTAGCAGTAGTCGGTCCGAGCAGAGGTTTAAACTGAAACAAGCGTAGGCGGCTCATACGCGACGACGAACCGGAAAAGTAGCTCGCAAGACGCCTAATCTCCACCTAACTTCACGGCCATACCTAGAACGGAAGAAACAGCAGACAGATTGTTGCAACGACGTTCGCGGGAAACCTGCTAGAACGAGACAGCCAACCATGAAGATAATTTCCGAGATAGTTGAAGACGAATTAATTGCCGCTACAACGACCTACATACATTCCACGGTATCTACACGATCATTGGCAACGTAAAAGTCGATTCTGTGAATCTACTGTAGCTTTTAAGAATTTATTGCAAAAATTAATAAGTCAAATTCAAAACGAAAAAAAATATGTCACAGTTTAAGTTAGTCTATCTTTAAGAAAATAAATATTCATTTAATTTTGATTTCTCGCGATTGGTTCGAACAATTTTTATCTAGCTAAAATATTATTTATATTATCTTGCGAAATAAAATAAGCGAAATATAAGCATGATTGTACAATTTGTATGGAAGGCCAGATATACAAGTAGCAATAACTGTTAGCGATTAACCCTTTGCACTCCAAGCAATTTTAATTCCAAAATCGAGACACTTTTTGATCTAGAATAGTTACATTGTACATAATTAAGTTCCTTTCGGGCATAGAAAGTTTATTACCGTTGCTTGTAGGCGCAACACTTCGATTTTCACCAATTTATTAAATGCAACCCTGGCGATGTAAAAATTGTTTTGAATAACAGTTCGGCAATTTTTAGTGTCGCCCGAGAAAAGCCATTGGAACGCTAAGGGTTAACGCTAACGATAGTGCGATAATGTGGAAAATACAGTACAATGCTAGATAAAGTTTTCACAGAAGAAAACCACCTAAGGAAGAAATACAACAAGCTGTCCTGAAGAGAAAAACGTGTTGTACTTACATTGCACTTACGCGAGAACATATTCCGATGCGAAAATCCGATTTTGATGACACTTATGGGAGCTTATAGCTATATTGTTTAAACAAAAAACTTTTGTTAAAATTTTCTTGCGCGACTACATTGAAAAATACACAATTTAAAAAAAATTCAAATTTTTTCGACCTCTGGTTTCCGAGATATCTCAAAAATACCCCAACTTTGAGAGCTGCTTTCAAACGTTTAAAGTAGATGATTTCCGATCAATAAAAGCACGTGTCAAATATTTTTCAAAGAACAATAAGCTCCCATATGTTTCATCAAATTCGGATTTTCGCATCTGAATATGTTCCCGTGTTAGCCGAACACGGTTGCACGCGATTTTAATGGCGAGATAGATAAAACTAAAAATGTTAACTTCGAGATAACTATAATAATTGTTCAACTGTGTCTTCGATCTGCTACGCCTAACCGTTGTAGGTAATAAATTATAACTGTAGTAGGTTGGTCAGCAAGCACACGACTGTTTACGTAGCTATATATGACCCACGAGGCAAACCATCATTATTTACACGTCGGTAAACCCAGATCCGTGAAATCGGACATTGTGTGTTACGAATCGATAAACGCGGAAACTTGCCAGGAAAATCGACCGAGTACCGGTCGACCGGTCTCGGTATATGATTAACCCGACCTTTCCGTGGAAGTGTATCCCTACACGTTCGTATTAATTGCACGGTTTCACTCTGCTTTCGACGGTACACCGACAGTTCCGTAAAAACCGTTCAGGTTTTACCGGCTGTCGTATTCTCGCCCGCGCGAAATGTCCTCCCGGCTCTTCGAGGAACCCAGGTGTCACTCCCGTTTCTATTCTACAACTCATAAGCTGGTTGTAAAGTCTCATTCAGCCCGGTAAAACTCATTGCGCGTGGCAGGGATACTAAAAACATTCTGAACCGTTGCCGCCGGGGAAGTATAGGTAATGAAAAGCTTCTTCGTCCGTCTAGAGTCTAGAGTTACTCTCGCATTCGAGCGTTTCAAATGGCGTCGCTGAACCTAGGGAGGACGCGATAAACCAAGTAATTCCATTCCCCGCGAATGTGTCTTTTTACTTGTTTCGGGTTCCTCGCCCCTCGGCTCGGTCTTTCATCGATGTTTTCAATTACCCGCGAGTAAAAAGTCATGGCAAGTATTTCATTCGAGAAAACCCGGCGAAGTTTACCCCGCAATGAACAAAAAAACTTCGAGAGCACCGCGGGCTTTTCGAACGAGCCACGGCACACCGGTGATTGTTCGGTTCGCGCGCAATCACGGACGCTTTTCTGCGACTGTTGCCTACCATTTCGTGGGACTGGGCCCCTGGTTGTGTCAACGGGAACCTAATTTGCGACGCGTGCCGGTCAAAGGACGCGAGAGGAAGAGAGAGAGAGAGAGAACGAGAGAGAGAGTCGTCTGCATAACGGCCGCGTCCCGCGAGCAAGCGCCGAAGAAGGAAATCGTTTTCTATAAAGGACAGGCAATTAAAAACTTTTCTGGTAATGCATTGGTGCGGGGTAATTACAAGGGTAATAGGTTGCTACTTTACGGGTAAGTCGTCGGAGGGGGAACGCGAAGCGGGGAAAGTGAACCTGCCACTTTTAGCTCCTTTCATCCCACTGGCATTCACTTGCGTTTCTGGCCAAGTGTGCCTCGCGGGAATAGGTACACTGCTCCGTAAAAAGTTCTTCGTTTCCCTCGGTGCCTGGCAGGCCGCGGCAATCCCGACTCGTTGGTAAAATGCCTTTCGAAATTACTGCGTTAAAAGTTCGAAGCGGCCCGACCCGGCCCGACCAGGCCAGGCCGCGTCGGCCCGACGGCATTCGAAGCAATCCTCCAAAACCTGAAGCTGCCTCGCTCTGCTCTCGTTTAGAACTTACAAATACATACGTAACTCGTTCCAGTTTTAATGCCACCGGAAATTCGACCAAACTTCTTCGAGGTTAAATACTTCGCCTAACCAGAAACGCCGCGGCCCACTGTGGTCCCGAATCTGCATTCACCAGTTCAGAATTCAACAATACGGATAACCTTTTCTCAGATTTACCAGTAAGGTAAATATCCTGGTAATCGTACATCAATTTATAATTTCATCGACGTCGAACTTTATATTAATAATTATACTATTAATAAAACGAAATAATATTTGCTAAACGTGTCTTTTGTAACGTTAATGAGAATTACGAGCGAAAGGATCGCTCAGAATCCGGACTATGATTGTTTAAACGACGCGGCCCACTGTGTTCCCAAATCTGTATTCACCGGTTCAGAATTCAACAATATTAATCACCTTTTCTGAAATTTGCTGTATGGTAAATATCCTGGTAATCGTACATCAATTTTCATTTTCATCGACGTCGAACTTTGTATTAATAATTAGACTATTAATAAAACGAAATAATATTTGCCAAACGTGTCTTTTGTAACGTAAATGAGGATTACGAGCGAACGGATCGCTCAGAGTCCAGACTATAATTGTTTAAACGACGCGGCCCACTGTGTTCGCAAAGTCGTACTGACCAGTTCAGAATTGAACAATATTAATCACCTTTTCTGAAATTTGCTCTACGGTAAATGTCCTGGTAATCGTGCATCAATTTATATTTTCATTAACATTGAGCTTCGTATTATTAGACCATTGATAAAATAATGTTTGCTAAACGTTTCTTCTGTAACGTTAATTAGGGTTACGAGCGAAAAAATTGCTCAAAGTCTGTACTATGATTGTTCATTATAATTATTGTGTGGCGGCGAATCGGTCACCTTCGTTTAGGGACTTGGATTCGGCCGGGATTTACGGAGAATGGTTGTAAAGGTCAAACTCCGGAGATACAAACTCGTTTATTCAACAGTAGCGAATGCTAAGACAGACTCGGCTATCTCGTCACGTATCGCGTCTCGAACTCGGTGGAATTGGTAATACAGTCGAATATCGGATTTGTTCTGATTTGTCGTGGTTGTGTACTCTATAAAGAACCTCGGTATTTGGAGTTGGAGGAGTGGTAATTTCGAATATTTAACCCTTTCGGTACGAGCGCTCTTACCGCCGCGACAATCCCGCTGTACGAGGTGCCCCGCCGAAAACGCGCACATAGCACATGGTCAGTCCTCCTTTCTGTGAAGACTTTCCTAACCTTATACAGGGTGCGGCACCTAAAACAGGTCACCTAAATAACTTGCTTGCTTTTGAAGATAGAAAAAAAAGGATCAGACCAAACTTACTTGATATCGAGGGGCTCTTAATCTGATGTCATTAATTTTTTTATAGGTGGAGACGTCAAGGAGATATGAAGGTCAACTCTGTTTTTTTAAATGGAACAGTATGGTTTTTTATTTACATTCTGATAGTGTATTTCAAGACGAATACAATGACCTGTTATGAAGGTCATTCAAGTTCACGCAAGGTCAACTGCAATAGAAAATAAAATGTCTCAAAGCACTCTTCAAATACTTTTGTGTCTTCTCTGGTTGTTGGCATACTGTTCTTCTAAGTATTGGTGAGGGTCGCAGAACATAAATAAACATACCATCACATTGTATGCTTACCTGTATCCAGAAATGTTATTAGTAGTTTGACTACCGACTACAGTACGACTTCGAAATATTCAATCTGAGTGTTCAATTTTCAAGAATGCGTTACACAATAGTAGAGAAAGCGGAAATGGTTATCATTTATGGTGAATGTCATAATTCTATGACATTCACCATAAATGATAACCATTTCCACTTT
>CM052090.1:14997280-15016846 GCA_028453745.1 Agapostemon virescens | reverse complement strand
CAACGATACTTGCAATTCGCTGTCTTCAAACTTTTTCGGTGGTCTTCCACGTTCTTCGTTTCTCGCGGGAAAATCGCCACTTTTGAATTGTTTAAACCATTAGAAGCACTGCGATTTACCGGAGCATACTCATTGTAAGTTTTGACAAGCATTTGATGCGATTCTGCAGCAGTTTTCTTCAAATGATAACAGAAAATCAATGCTGTCCGTAAATCGTAGTTTCCAGGCACAAAAGTCGACATGTTCAACGCTATTAAAAACTATGCTATTGTATGAAACTTGTATGGTTGCGAGTTGAAAATCTTTATCAGATATCGAAAGAAGAAAATAGCTTGAATGACGATGTTTAACAGTAACTACATTGGCAGTTAGCGCCACGTATGGACAAATTCCGATTTCATATTTACAGACCTGGTAATCATTGTTCGCAAAACATCATCATGAGTACAATGTTATGCATGTCAGTACTTAATCATGGTTTGTAAACTATCATCGTGATTGTCAATGATGTCTGTGACCTGGGTTATTCTTTTAATGAAAACTCATTGTTTCGAAGTTGCTCCAGTCATTTTTGACATGTTCTTGAAATTGCTAGGATTTCGCCAAATGCATCAAACAAGTTTCTACTGTTTGCTTAAATGTTCTTTTTAGCCGTACATTGTGGAAGGGATTAATGTTATATAATAACAACTTATTGAATTTAAAACTATCATCGAACGTAGTAGGATACATGTTCTCAAAACTGACGCATGTTTTGTTTTCATATGTGTTACCTGTTAGCTGCAAGCTGTTGTAAAGGGTGTCCCAAAATTAACGCAAGATTTGAATTTGCCGCCATTTGTGCAGTAAATTGTTAGCAACCCTGAAAAAAGAATAATTTGACAGCTGAGAGTTTAGGGTTAGTAAAAATGGAGCGTTATACGATACAACAACGTGTTTTCATTATTGAACAATATTTCAAAAATAATGAATGTTTAGCGGCCGCAGTTTGAAAATTTTCTATAAAATATGGTCAAAATAGTGTTTCAACCTCGTCAACTATGAAACGATTAATTGAAAAATTCAGGGAGCCTGGATCAGTTGGAGACGCTAAACACACCGGTCGTCCAAAAACAAGCCGTTCAAATGTCAATATCGAAGCAGTGCGTGAGAGTGTTGATGAAAACCCAGGAACATCAATTTGGCGCCGTGGACAAGAATTGCAAATTTCAAGAAGCTCTCTACAGCGTATACTCACAAAAGATCTGTGTCTCCATGCTTGCAAAATTCAATTAACACAACAACTGAAGTCTAATGACCATGAACAGCGAAGAGGGTTCGTGGAATGGATTATTCAACATCAACAAGTGGATGCTGATTTTTTGAGCAAAATCATCCTAAGCGATGAAGCACATTTCCACTTTGATGGCTTTGTTAATCGTCAAAATTGCCGTGTTTGGGGTTCGGAAAACACACATGTGATTGTCGAACAACAAATGCACCCACAACGTGTCATTGTTTGGTGCGGATTTTGGGCTGGAGGCATCATTGGACTATACTTTTTTGAAAATGAGCCTGGTCAAGCAATAACTGTTACTGGTGCTCGATATCGCGACATGATAACACAGTTCTTTCTGCCGAAATTGGATGCTATTAATGTGGCCAATATGTGGTTACAACAAGGCGGTGCCACATGCCACACAGCCAGTGAAACAATTCAATTACTGCATGAGACATTTCCTGGTTGTGTACTCTCTCGTTTCGGTGATCAGAATTGGCCCCCTAAATCGTGTGATTTAACACTATTAGATTTCTTCTTATGGGGTTATTTGAAGTTAAAGGTCTATGGCAACAAGCCCACAACCACCCATGCATTACAAGAGGAAATTAAACGCTGCATCAACGAAATTCAGCAACAATTATGCAGAAAGGTTATGAAAAATTTCGACAAAAGAGTGCGTCTGTGTCAACAAAGCCGTGGAGGCCATTTGCCCGATGTGTTATTCCATAAATAACCCTATCCTATGTACTTTCTGGTTCAATGAAAAAATAACAATCTAAAGACTAAAAACTGTGTTTTCTATTTAATTCAAACCTTGCGTTAATTCTGGGACACCCTTTATGAAACTTGTATGGTTATGAGTTGAAAATCTTTACCAGATGGAAAAACAAGAAAGCGCGTCTATGAAGCGGTTTGATAGTAACTAACAAATAAGCAAATTTCGGTTTCATATTTACAGGCCCTATGAAACGTCCCTTTCATATTCAATTTATGTCCGAACGTTGAACGTCCATTTTGAACTTTCTTCGAAGATTCGCATTATGGATGTTCTCTCTCAAAAGTCCGGCTACAATAATATATTGTTGCGATGGCATGTTTAATGTATAGTTGTAATGCAAAATTGCCCCATACGAACGACCTTTAAGAAATAATAGAACAGGAAGCGCTGTCGAGGATCCATTGCACGAACTGACAGTTGAGAAGTCGATCTCTGACAGCTGACGGAAACGGATGCGCGTCCGATATGCATACGTAATCGTACATTTGTAAATAAATATAAATAAATAATATCATGAATTATTAAGCAAAGCGTGTATTGAAAACGTCGGAATCTGTAACATGGGATATGTCGGATAAATGCAACAATATAATCATTTTTAGAAGAGGCGGACGTTCTCAAGACATAAGATATCTCGTCTTAACTAATACATTTTTCATAAGAATAAATATGTAGAACATTAAGAACATTCAAAGCATTTAAAAGTACGACTGTAATATTTTCGTCTCGTTAGGATCATTAAACAGGGAAACAAGTAGTTCAAAAATCTTGCAATTAACGCAAAATAAAAATCCGCGATCCAGTTATTGCAGTTGCTTTTTAATTACTACGCAATTTTTGGAATTATTTTTACACTTCTAGTGCATCAATATTCAAAAAAATACTTTCGTAGTAAAGTATGTTTTCCAAAGTAATGGTTAAAAGAAACTTTTGGCATCCGTGTTCATCGGAAACGATTTTGAAACTATGTCTAACTATCGGTCGTTGCTTCTACTTAATCGTTTGATTTACCGATTTTAACAACTTCTTAATCAGCACTATGTTAAATTAGTATTAAAATGAAATTGTACCATCTCCATTATTAAAACAACAAGTACAACTAGAATTAATTACCGTCGTTTAATATTCACTGCTAGAATAATTAGAATAGCGTACGTATTATATTATTATGCAAAAAAAAATATTTAAAATAAATTACTTTGCTTCAGTTTTTGTACGTAAGTGCCTATGAATGGGCTTGCAGGAGCTGAAAGGAGTAAGTAAGAGGACCAAGAGTGGTTGGAAAACTAAAAAAGGAACTGAGAGGTATCGATATATCGAGGTACAACGGGTCGCTCAGAATTCAGACCACCGGATTTGTGGTGTTCTATTATCCAAGAAGTCGACTGACCTATCGGACACTTGAGTCGCTCTCAATTTAAAGAATTTACGAGCTTTTCCTGCTGGGGCATGCGCGAATGTTACATCCCTGTGGTCTGCACAAGAGCTATGAAACGTTGACGTTCTCTGATAAAATCGTAAACTACAATTCAAAGCAAAATTTCCTCTTTCTAATAAATTGCTGGTATTGAATCTGTCATAATTTCGCAAAAAGGTTTAAAAGAATTTTAAACTAAATTACCATGGACGTATTGAAATTCTAAAAGGAAGAAAGAAACTATCAGGGGTACCCATAAGTAATAAATTATTCTGAAAGAAGTTTTTGCCTTTAGTTCTGTACCGATCGTTGAAGAAGAAACACGTATTCTTTTACAGTTTTCAGAAAAACAGCCTGTGTTCTAAATAGTTCCAGAAGCATACATTTTCTTTACTGCCATGTAACAAAATGGCAGCGTTCGTACCTTCGGAGGATCATATTTGTCATTGCATACTTTTTCATTTTCATATGAGATTTAATGCAGTGATAACAAAAAGAAAATTTGCGGTATTTATGAAGATATTGTGCCTATAATAATGAAAGTGATCCAAGTCATATATTTCTTGTTTAGAGATATTTAATGAATTGCATTTGAATACATTAAAAAATATTTTTACAATATGCAACATTTTAATTTAGAATTTTATTAGTCTTGATTAATGAAAATTCATTATGAATATGAAATTTTGTGTGAATTTCATACGAAAATGTTGTTTTTAAAGATTGAATTGACTTAAACCATTTTCCAAATTCACTGAATGTCCTATAAATGACTTAAAGCAATAAAAAACTACGAGTTTTATTAGAAACAATAATTTTAATGAAATAATTCCTGAACATTTATTAATTATTTTTAAAAAGTAATCCATTTTTATCATTATGAGTTTTTAGGATTCTTAAAATGTTCCTGAAAAACTGGAGGGATGTATGGTAGTAAATAGATAATATTTTTATGTTTTTCTTCCGTTACTGGTCTAGTGGTGGTGTATAATGCAATTTCATATTTTCGTATATTTTTGAACTTCTTCTTTTAAGTGAAAGATCCAAAACAAGGAATTTAGAATCATATAAAGAAATTTTATAGAACATTTTATAAGGCTTATTTTTCAAGAAACTCATCCATTCAATTTGCAGTCAAGAGACAGGTTCGCCCGTGGCATTTTTACTCTTCTTATCGTTGACTCTTCTAGTGGTTTCGTTGAAATAAAATCCAACTGTGACATTCGTTTTACCAAAAATGAATATCTTGTTTTACACTTTTCTATCAATTCATGATAATTCCAATAATTAGTTGGGAAGAGCCCAACTGAATTAATGCACTTTCAAAATAGACCTAAGTGAATTCCATATATTGTTAGGTACACCGGAAAGTATTGCCGTTTCTGTTATTGTTTCATTGTCATTTGTCGGTTTATTGTGTACTTAAAAAACGTACCAAAGAGGGCCACGTGCCATTTTAAGGTTATGTTTATATAATTTCTTTAAATTTTTGACTTACACCACTTTCATAATTAACACTAAATGAATTCCATATAATGTTGAAATTACAACCACTATCTAATGTTTCATTTTTTACAATATCGTAAAAATTACATTGAATTAATTTAGTTTAAAATAATGTGGTGTGAAATAACTGATAAACTTATTTCTTTTTTAATTTTTACTTAGACCACTTTCATAATTATGGGCTCATATATCGAAGATTAGCAAGTGTCAACGTTGGTTCAGGAGGTTTGCTACTGCTGATTATGACCTCTCTAACAGGCTTCGAAGTGGAGGCACCTTGAGTCACATTTTCCTTCATGGACTCTGGAGTTTATAAAGAGGGGATTGAAAATTTGCAGGAAAGATGGCTGTCCTCGATAATGATGCAGATCATATAACAGACTGTAAATAAAAGCTTGATTTTACTACAAAATCTGTTCTAGATTTCAAAATAATTAATTACTTACGGGTAGCTCCAATATTCTCTTGGTAGATAAAGAATAATAAAATATAGCATACGAAATCCATCTCTGAAACGTTATTCAATGGAGTTAATAAGGAACGTAGGACCCCATAAATTATCTTATTAAAATACACGAAGTCTCTAGAACTCGATCGATCGACTGTTCCTCGGTAGAATAAGAAGAGGATCAATTCTTCGTGGTCTTTTGAATCCGTCGAGTGGTTATGAAACGGTAAGTAACCGTTCGAGGAATGGTTTTTCCGTAGGGCCGGTCGATTTGGCACTTTGGAAGAGTATCGGAGGGCAACGTATGGCACACCAGAGTAACATCCACTTTGATAGTGGATATCAAGCCTGAAACACTCTCTTATCTGACGGTCTCCGTTCTCGGAGCTCTCTCATTTCCTTTCCCCTTTCGACTTCGTCTTACAATAACAACTGGCTAACCACGTTTGTGCTCTATCATGCCTTTGAACTCGATCGCGAAATATCCTGTTACAATCTCGATGGAGTGCTTCTCCAACGGGGGACGCGGCCGCGTCGATCAAGGATTTGAAAGTGCCATAACATAAAATTCTGAAGCCGGCTTCTCGATCGGCCAAGTAAAAAAGGAAAGCCGGAGGTCCCAGGGACGGCAATACTCCTCCGCGCCCGAAGCCAATCCTCTTCCGCAGTAATGGTAACGCGGGGGTTAGGATCGAATGGTCCGACATTGGTCGCTCGGACCCCGGATATTATCTGGGAAATTTATTCGCGATCACGTCGACCCGGTATGATTAAATAAAGATATCACGTGCGAGCCGCTCGTTAAAAGCCTTTAGGAGACCATAACTTTATCACGCCTTTCGCGGGGATGACCTGCCGCGATAAAGCGCGGATGTCTCACATTATACACACGTGCGCGAACTTGCCGGCCGACAGGATCCATTCGTTAGCTTAATGTTTTATCGGAGGCCGATGCGTCGCGGAATGAAAATGTTCCCGTTAAGTCTTCTGAAATTCGCGAAACGGAATTCACGGAAGCAGACTGGCTTCGGTCTGAACTCGCGCACGACGCGACGGTTCTTTACGACCTTCTAAATAGCAGACTCTAGCACGGCTTCGAATATTTAGATCCGTGGAATTATGCATCTTCGCCTAAAATACCATTTCCAGCCGAGCGACCTCTTTACCTTCTATTAGCGTCAGAGAAACGTCTGGTCGGAAATCGAGTTCGATGAATCGATTAATTGAAATAACTCTTATTTAGTTTTCCGGTCATTCCCTAAGGATAAGAGTGAATTAATTTTGCTTTTAGGGATAGCTTTTTTAACCATGCAGGCTGTCTCGGAAATGTTCGAGTTTTTTGAAAGAAGTGATTTCTGAGGTTATTAACCCCTTGCCCTGCAACAAAGAGTCAGACTCGCGATCAAGATATCGAACAGAATCTTTTAAACATGTGTTTCCTTAATTTCCTTTAAACCAAAATAACATTTTATTTAATTTTTGATCGCATACAATCGGTGGAGAATAGCTACGCACGCGGTAATTACAAATTTCACTTTTCTTTTTGTCGTTTCGCGGAGGATAAAGAAAATCTAGTCACTGCTATCAGAAAATAAATCATAGGCCAATGGGTTAACGAAGGAAAAAACGTGGGCCAATCAGAGCGCGGCTTCAGCGGACACCTCTCTACGCTACGATCGATCCATATTTTTTGTTGATAACTCGAAAATTTTTACAAAAGAGAATACAAGCGTCTTGGAATAACCCCAGGAATTCTACCTTCCAAGGAACTCAAACTTTTTCGGACACCCTTGATAGTAAAGGGTGTCCCAAAATTAACGGAAGATTTGAATTAAATAGAAAACACAGTGTTTAGTCTTTAAATTATTATTTTTTCATTGAATCATAAAGTACATAGGATAGGGTTATTTATGGAATAACACATCGGGCAAATGGCCTCCGCGGCTTTGCTGGTACATACGCACTCTTTTGTCGAAATTTTTCATGACCTATCTGCATAATTGTGGTTGAATTTCGTTGATGTAGTATTTAATTTCCTCTTGTAATGCACGGGTAGTTGTGGGCTTGTTGACATAAACCTTTGACTTTAAATAACCCCATAAGAAGAAATCTAATGGTGTTAAATCACATGATCTAGGGGGCCAATTCTGATCACCAAAACGACAGAGTACACGACCAGGAAATGTCTCATGCAGTCATTGAATTGTTTCACTGGCTGTATGACATGTGCCACCGTCTTGTTGAAACCACATATTGACTATATCAGTACCATCCAATTACGGTAGAAAGAACTGTGTTATAGAACACTAGTAACAGTTACTGCTTGACCAGCGTCATTTTCAAAAAAGTATGGTCCAAGGATGCCTCCCGCCTAAAATCCGCACCAAACAGTGACACGTTGTGGGTGAATTTGTTGTTCGACAATCACATGTGGGTTCTCCGAACCCCAAACACGACAATTTTGCCGATTAACAAAGCCATCAAAGTGAAAATGTGCTTCATCGCTTAGGATGATTTTGCTAAAAAAATCAGCATCCACTTGTTGATGTTGAATAATCCATTCCACGAACCCTCTTCGCTGTTCATGGTCATTAGACTTCAGTTGTTGTGTTAATTGAATTTTGTAAGCATGGAGACACAGATCTTTTGTGAGTATACGCTGTAGAGAGCTTCTTGAAATTTGCAATTCTTGTCCACGACGCCGAACTGATGTTGCTGAGTTTTCGTCAACACTCTCACGCACTGCTTCGATATTGACATTTGAACGGCTTGTTTTTGGACGACCGGTGTGTTTAGCGTCTCCAACTGATCCAGGCTCCCTCAATTTTTCAATTAATCTTTTCATAGTTGACGAGGTTGAAACACTATTTTGACCATATTTTATAGAAAATTTTCAAACTGCGGCCGCTAAACTTTCATTATTTTTGAAATATTGTTCAATAATGAAAACACGTTGTTGTATCGTATAACGCTCCATTTTTACTAACCCTAAACTTTCAGCTGTTATTCCTCCCATAATTCAATGCTACTACTTGATTGAATTTACACTAAAAATGTCACTCACATAATTAGAACGTAATTTTCTTCTTTTAACAAATAGCTACTAAAGTTAATCCTTTTAACTCTTTTAACTCAAAAACCATTTTTTCTATCCTAGAATATTTTCATTCTACGCGATGTATTTGCTCCTGTTTTTTTACCATTACTCGTACTTTGATAGTTAAATTTCTAACAATTTCTCGGATACAAACCTGGAGGTGTGAAAATTGTTCGAAATAATAGTGCGGAAATTCGGTTTCTGGAGTCGCCATCCGAGTGCTAAAGAGTTAAGGGACATTCTGCTTCTCCAAGCTTATCTTTTCAAATATCTTATCAAATAGTTTTTCGGAAGAACTGTTACGTAGAGTTTTCCAATTGGGATTTTACACATACATAGGTATTTGAATGCATCGATTGTTTCTTCAAATCCAATAATATTAACACATTAACTGCCTAACTGACGACCTCAAAAATAGCATAAAATCAAATTAATTTATTTAATGAAGCAGAAATTGAAAACTTTAAATGTATGGCATGTAGTTATCTGTCAACCTTCTTGCATTCTTCAGAAATAAACTACATCGAATGCAACGAATATAATAACGTACAAATTTATTGTTAAACATGGACTAATAATTCTGTCACCCATATATGGGTTACATGGCAGTCAAAGTGTTAAGACAGATTCACCACGAAGATTCGAACCACCGGTGCGCATGTTATTTCTTTTACGGTTAACTCGAATGCCCAAAATTCCCGTACGGAACTGATGATTTTCACAGCAATATTTCTATGGTATAATTTTTTTTTTTAAATCGTAAAAGTGATACCGAATCCGGCGAACTTTCGTATCGCGATTCGTCCACGCTCGGCGGTTACGATATCGCGAAAGCTAAACCAAAATCAGATTTTCTCGACTGCGTGTCACCGACGTCCCCATTGGAGTAACATCAGTTTGATTGTTAACTGGAACAATTACCTAGCGAATTTCCGCGCCGGCAAGTGAGGCACCAATCGATTCAAGAGCTGAAACATACTTATTTGCTAGCGATTTCTCAATAGAGCGCTGGCTGCGTTTTGTTCGCAATCAGCGGATCCAGTTTTATCGTTCGGCGCTCGTACCGTGTACGATTGGTTCACGGCACGATTGGTCTACCCGTGTTTCGAAAACTACGTGCTACCGTATCTTTGTTTGATCGGAGCAATGCATGGTACGATCGCTTCATAGAGAGTTCGCTACGGGATCAGGACAAAAGTTGCACCGATTACGCTCCCGTGCACCTCAAATGCATTGCGAAATTCTTCGATTTATTCGTCTGGGGCGGATCTGTCAATACTTTGTACATGGGACAGCGTAGAATTGAAATAAGCTGTTGTGAGCGTCGGTGAATGCGTGAAGATATCTGCTTTGTTCGTCCAAATATTTTCAAATTCCCATAAGCTCATCACAGATTCTGTAGTCATTAGCGTTTTCTTATATTATTTAACACGTTGAATGCCAAGAGAATTTTTCTGTACTTTAAACAAGTTTCATTTATTTCATTCATAGAAGCGATCGATGTTGTTAAAGAGAATTGTTAGTTACTGTTCATTCGTATTGCGCTGTAACGCGGATAATGGTTCGGCGTCGCCGAAGATCGTAGATATTCCACTCAAATTTCTTGACAACGCGAGTTGTTTTTTTTTAAACGATAGAGATGATACTTTGTTAAATGACTCGAGAGATATTCACAACAAACGTACATTCTATGTTTTAAATGGAAACACAACTTTGCAACGATTACAGATGAGGTTTTCTTGTCGATAAATGTTTTGAATAGTTCTCTTCGAGAGACTGTTTTTAAGTGATTTCGAGTGTTACTTTTTGATTGCAAATAACCTCGTTGTAGGCGGGAATATAAGATGATCCAAGCGGATTCGTGGATTTTACATTTTTCGAGGTTAACTAGGGAAACGGTCACCTTAGCTGATTGGTTTTAACATTGTAGGGAAAGAGTAAGGCGATCGCCCAGATTAACCCTTTCGCTCCGAGCGCCACATATATGCGGTATCCAAATGATGTGTATACAAATGCCATCTATAGTCGATGACAACATTTTTCTGTTGATTTAATTGATATATTGGATTAATCACTTCTTAAAACTGCTCTCGTTTTATTCAGCAGAGTTGTTATTGAAGACTCTTATTAATATTCGGAAATTGTGCTATTCAAAAAATTGTTGCTAGTTCCGATCGTTTGCAATAGTAAATTTGGAGTTATTATTTTATGATATAACAGAACATTCACTGTAGTTTGTAATAACATAAATTGTATCTGTTTGTTGCACATACTTTTCTTAATACTAAACAGTGAACTAAATTATATCGAAATTTATCGTCGCAAAAATATTCGAACACATAACTTATTCTCGCATTTCTTGCGAATAACGACACACCTTTGCCGTTTGTTTACAAACATAATGTCGAGCAAGATGAAGAACACGCTTCACGATATCAGTTACTGTTCGAAAGCTGTTAAGATCAGTTCGAAAATCTAAGTATGGGACGAAAAAGTAAAAATACTTCATTTGACGTACGATAATTACTAATTTTTTTACAGAGAAAAAGAGAAAAGGTATCGGGAAATCGGTAATCTTCTAAAATTAAGTAAGAGTAGCGTAGCTGATATTATACGGAGATATAATGAAGAAAATAGAATTGAATCAATTCCTCGGAAAGGCTGACCACAGAAGCTTGACGACTGAAAGAAACGTATTATTTTGAGAAAAGTAAAAGTGAACCCTGGTTTAAGTGCTCCAACATTCAGTGCTGAATTATTTCAAGAGATAGGAAGTTCATCTAGATCTAACACGTCGGGTATTAAAAACAGATGGATATAATGGTAGAGTAGCGCATAATAAACCGTCTATAAACGAGGCGAATTGCAAAAAAAGATTAGCTTTTGGAAAACAATATGTTCATGAGGAAAAAACTTGGTGGAATTATGTAATTTTCGCTGATGAAAGTAAATTTAATCTGTTTAACACAGATGGACGAAAATTAGTATGGCGTAAACGAAATCAAGAGCTTAACCGGATAAATTTAAATCCAACAATAAAGCACGGTGGTGGAAGTATTATGGTGTGGGGGTGTATTTCATGTAAAAGAGTTGAACAACTGGTTTTTATAGAAGAAATTTTAAGTAAATTTAAGTATCTAAATATTTTAAAACAAAATCTTAAGAAAAGTGCGATCACAATGGATATAGAAGACATATTTAAACATTATGAATATAATGATCCTAAACATAAAGCCAGAATAGTTTAAGAATACCTTTTATATAATTGCCCAAAAGTATTACATCCGCCATCACAGTCACCAGACTTGAATCCCATTGAAAATGTATGGGATCTTTTGGACAAGAAAATTCGAACAACACCGATAAGATCGAAGGAAGAATTAAAAAAACGATTAATTGAAGAATGTAGACGTATACCGCTAAGTTACTTCCAAAAGTTATAGGCAATATGCTTAAGCGGTTGCAACACGTAATTAAAGCTAAAGGCTATCCAACGAAATATTAATTATTGCTTATGTTAATAACTTTCATGTTTAAATGTTATAGTTTGTCAAGCGTCCGAATATTTTTGCGACGATAAATTTCGACATAATTTAGTTCACTGTTTGGTATTAAGAAAAGTATGTGCAACAAATAAATAAAATTTCTGTTATTACAAACTACAATGAATGTTCTGTTATATTCTAAAACAATAACTCCAAATTTACTATTGCAAACGATCGGAACTAGCAACAATTTTTTGAATAGCACGATGTCCGAATATTAATAAGAGTCTATTTCTGGCGTGATTTTCCATTCAGTAACGGTACTTTGGCGGACAGGACTGCCGTAGCGAAAGGGTTAAAAGTAACTCTAAGGTACGAATTGTATCTACGAGTGACGCGCGGGGAATCCGTTTATCCGTTTTCTGCGAAAACAATAAGTTATCGACGGTGACTCGACGTCTGTTGATCAGCTGTGGGTCGCCAAGAAAAAAAGTGCTTAATATTCTAAGGGAAGAAATGGCTTTTCGGAGAAACTGCTTGCTACGACGGGATTCGTATTGTATAATGTGCTTACCGGACTAGTGAAATCGGTAAGGTAAATTGTGTCAGTTGAAAGATAATGAGTTTTGTCGACATTCTTGATTTTCTATAGGCTTTAATGCTGAACAGTCACTGTTCAAATTAGTTATTATTTAACACATGTAGTATCTAACAAATAAATACAATATCTACAGTTTGTTGTTGTGTTGTTTTACGTTCTGTAAATACAACTAAAGAAGTCAAATATGACTGATAAAGCTAATTAATAATATAATAAACAAATTTATTATTAAACATACCTTAATTGCATTCCCTTGTATATTATTACGCTGGCGAACAAATTATTGCGGATGTTACCGCTTCATTCGCAGTTGACATTGTTATAAAAATACAAGTTGGAGTGATTTCATTGGATGCGTTTAAATTGAGACATAAAATCACAAAAATTGCTTCCACGATTAATCGAAGTTTCATTTAATTTTACTTGATACCTCTTTCTATTTTTTGACAATTTCAAATCATCATGAATGGATAATTCTTAAAGAATATTAGACCAAGGCTTTAGAAAAAAGCCTGCCTACTCTCCCAGGAACTCAACAATTCTTAAGTGCGACGATATAAAACCATAAAAATTGCTTTCACGATTAATCGAAGTTTTATTTAATTTTACTTGATACCTCTTTCTATTTTTTCACAATTTCATATTGTTGTAAATGGATCGTTCTTATAGAATATTAGAACGAGTAATTACTATTGCTCTATCCCTTAAAGCAAAAATATGACCCACATTCATTTTAGAAAAAAGTCTGCCTACCTTCCCCAAGGACTCAAAAATTCTTAAGTGCGACGATATTGGCAACTTTAGCCTACATAGGTTAAAGAGCATCTTCCTTTTCAACCTCTTAGCCGTTGTCGTCTCGTGCAATATACCTACACATATATCCACTTGGCGACCTGAACTCGAGACCTCGACATCTCTCACGGGCATCATAAGGGAGAAAAAGTGCTTGCGTGTGAAACATTTTATACTGTACGACTTCTGTGAATGCGTAACGATTTATGTACACGAATGTAGACATGCCTGGAGGCGTCCATAAAAAGATCCAAACTATTTAACCCCTTCCACCGAAACGACGAATTAAACTCTCGAAGAAAATATTGAACCGAAACTATTAACCCCTTGCCCTACAACAACGAGTCAGACTCGTGTTCAAGATTTCGAATAGAAACTTTTAAACATGTATTTCCTTAATTTTCCTGAAACCGAAATAACAGTCTATTTAATCTCTGATCGCATACGTGGAAAATAGCTACGAACGGGGTAACTACAAATTCGACTATTCTTTTTGTCGTTTCACGAAGCATAAAGAAAATCTAGTTACTGTTATCAGAAAGTAAATCGTAGGCCAAGGGGTTAAACATGCGTTGCCAATTTCCTTTATACCAAAATAAAATTCTGTTTTACGAATAGCAGTACGTAGTCGTTAAAAAAAGACATAGGCGCTCAATAAATATGAATTCCCTTTTTGATTCAAAGTTAGAACTTTAAGTTACAATAAAATTAATTGCAAAACGTGACGATAACGTTTGCATATTCCCGATGTATTTCGCAGAGTTAGTCACCGCAGGAGAATTACGTCCACGTACGTTGACTTGTTCATGAATGAACATTTTCAGAAATATTCGTACGCGATCGATCGAGCAGGATTCGTAATGTTGTGACGTTCGCCATACTGCCTTGCTTTCATTTTTCTTAAACTGTGTAAAGTATCGTTGCGTGTTTTCTGTTCCTCATTTGGCGAATGACACGGCATCTCGTTAATTTACAATTATATCTGTACAATTAGTAACTTTTCTACAACCAGAGTACAATTTAGATAAATCTATCAATTTGCCGCCCAGTCCGCTCGACAGCCAAACTTCGACTCCTCTCGATTGTCTGTCGGTACAACAGTTCTGTGACAACCACTTTCTTCTCTTATCTTCTTAACCCTTTCGCTACGGAAGTCCCGTCCGCCGAAGTGCCGTTACTGAACAGAAAATATGCATAGTGCACGTCGTTTCTGTGCGTACGTTTTTCTAAGTGTTCAATAACAACTGTGCTGAATAAAACAAGAGCAGTTTTAAGAAGTAATTAATCCAATATATCAATAAAATCAACAGGAAAATGTTGTCATCGACTATAGATGGCATTTGTATACACATAATTTGGATGCCGCATATACAGTGAGTAACGAAAGTATTCGAACGGAAAGGATTCGGACGGATGAAAAGTTTGACGTTGAAAAAACATAAGTCATATTAGGAATTACAAAATACTTTTATTTCTGTAACAACACATAAGTATCATGATTATACATGTTAAATTTGAAGTGTCTCTGATAAGGTAAACAATACTTATGAAATGTTTCTTGGTAACGGCATCTAAATGAACGCCACAAAAGTATTCGAACGACTAAATTAATAGTACATATTTTAAACAACTATAGTGTTTTAATATTTTGTCGGACCACCGTGAGCACTTATTATGGCTTGCAACCGTCGTTGCATGCTATCAACCAAATTTTCAGTAATATCTTTTTTTATATTGTTCCAGACGTCCAAAATTCTGGTCTTTAATGCTTCCTTGGAATTAATACTATGTTTACTAAGTTGTTTGCCAATTTCTGCCCATAAGTGTTCTATGGGGTTAATGTCCGGCCTTTGTCGGGGTGTTTCTAAAACGTGGGGTACGTTCTATATGATCCATTTTTTAACAATACGTGCGGTATGTTTTGGATCATTGTCCTGCTGAAAATGAAAATTGTCTACTACCCCTACTTTTTCCGCACTTTGCTTCAATTTGTCTTTCAATATTTGCATATATTTATATTTATCTAATATTCCGTCGATAATGACGAGGTTTCCAACACCACTGGCCCCCATACATCCCCATACCATTATCGACCCACTCCCACGTTTCACGGTTGGTCGTAGATTTTTAAGATCCACCTCTCTATTTGCTTTTCTCCAAATTTTATGACATCCATCTGAGCCAAATATATTAAATTTGCTCTCGTCCGAAAAAATTACGTGTTTCCAAAAGTCCTTATCCTTGTTGACATAATTTTTAGCGAAACTTAATCTCTTCTGTTTATTGACTTTGCTAATAAATGGTTTCTTTCGAGGAATACGACCATGAAAATCATTTTTACGGAGAATTCTTCGACAAAGTTCAGGATGAACTTGTTTCCTGAAGCTATCAGCAACTTGTATAGCAAGTTTTGGTGCAGAAATTGTTGGGTCCTTTTTTATTTCACGCACAGTTATATTCTCTTCCTTCTTGGTTAATTTCCTAGGCCGGCAGGACGGACTTCATCCTGAAGGATTCCAGTGGTTTTTAACTTTTTTACTATGTAATAAATGGTAGATTTACTTTTCCCTAACAATTGTTCTATTTCGCCATAGCTCTTGCCTTCATTATGCCACTTAATTATCAATTTTCTATCAGCGATGGTTGTCTCCGATTTTTTTCGGTACATTATTAATATGAATTTTACAATCTTATTAACACTTGCAGCACTGAACAAGGGAAGTGTGTAACACCAATTGAGAAAGCCAATCTTTATTGTTTGTCAAATTCAAGGATTGTTTTGTACTACAAGTTTCGTCGTTCGAATACTTTCGTGACATCTGTTTACTCGACGTTACCAAGAAATCTTTCATAAGTAATGTTTACGTTGTCGGACACACTTCAAATTTAACATGTATAGTTATGACACTTATATATTACTATAGGAACAAGAGTATTTCGTAATTCGCAATATCACTTACATTTTTTAAGCGTCAAACTTTTCATTTCAGAGCGTTCGGATACTTTCGTGATTCACTGTATGCGGCGCTCGTCGAGTGGATACCGCATACAGTGGCTCAAAGTAAAACTCGGACACCTATATATTTTCACTTTCTGAGGTTATTATTAGTATAAGAAAACAAATTAAATGAAAAACAGAATTATTTTCAATAATTTACACTTAAAGTCATATAAAATTTATTAAGCAAAGACAAAAATTATTCACAATAATTCAAAACAAAATGGAAATGTTAAAAGTCATGAACTAGCCTCAAATTGAAACTCGGACAGTTGGTAATCCTGTGGGAAAAACGAATAAAACGCGGGGAATCACCCTTCATTTTTTCATACTTTCTTTTTATGTAGGTTTTAGTTGACGTAAGTCGTCAGTTTCTGTGAAGTTTTGTTTTAATTTCTCAAAATGGCTAAACAATGTGGCCAAACGTTATTAGAACTCCGGGAACTTGTTATAAGTCAATTTAGAGACGGTTTGCCTGAAATAATGTGGAAAACAAATCAAAACTAAGTAAACGGAAGATCTTCACAGAATCCGAGGAGCGTTGAATCGTACGACAAATTAAAAAAAATCCACAATTAAGTGCCCCGAAGTTAGCTACTGAAGCTAAAATACATTTAGGAAAAGAAGCTAATTCAGAAACAATGAGGATTATATTAAGAAAAAATAATTTTAATGGGAGAGTTGCCTGGAAGAAACCATTTGTGAGCAAAAGAAATCGTTCAAAACGATTACATTTCGCGAAATTGTACGAAAATAAAAATTTTTCATTTTGGAGGACAGTTTTATGTACAGGCAAGAGTAAATTTAACATTTTTCGATCCGATGGACAAACTTATGTTTGGAGAAAACCTAATGAAGAGTAGAAGGAAAATAATTTAGGACCTACTGTTAAACATGGGGAACGTTCAATAATGGTGTGGGGATGCATGTCAGCTGCTGGACTAGGAAATCTCCACATTATTGACGGGATCATGTATCAGACAAAATATCTACAGATTTTGAAGAACAAGTTTCTACCAGTTTCTACAGGACAATGATCCAAAGCATCCGGCTCATAATGTTCGTCTATGGTTACTTTATAATTGCCCACATGTAATCGAAACTTCCGCTCAATCCCCTGATTTGAATGTAATCGAACATCTATGGGCGTACTTAGAAGAAAAATTGAAAAGCCACATTATTTTCAATGCTAAAGATTTAAAGAAAGCATTAAAAGAGGAATGGGCAAATATTTATCCTTCGTATTGCGAGAAACTAGTACGGTCCATGCCGAATCGATTAAAAGCTGTAAAGCAAATAAAAGACTACCAACAAAATATTAATATCAAATAAATTAGCATAAATCATATGTACATATCTACAAGAAAATTGTCTACTGTCCGAGTTTTATTTTGAGGTCAAATTCCATTACTTTTTAAAGTTCGTTTTTTTATGACTTAATGTAAATAAATTTTGTTTTTAGTGAATTTATATAACCTTGAATAAAGCTTACTAAAAATAGCTTTATTTTTTATTTATATTCTTTTCTTACCCTACCAATCGCTTCATAAGGCCAAAAATGTCAGTGTCCGAGTTTTACTTTGAGCCACTGTATGTACGGCGCTCGCAGCGAAATGGTTAAGGGTTGTTCACCATGAAGTAATTCTTCATTATAGCGACTCCATATGAACAGCCGTCGTAACGGTATGTTATCTATTAGTTCGTAAAGTTAATTATAACATTAAAGCTCGTTCTTCGAATATGCAGTTGTTCGGCGGTGGAACCTTCTCAGATTTGACAGTTGTCGTTCCTCGGTATTTCAAGCGCGCCTATTTTCTGCCAGTGAAATCTAATAAACTTGTGATGAGGAAACCGGTTTACAGTGTCGGATTACTTCCTAGTAACTGCGTCCTCCGCAACGTAATAGTAGCACGCCAACGTACCGAATAACTATTACCGGATGAAATATCGAGGGGTATAAGTAGAGTTCGAGAACCGAAAAGTGTCAGATTTTGTCGATCCTCCGGGATGAAATGGGAATCTTATTGAAGGATACGATCCATATAACTATCCTATCTCTCTAAAGTCACCTCCTTCCAATGCTACTATGACAATCGCTGTCCTCCATATTCCTCATCCCGTGGGATGCTTCAAACGAACCCTAGTAATCTTTTACTACAATTCTCAGAATCTGTAGCAGCTTCTCAGGAACTATTACAGCTACCATGGGAACCTCGGTGTGTTTAATGTTTCTAGGTACTTTTCTTCGCTCCTAGACCCTCAGGAGCCTTCAAAACATAGGACCTAGACGTTATTCGGAATACGTTCAAGTTCCATCGCGATACAAAGCTTCTTCGGTGTTCTCGGATAATATTGCAGTTTCGAATAAATCCTTGAAGAAATTAGACACAAGATTTAATCTTTTGCACCCGAAGATGTTTCCACTCGAAAACCATGACATTCTTTCTGACCTAGAATATTTGCATTCTGTCTGATCTATTTTATCTTATTGCAATTAAATTTACTGTTAAAACAAGGAAGTCTAAACATATTAGACCGTTCACGTTTTACCTGCCGACAAACGTCCACTTAGAGGAGTGGAACAAAATAACACGGGCTGTAACATTTAACTTAGTAAATTCCATGCCAAGAAGTCTCGAAGCTTTTATAAAATCCAAAGGCAATTCTACAAATTATTAAAATATAAAAAATATATTGTATTTATATAGTTTGTTTTCCATTATTCATAACTGTACGAATACTTTCTGTGCATCTATTTCTTACGTTTATCTATGCTTGATGTATATTTTTGTTAATCTTAAAAAAATTAAAATTTAGTTTTCACAAAATCTTTTCTACAAATAACCAAGAATATTTATTAATCATTTTTTTCGCTTAAAATTTATAACTGAAGTTTACGCACACAGTTTTATTTGAAATTGGTCGCTGTACGAATATTTTCCACACCGACTGTATACTAGTGCTCATTGATGGGGTGGAAATATCCACTACCAATGAGCATGTACAACGATCTATGTGAACCATGATTATTAGGTAAATCGGAAAGTTCCGTCCGTTTTTTTACAAAAAGTATAGCTTTATTCATGAAAGAAAATGAAAAAGTACGTTAATCAAAATATTGTCCATCGTTAGCGATCACTTTTTCCCATCTTTCGGGCAGCAAGCGAATTCCGCGTCGAAAGA
>CM052090.1:14898652-14981828 GCA_028453745.1 Agapostemon virescens | reverse complement strand
ACCCTTCAATATCTCGATTTGAGCATAAATGGACTTAAGGGGGTAAAAGGGGTCTAGAAGGCCAAAAAAAGCCTTTCTATGTGAATTTAATAAAAAAATACTAGATGGATTTTTTTGGAATTTTTACCATTTATTGTACATATATTGTATTGTTTAAATTCATTTTTATGAGCAATTATACCAATATATACAGACGCCTTAAAAAATTTTTTCATATTTGCGAGCACTCTAGCGCCTCGTAGAATCGTGTGAAACAAAAAACTCTGGGATATTTTTAAAGCTAATGAGTGCAGTTTCTATGAACCTTACACTTGAGAAGATTCCTGCAAAGAAAGTTTCAAAATAGCCGGTAGAAGTGAAATTTTTTATTTTCGCGTAAAATTTTTGCCTTATTTCATTTCTAACTTTTTGTAAACATTAAATTTGGCCAATATCGTAGGTTCACATAGAAACTATGTTTATATTCTTTCGTTTAAAAAAAAATCAAGTAGATCCGTCGATTAGTTTTCTCTCAATCGTGCCCGCAAATTTGGAAAACATGGTTTCGAGAAAAGCGCGTTTAAAGTTTCGGAACCGTTCAGGAGCGCTCGGCACACGTCGGCGTTCGACACTCATTTTGCACTGTTCCGGTGTTTATTCATACTTGGGATTTTACAAACATGTTCTCTGTATAGAATACTATTGATTTAAGCAATAAAAAAAAGTCGATTTTATTTACCTCTGAACCCCTTTACCCCCTTAAGCCACTTTCAAAATAAACGGCTCACTTACGTGTTCATTTATTTGAATTTATTTCTTCTAGTTTATTTCTTAAATGCAAATATAGTGATGTGAAAATTGTTTTGAATAATAGTATGGCATGTTATGGTGTCGCCCTAGAGACGCCATTGAAGTGCCTAATGGTTAACGTCTACTTGAACATTTAATATAAAATTTCATTAGAAATGCAAAGTTTAGCGTGTACGCGTCTCCTTTGTCCCTCGTGCAAATGGCGAGTCCTAATTCTAGAAAAGCCTGGTAGCAATTATTGTTGACACTTTGATGAGACTTTGATGCTGTCGATTAGCAGTTTGAATTGTCAGAATTTTTTGCAAGCGCGTCAATAATTGCAACTAACGTAGCGCCTGCGTCATTGTTATTCGAAATGCTAACTGCACCGTTAACATAGCGTTCTGATCTTCCCTTTTGGGGTTGTTTTTACAGTATGTCATAAATAATGTTATTGCACGGTTAAAAAATGGAAAAAGGGAACAATACTTCGTTCCCGTCTGCGCAGCAAGCTGATCGCTGCGAAAACAAGCTATCGCTGCACCTACAGAGATCTCTTAGGTATAGGGGATGTAATTTTAGTTGCCAGATTAATCCCCATTCTACTGTTATTCCACCGTGTACATTGTCGTTCCGCAAACAAATGCAACGTACACGTTTTTACCTTGGAAAGTGGAAAAACTTAAGGAAATAAAGAAATTTCGAGGCTGCTCGCGATGAAACTTTTGTGGACCAACCATTGCGCGACAGCGACAAATTGCGGATATATTCTTAAATATTAGGTGTCAGGGAAAGTTCTGTGGTTTTCTGTTATGTCTACTTCTAAAGCTTGTAGGTAATAGTTGGCGACACATATGGAAACAAAACTAGCGAGAGTTTCGGAGCTATGTATTCAATTATGGAACTTCATTTAGCAAGCTGTTATTTCCTGTGGAATAGAAAATAACGTTGTGCAAACAGCAGAAAACTTATACGGTATGTTTGGCGAAGCCGCAGTTGCTTCAAGAAATTGTCGATGATCATTCGAAAAGATTCGAAATAATAATTTTACATCGGAAGAAAAACTCTGATCACGGAGACCGTTTGATATTCGCGACGACATTTTAGGAACCATGATTAAGAACAGACATTCGTTAACATTCATTGATACTGCAGCATACTTCAAGTTCACCAAACAACAGCACCGAACCGTAGAAATGAATGACTTCGAATTTGTAAACGAAAAGACGACAAAACTGTTCCTTACACTTAAGAGTATGCTTCTTTTAACACTAAACCTATCGAGCATTAAAATTGGCTAGTATATATAGTTTTATAAAAAATGTATAATTACAATTATATAGTATAATTAAATTTAAAATATATAATTTTATAAAAAATTTCATTTATTTAAATTAGTGCAATTTCTACTAGAATATATGATTTCTGAAAAGGCAATTTTATAATTTAAATAATTGCAAAATAAAGAATCTGAAAATGTTTCATGAAAATGAGTCATTTGATCCACTGTGTTAGGTTAACAGTTAAGTCGACAGTACATTCTTCAAATGCACAATGAAGTAGTTCTATCGTTCGAGTTTTACATTCAATTGCAGAATAATTATGCAGAGACAAGCTTCGCGGGAAAAAGTTTCCATTTAAATGAAAGTGCAACGGTTAATTAAGTGTTAGCAATGAATTTTTACATGTAATAATTATAAAACGGCTGATCCTCTCGAAATTAAGTAGTAAACATCGTAGACCCCGCGACAGCGGTCGCCAAAGGGATGCGCCATTAAACTTTCTCTTGACTCTCCTCTGTCTTTCTTTCTTTTTTTTCTCTCTCTCTCTCTCTTTCTATCTATTTATCTATCTATCTATCTATCTGTCTATCTACCTCTCGCTTTCCTCTCTCCGCTATTGTGTCTTGTTTCGGACGTGCACACGAGCGCGCGCGCGCGTCAGCCACGAGCTAGCTATGGGACTTAATTGACTGACTGCCGGCATCATGCTCAATGCTCAGTTAATTAAAAGATAGGCCCGTGATACGCCAAGGAAATCGTTAGACGTCACGGTGGGCGACAGCATTGTCGCCGTGCGGTGGCTGTAATCACCGTCCCGCGTTTCTAATGCCAGCTGTTTACGCCGGAGAATGGTGTTTCAAGTTTGGGAAAGAGGAAACGAGACGGGAAACAACACTATCATTATTGACACTGTATAGCAGGTGATAAAAACGGTTTCCTTTCATTAAATGGGGTTCGCAACACCTCGTTACCAGAAATGCTGTCTTACGTTCATCGAATGACTTTGATCTTCCGTATCCTGTCTTGTACCGATTGTACCAGGTATGTAAACGCAAAACCGGAATTTTCGTATAGAAAATATACGTTTATTGTATGAAAATTATACAAAACATTTTATTCGAAATATTACCCATCGGTAGCTATACATTTTTCCCATCCTCTGACAATTTGTGGATGCCACGCCAAGAAAACTGTTTTCGCCTTTTGAGGCAAACCAGTCATCGAGTCATTTTTGTACATTTTCGTAAAATGTGAAAGACCTATAAGTGGTCTATAATAAGTAATAATCGGATGGAACCAAGTCTGGTGAGTAAGCCGCATGCGAAAATAATCGACGACGCGATTTGCGTCGGTTTCACAGCAGGTTCCATTAAAGGTGGTAGGCGACACTGTAGGAATCAATTACCGATACTTCTTTCGAAAAACTTCTTCAAAATATGCATTTTTATAGCATTTTCGACGGCGAATTCAAATATAGAAAAATCAATTGTGCAAACATCTTTTCAAATTATTTTTATAGTAGTTACGTATTTCACATTGCTATTTCTATCGCGTTAGCTTGTAACAAAATATTACAATTATAATATTCATAACACGACATTGTTGATTTTGGCCTACGTCTCATTATATTGGATTGTCCAGAAAATTCGTGCCGATTTCGACGGAAGATTGAAACGCATATAAATGTGATGCATTTAAGTTTTGATATACAGTGGGTCAAAAAAGTATTGGCACACCCAGTTTTCTTGGAATATCTTTAAACTATAAAGTAATCTATTAATATTAACTATGTTTATTAGTGTCTTTTGACACGCAGAAATAGTATGTTGACTGAGAATTATCAGTTATTTGTTATAAGGAAGTAAAGTAAAAAAAACGAAAATTCCAAAGTCAAAAAAGTATTGGCACACGTACGGTTTTACTACTAGGATAAGTGTTATTCGCTTTCGTACGCATCAAATTCGGTTCTAAGAACATAAACATAAACAGAATTTGCTGTTATGAATTGCTTCTCTCAGTAAACATAATTAGTTTGTGTTTACACTTTGAACAAGCATCATGGCTACGAAGAAGAGCAAGTTATCGTTGTGTGTGCGAATGAAAATTATTTCATTGCATAAAAGTAGTGAAAGTTATCGAAAAATCGGTAATTCATTAAATTTAAGTTTCTCGACAGTGAGAAATGTCGTAAAAAAATTTAAGGAAACTGGCAGCGTCGAGAACAAACCACGTTCAGGTCGTCCGCGAGTGCTTACAACTAGAGAACGAAGAGACATTGTCAATGAAGCAGTGAAAAATCCTTTTGTAAGTGCCACAAATTTAGCTACTAACATTGCAACATATTCGGGAAAAGAAGTGAGTACCCAAACAGTCCGAAATGTTTTACATTCTGCGGAAATTTATGGTAGAGCAGCGAGGAAAAAGCCGTTCATTAATGAGAAGAATAGAGAGAAACGGTTCGGGTTCGCAAAAATATATATAAATAAGACAATGGAATTTTGGAAGACAGTTATTTTCTCGGATGAGAGCAAGTTTAATCTTTTCGGCTCCGATGGAAGAAGATTTGTATGGAGAAAACCGAACACCGAATTAAATCAAAAGAATATTATTCCTACGGTGAAACACGGTGGTGGTCACGTTATGGTATGGGGCTGTATGTCATACCATGGAGTAGGAAATTTGGTTTTTATTGACAGTACAATGAATGCAGACGTCTATATCGACGTGTTGCAAAATAATTTATTAACGAGTGCAACAAAAATGGGCATAAACGAAACGTTTCATTTCCAACAAGACAATGACCCAAAGCACACGGCAAGGAAAACCAGAGAATGGTTATTGTATAACGTACCAAAACAACTCCCTACACCACCTCAATCTCCGGATTTTAATCCGATAGAAAATCTGTGGCATATTTTAGATTTAAAAATCCGAAAGAAGAAAACAAAGAATAAAACTGACCTAAAAGCGACGCTTTTAGAAGAGTGGTCTAAAATTTCACCGGAAATTACGCAAAGACTTATCGAATCGATGCCTAATCGATTACAGGCCGTAATTAAGGCCAAAGGCATGCACGCCAAATATTAAGTAAGTTCAATATTGTTCATAGTGTTCATTATTGTGCTTTCCGCAATGACATCGTACGTGTGCCAATACTTTTTTGACTTTGGAATTTTCGTTTTTTTTACTTTACTTCCTTATAACAAATAACTGACAATTCTCAGTCAACATACCATTTTTGTGTGTCAAAAGACACTAATAAACATAGTTAATATTAATAGATTACTTTATAGTTTAAAGATATTCCAAGAAAACTGGGTGTGCCAATACTTTTTTTACCCACTGTACACCAAAATTTTGTCCACATATGTCTGAAGTACCGACTGTTAGAATATGTACGCATGTCAATTCTAATATATTCAGATCTTTTTTTTTTGTTTTAAGTGGTGGGAGAAATGCTGTTATGCACACCCCCCTGGGGGAAGGGGCTAGTGTGGAACTACACCAACGGAACCTGATAACGGCCGCGGTCCTATCCACTAAAACCCCCACCTCCTGGGGCGGCAAGGGCACCCACGGGTCTACTATTCGCATTTCTCATGGGTGCCCCCCTTTTATTCGACGAATCCTTTCGCCTTCCTTCTCATCTCCTGTTCTTTCCTATTCTCTGTTTTCTCTTCCGTTCTATACTTTTGTTTTCTCTTCCATTTACTGTTACCCCTCACTCCGTTAACAACACGCAAGCGTGTTCCCAGGGACCACCCCGAGGAGGTGGAGTGAGTGGATTTTAGTGATTTAGTTGGAGTGACCGCCAACATTATGGCCATACCCTCCAATGGATCAGAGTCACCATTGGAGAGCCCCATACACCTCGGTCCCCAATAATATTCAGACCTGTCTTTATGTCACCTTCCGAAAATCGCCACGAACTTTCCTGGAGGACACAATATTTTCCAATTAACACGTTGAATGCCACGCGAATTTTGCATGCTTCGAACAAGTTTCATTTGTTTCATTTATAGAAATGATCAGCGTTATTGATCAAAATTGTTAGTTACTAAAAACTAATGTTTTCACTTCGTACTATAATCTGGTTAATTTTGGCAGTACTGCGTTAATGTTCAATGCTGTTAATTTATTAATAACCGTTCTTAAAGGATGTAACGGTGCCGGTCGCCGGTGACCCCCGTGGCATTCAACGTGTTAAACGCCTGAATCGTCGTTCAAATTATTTTCTTCGAAGTTACGTACAGTGGTTCAAAGTAAAACTCGGACACTGACATTCTTGGACCTTATGAAACGATTGGTAGGGTAAGAAAAGAATATAAATAAAAAATAAAGCTATTTTTAGTAAGCTTTATGCAAGGTTATATAAATTCACTAAAAATAAAAACAAAATTTATTTACATTAAGTCATAAAAAAAAGGAAGTTTAAAAAGTAATGGAATTTGACCTATTTTTATTTGATATTAATATTTTGTTGGTAGTCTTTTATTTGTTCTTGCAGCTTTTAATCGATTCGGCATGGACCGTACTAGTTTTTCGCAATACGAAGGATTAATATTTGCCCATTCCTCTTTTAATGTTTTCATTAAATCTTTAGCATTAGAAATAATGTGGCTTTTCAATTTTTCTTCTAAGTACGCCCATAGATGTTCGATTACATTCAAATCAGATGATTGAGCGGGAGTTTCGATTACATGTGGGCAATTATAAAGTAACTATAGACGAACATTATGAGCTGAATGCTTTGGATCATTTTCCTAGTAGAAACTGTAAGAATCGGCAATACCTAACTTTTCCACACTATCCCCTAAATTGTTCTTCAAAATCTGTAGATATTTTGTCCGATCCATGATCCCGTCAATAATGTGGAGATTTCCTGATCCAGCAGTTGACATGCATCCCCACACCATTATTGAACCTTCCCCATGTTTAACAGTAGGTCGTAAATTCTTTTCCTTGTACTCCTCATTAGGTTTTCTCCAAACATAAGTTTGTCCATCGGATCGAAAAATTTTAAATTTACTCTCACCTGTATATAAAACTGTCCTCCAAAGTGAAAAATCTTAATTTTTTTACAATTTCGCGAATTGCAATCTTTTTGAACGATTTCTTTTACTCACAAATGGTTTCTTCCTAGCAACTCTCCCATTAAAATTATTTTTTCTTAATATAATCCTCATTATTTCTGAATTAGCTTCTTTTCCTAAATGTATTTTAGCTTCAGTAGCTAACTTCGGGACACTTAATTGTGGATTTTTTTTTAATTTGTCGTACGATCCAACGC
The DNA here is from genome assembly GCA_028453745.1 of Agapostemon virescens. Taxonomy (NCBI): domain Eukaryota; kingdom Metazoa; phylum Arthropoda; class Insecta; order Hymenoptera; family Halictidae; genus Agapostemon; species Agapostemon virescens. The sequence goes on along the minus strand of CM052090.1, from coordinate 14,974,487 downwards.
TCCTCGGATTCTGTGAAAATCTTCCGTTTACTTAGTTTTCGTTTATTTTCCACATTATTTCTGGATCTAAAACGTTTTATAATATCGTGAACTGTCGAGTGACTGCATTTCACTATTGATGCAATATTTTGTACAGACAAACCATCTCTAAATTGACTTATAACAAGTTCCCAGAGTTCTAATGACGTTTGTCCATATTGTCTAGCCATTTTGAGAAATTAAAACCAAATTTCATAAAAAATGAAGGGTGATTCCCCGCGTTTCATTTGTTCTCCCCACAGTATTATCAACTGTCCGAGTTTCAGTTTGAGGCTAGTTTTCATGCCTTTAACATTTCCATTTTGTTTTGAATTATTGTGAATAATGTTTGGTTTTTCATTTAATTTGTTTTCTTATACTAATAATAACCTCAGAAAGTGAAAATATATAGGTGTCCGAGTTTTACTTTGAGCCACTGTATGTAATACGAAGTACATTTGAGTATTACAAATTGTCAATTATTATATGGAAAGGTATATATTACAGATTATGATGCCAATGATGCAAAATGTTTAATTTAGAACGATAATTTTGGTAATACTTTACTTTGGTAATAATTTTCATAATCCTGATAAACTACTTCGTATCCTTTAATATACTCCTTGACAGCTACGTGTACAGTATTATACCATACATTCCGCTTTTGTGTTTCTAACCGATTTAAATCTACTATTAAAGGAATCTTTGATGTATTCCTCACGAATTATTGTCCACAATATCCTTGTTTCCTAAGTAATTAAAATTTAATTACATTTGCTATAATCTATAATTATTAAGTCACACGTACGTATGATTATGAAATTGAATTAATTAGGAATATAAGCACGTTGAATTCGCACTACCATTCCGATGGAAATAACATTTTGTTTGTGTGTTGATCAGCAACTTTTGCTTTTGAACATCTCCTCTCTCGCACGTAAATACCAACAGACAAAACTCGCTGCATCATATTCAAAGTTAACAAATGAACGTTCCAATTACTATACACGCGCATACATTACTTAACGATATTAGAATAATTAATAATCAAGTAAAACTTAAATATGCAAGAACAAATTCATACATCACCGATATTAAATCGCAATATCGTGAATGAACAATGGCAGCGCAAGATATTTGCCTGCCACACACATGGTTGCCGTGCATCGATAAAATACGACGGTACCGATATATCAGAATATAATCAGATTATTAAAACCCTACCATCCCAAATGATTAATAAAAAAAAAAAATGATATATATTCATTGAATTCGTAATTCAAAATTGAACTCGTAAAATATATTTTTTCAAAAATAACTCGAACGGTTTATTCCACAGACATCGATCTGACTTTGTTGCGACTCGAATAAAAAGGAGATTAAATGCCGCTTTCAAATCGGCAAGTGATACGCATTTGAAAACATTGCAACATCCTGACATAAACGTTCGCAAAGCCCGTTATTTTTTAATCACTTTTATTAGTGATATAATGATAAATTGCAATTGCGTGTCTCGCATTTAAATGCGCTTATAATCAATGCTTACTGCATACAGATTCGGCCGCACGACAAAACGTGAAAATATTATAATCCCCCAGATAGGCCAGTTTTAAATTATGAAACGAAAAATAACAACCCGTGCCGAACGGAATCGTCCTCCGCTGAAAATGAATAAACGCAGCCGCGGTTGGGCTCGTTCGTCGATAATTTCTGGCGATAGCCTGACGCCCAGGAACTTTTTATCAGGACCTGTTTCGTAATCATTTAACAAATGCTTTGACATTAAACGACGGCTCTCGCTCGGCGCCCAACTGGCCAATGTCTTTTCTCTGTCAACGAAATTAATGCGATGGTCTCTAACCAGGAACCTCGTTCGTTACAACCATCGGACGCGTGTTATTAGCGAGAGTATTGCGCGAATAAAAGTTGCATTCTTCGTGGCGATAAAAATCTACCTTCGCCCGTAACTTGCCTCGTGAACAATACAATTCTATAGCCGCAAATATAATTAACTTCAGCCAGAAAGATGCGAAACTCGATAGATCAATTAATTAGCCATTGAATTTTAACAAGACTTCATTAGAAAGCAATTTTTTTAAATTGAGTACAACTTGTTCGACGATATCGGTAATTTTTTTAACAAATTATTTCAATCCTGAAAACTAATTTGATCGAATAAACTAAGCGTTTAGTATAGTAATCGTTCACGCGTCGACTACGGGAAAGAAAATTAATTTATAGCGGTTGTCACTTTGCAAATTGAATGCTTGTAGAAAAAGGAATATGAATATACATATAGAAATCTCCATATCAAATAAAAATTTCTTAAATTCATTGTACTATATAGGGAAAAAACTAAACAAATATATGTTTCTTCTTTTAATCATTTTAATAAGTCGGAAATGACAAACAATACATTCAGATTCTTCCAATTTGCTTCTCTCATAAACGCATCCAATTCGTAATCTAGTTACAAACTAAGCCTACAACCTTTTTTAAAATACGTTTTATTCGTTATATAATTCCTATCCTTTTTATTCAAACTTTTTTGTTCGCCAAGGTTGCACTTCCTCTCTCAATCGTTATCTGTCGTTTTAATAAATAAGAATTGTGGAAACTATCTCAAAAACATCGGCGATCCGGTAGATGAAAATAATATTTATATGTATATTTGGTAATAAAACTATAGCTTTAATGAATCAAAAATAGAGCTATAACTCTTTTAACTTCTTCCAACGTCTCCATAGTACTGTATCTCCCCTACTTATTTTTATCATAAACTATACTAAACTAACAATTATAAGTTATTTTAAGCAGTGAAGTAATGGGAAGAAAGAAAAGGAAGGAGAGCATTTTATCTTGGGCCTGTTAGGGGACTCATCGGTTAGACTACCTAACAGGCCCTGCCTTAACACTAAAACTACCACAACGGGTTAAATGATTCTTTCCACAGTTTTTATTCCACAATTATTGAAGTTGCAATTGTCTTCATAGAAATTAAGGGAGGAATACACTTTATAAGATGAAAATTTTCGATTTTCTTGTTTGTTTAAAATTGATTCCAGTATGTGTCTAGAATACGTGTACAAAGTTACGGAGCAAAATTTTATGTATTTTGGGAGATACAGCTAACCGAACAGGTAAGCGTCAGACAGGTATCCGTCCGCGAAAGCTGAAAGCGAAGCGAAAGGTGAATTAGATCATTTTAATCATCCTAGTCCACTTCACCCAGATGTCCTTAAACATTTAAAACCGATATATGAAGAACTTTCAAAGGAGGATTTATTAACCAGATGCCTAGGTGGACACACACAGAATTGCAATGAAAGTTCCAATTCAACGGTTTGGCGCCTAAATCCAAAGCATCTAAATTCCGAAGCAAAAATTATCGAAACCTCCGCCTTTATTGCGGCTGGCATTTTTAACGAGTGCTACTCAGCTACATTAAAAATAATGAATGTATTAAATATTAATATTGGGCAACAATGCAAATTCTTTGCCGATACGTATGATGCGCAGCGCATAACGAGACAGGAACACACAAAAGAGGCACGAATCTCTCGTAGGATGCACCAAATGGAGCAAAATGAATTTTTTGAAGCCACAGAAGGCTTACTATGTGGCCCTGGTATAGCGAATTAGTTTCCTCCAGAAGTAAGGGTTCAATAACTACTACTCTAACAATCGAAAAACTTTAAACGCGTTTTTCTCAATTTCTAAATCTTGTGTACACGATATAGAACAATCTATTGGACTAACTGAGCTCCTAAGGCGATTTTTCGTTAGTTGATGATAAAATGTCGTCGATGAACTAAAAAAATTCCTAAATAATTGCATTTTTTTCTTTCAATTTACATTATAAAGTCGAAATTTTTAGCGAAAAATCGTAACTTTTTCAATAATGCTCAAAATTTTTGAATTTTTGTACTTCTTATTGGAATTTTTTTAGTTCATTGACGAGATAAGTTTATAAGGATTAGAAAAAACGTTTGTTTTCCTGTTTCAGATGAAAATTAGAAGCTCTAGGATGTACACAAACTGACGATGGGCGTGGCGCGGAGCTGTGAAGATTTATAAATATTGCGAAAAAAAAATACTGTTGGGCGTCTTGACAGGGCTCGGCAGCGATAGCGAACCGTCCGTCTCACAACAGTTGTAAATTGTCGTGAGTAATAAGAGAGGCGTAAAGAAACAACCGATACACAGCTTGAGTTACACTTATGGACTTTAATAATATATATATACACTTCTGACTAGACCTTTACACTATGTTCAAATGTTGCCTGTAACTTAATACTTCTGACTTTAAACTATGTATAACCAGCGTCGCAACGCGTGGTTGAATCAAACAGCGCTTATCGCGTAAACGTAAAAACAGCAGCGCGAGCCTCGCGCTGCACAAGTATTTGTACTCATTTCTTGATGGGGTGGAAACATCCACCACCAATGAGCATGTACAAATCTATTGCGTGGTCTTAGCATGCCGCCCACCCTGCACTGGTGGGGTGAGCCTAGCACCGAATTTTCTACAAAACGGTACATCTCAGGTACCGTCTCGAGGATGGTCGCGCGCTCGCTGATTTTCACCAAGACGGTACTGTCCCAGGTATCGTCCCGAGGGTGGCCGCGCGCTCGCTGTGTCCGGTGATGCACATCTGTAGGTTTATGGTACGGCAATCGCTATTGAGTATGAAGTCGGCGACTCGGCCGCGCACGTGTCCGCCGAGGACAACCCTAATAAATGTGCCTTTCGAATTTTGGTAAATACTGCCTAGCACATCTGGCAGTCACTTGAATAGGTCCTCAAAAATAGCGGAACGTCGGCGCTCGTACCATAAACCTCTTCGTTAATTAAAGTATTCTTAAGACGTTGTCGCGTCTTAACAAATACATTAATCATTAAAATAGAAAATTTTTTGTGTTGTTTAAATATAGAACATAATATCATGAAAGTTTGAGAATGATTCGCTTTGTAGTTATTGAGAAAAAAATTCCTAAAAATCACTATTTTTTAGGCGCTCTAAAGTGTATTCCCCCCTTAAATCCATACGCTTCTTTATTCATGTAAATATTTCAATAAAAATCGCAGAAAATTCAAATAAACCAAATCTTCTCATTTTTATGCGGCCATATTCTCGAGACAGTTTTATAGCTCGGTAGGTTTGGTGCTAATACATAGAAATCGGTGAAGGATTGGGTAGTAGCGAGAAAGGGCATTCAATTGCCCATCTGTTGGCGAGCGTAGGAAGTTCAGTTACGGCACAGTAGTAAAATCTACCAGGTGCGTAGATATGAAACCGGAGTTTGGTGCATCATCATAATGCACAATCACTTTGTATTGCCTTCGAACCTATTTTCCTATCTTCTAGATCTTCACCATGGCTTTCAAACGTATGGAGACTCATCCAACAATGCCTGCAATTCGCTGTCTTCAAACTTTTTCGGTGGTCTTCCACGTTCTTCGTTTCTCACGTCAAAATCGCCACTTTTGAATCTTTCAACCCTTTAACTGGCTAACAAACAACCTCAAAAATTCAATAAAATCAAAGTAATTTATTTGATGAAGCAACAATTGAAAATTTGAAACGCATAACACACAGTTATCCTTAGTTCTTTTTATATTCTTCAGATATCAACTAAATTGTGCACAACGAATATATTAACATTCAAATTGACTTTTAAACATGGACAAATAAGTCTGCCACTCATATATAGGTGATATGGCAGTTAAAGTGTTAAACCACTCTAAACACTGTGATTTACCAAGAACATGCTCGTGATAAGCTTCGACAAGCATTCGATGCGATTCTACAGCAGGTTTCTTCAAATGGCAACAAAAAATGAATGTTGTCCGCGAATCGTAATTTCCAGACACGAAATACGACTTCTTCTAAGCTATTAAAAACTATATCGTTGTATGAAACTTGTATGGTTGCGAGTTGAAAATCTTGATCAGATGTCGAAACAAGAAAATGGCGTCAATGACGCGGTTTTGTATTTACAGACCTGGCATATATTAGGTCAATCTCAGGTATATTAGGTCATAAAACTCAGTACACAACAATTTACGCTTGCATCAATAACTTCGTTTTTTTCTACATTGAAGATGTCGGAATTTGAGCCGAATAAGCGTCATTTGCGCGAAGTGTTAGTCTTTTGTTTCAATTGGAAGTAAACGGCAGCTGAAGCTCATCGAATGATTGTAGACGTTTATGGCGATAATGCTGTTTCCGATAAAACATGTAGAGAGTGGTTTCGACGTTTTAAAAATGGTGATTTTTCTTTGGAGGACAAAGAGCGTTCTGGACGGCCACGAGTATTCGAAGACGAAGAATTGCAGACATTGGTGGATGAAGATCCATGTCAAACGCAAAAACAAATTGCAGAAGCGTTAAATTGTGCTCAATCTGTCATTTCCGACCGTTTAAAAGCCTTAGGGAAGGTCTACAAGGAAGGAAAGTGGGTCCCATATGAACTCAAGCCAAGAGACATTGAAAGGCGGAAAACCATCTGCGAAATTTTGCTTGCTAGGCAACAAAGAAAGGGGTTTCTCCATCGTCTCATCACTGGGGATGAAAAATGGATTTATTTTGACAATCCTAAACGTCGAAAAACCATTTGTGATCCTGGCCAACCCTCAACATCGACGCCAAAGCGGAATATCCACGGAAAAAAGGCTTTACTCTGCATTTGATGGGATCAGGAAGGTGTGGTATACTATGAACTGCTAAAAACTGGTCAAACAGTCACAGGAGATCTCTACCGACAACAAATTATCCGTTTGAGTCGAGCATTGCACGAAAAACGACCACAATATGAAATGAGACAACATAAGGTGATTTTGCTGCATGACAATGCTCGGCCTTACGTCTCAAAAATTGTCAAGGAAACGATAGAAGCACTTCTCTGGGAAGTGCTACCACATGCGGCTTATTCACCAGACTGTGCCCCATCTGACTACAACTTGTTTCGGTCGATGGCACACGCACTTGCTGAAGAACGATTTAATTCGTACGAAGATCTCGAAAAATGGATCTCCGCCTGGATAACCTCCAAAGATGAATCATTCTTTCGATGCGGAATTCGCTTGCTGCCCGAAAGATGGGAAAAAGTCATCGCTAACGGTGGACAATATTTTGATTAACGTACTTTTTCATTTTCTTTCATGAATAAAGCTATACTTTTTGTAAAAAAACGGACGGAACTTTCCGATTTACCTAATAACGAAGATGACTTAACAGAGATATGATTATCGAAAACCATAAAGTAATATTATAGTATTCATAAGTTACAGGATCTTTGTATGATCAAATGAAGAAGTAGTATCGGCTAAAAACGAGTCAATGATCGTTCACGTAGCAAATACGGGCGGTATGGGTGGCAATAGGTTGAAGATGAAAGGGAAACGGTGGGACCTCTTCCTGGCGTGGCCCTAGAACGCGAATTATATTTGCTCGGTGAAAAGGAGGGCGCGAAAAGGACGAGAAAGGAAAGGGCGTAACTAGAAAACGGCTTGATAAACACCTTGAGCGAGAACATCCATCCATATATTCATGAGAACCGCGGCCCGGCCGACTCGAAAGCCTTTCCCATTATTGCGTAAGGTTACGTTTGCGGTTGGTGAAGCAGAAATGCAGACTTTGCGAAAATTCCGCTCGTACCGTCTGCCTCCACGCTCGCCGACCACGAGGATTTACTTCGTGCTCTTAGGCTGCATTTCCGTAACTGTCGCACACGAATACAAAGTTCCGTGGCGTTCGATTTTGTTTAAACTCAGCCAAAAATCACCGTTTGCTGCGGCATCCACCGAAAAGCAATCAATAGATCGAAACAATGCGACCGCGCGTATTCCGAACACAAAGTGCGTCGATGGGCGATTTGTTTCATTGCATTTCGAGCTTTCTGTTATTAACCATAACGCAATGGTGCTAATTGAGGTTATAGACATTAGAATATTTGAGCCGTTTATTTTGAAAATGGCGTAAGTCCATTTTCAAAAAAATTCGAGTCAGTTAACATAATAGTTACACTTTTACATGATCTTTTCATTCTGAAGCAACTTGTTACTAATATATTTAAAAACATTAAGATTTTGTAACATGAAAATTTTCCGGTTAATGAAATGATAAAAAATTTATTTTGAAAGTGGCGTAAATCCCATTCTGAGAGTTTCAAATGGATATATAAAATATAATGCAATAAAATTTTATGAGATCTCAGCTTTATGTTTAAATGGCGTTAAGAAGAAACAATTTCTTGTTTGTCCTTTAGGAATTTTACGCAGTCTTAAAAATGTGTCGAAAGAATAAGTTCATTCTAAATAAAATGAAACGTAAGAAGTTCATTTCACCTAAACCTCTAGAAAGCACGACTTTTAAAAAGCTAAGAAATACTGACGGTGAAAGAGTAAATTGGTTTAAAATATGATGCATGAGATTTTTGAGAAGCGTTTAATATAAATTATTCTACAAAACGACAATGAACGAGGATGCACCATTCAAAACATTAAATTTACTATCGCAACGGAGGAAGACCAAAAAACTTTAATAATATCAAATTGGCACCATTATACACAAAATAAAACAAGACCACTGACATACTTAAAATATAAGGACTTAATGGATTTGTTACATTATATACCACCTGCACATCACAGTTATTTTAAATCCCTTCCGCATACACAAACTGGAGAAGACTGAATAATAATTAATAAAACACTATTAATTTTAATGTAACAATTATTTAACAAATATTAAAGATTGAATATTTTTTTTATTTTATTACATAAAAGTGTATACATTTATTTTTATTTCAAAGGTAATTTACTTTTCCTATGGACTTGTGTTTTCTTAAGATTTAAAAACGTCATTTCGTTGATTTTGAAAGTGGCATAAGTCTATTCATGGCCATAAAAAACATATTATTTCTTAAATAATTTTTATTATGCTAATTGAGATGATAAATTTGACACCCTTAGAAACCCAAAAACATTATTGTACTATGTCATCTGTTACACAAATTTTTAAATTTATCCAACGTAAAACCTTCAATATCTCGATTCGAACGTAAATGGAAAAAATACAACACTAACAGTAATAACGCGTAACGCTCGCAACAAGTAACATAAATAAAAGAGCAACAACCGCGGCGACGCGACGCTCGCTATCCGTCACAGTGACTTTTCTTTCTCGCATTTCTCTGATATCAAGAATCTCGCTGCCCTTACCGAGCGAATAGAACTGCGGTGATTACATTATACACAGTACATAACAAATGTACAGGGTGTTCCAAAAATAAAACCTTGGGATCACCCTAAGACCAATCAAAGCGCAAAGAAACGTCCGTTGACGTCCGCGCTCGATTGGTCCGCGTTTTTTTGTTTCCTAACACGTTGAATGCCACGCGAATTTTATATGCTTCGAACAAGTTTCATTTGTTTCATTTATAGAAATGATCTGCGTTATTGTACAAAATTGTTAATTACTAAAAACTAAAGTTTTCACCTCGTACTATAATCTGGTTAATTTTGACAGTACTGCATTAATTAATTAACCAGTTAACTGTGGCGATCTCTTTTCGAAGCGTGCATCTATGTGTGTCGCAAAAATCAAGAGTTCTAGCCAGAGCGTACAGAGATGCATGAATCTATGTCAAATTATTTATAATTTTCATTTGTTTGTTTCTTTTCGTCTTGACCTCTAAACATTTTAAACATATTAAAATTTATGAATATAATTGAGTTTTTGCCAGAATTACAATTTGAATATCAAATTGTAACAAAATTTTACGCATGACGGATATAATCGTCATGACACAAAATTCTGCCACATCTCCATGACGGATATAGTTGTCAAACACACTTAACTGGTTAATTTATTGATAACCGTTCTTAAACAATGTAACGGTGCCGGTCACCGGTGACCCCCGTGGCATTCAACGTGTTAATAACTCGAAAACTAAGTGTCGAATCGCAAATGAGCATGGAAAAATATTATGTAAAATAAACCCAGGAGTCACCGCTTTCAAGGAAGTCGAACGTTCGTGAAACACCCTGTCTCATACATGTTTCTTCTCGTCCAACCGGCCGTCGTCATTTCCTAACCATGCGTTACTCGCGCTATCGAATTACTCCTAATTTTTTTTTCACCGAAAACAGCAGCGGTCTAGCCTACAAACATTTCATCTATCGCAATAGAAAACGTGGTACTCGGGTAATTACGTAAGCGAAGTATCGTAAATGACGGTGCCATAATAGAAAACGTGAAGTACGGGAACAATACGACTGAAAATCGTATTAAGTACGTCCCACGTGTAGCACAATCTCTGCTGCCTAACGAAGTTCCGCGTGCCAACGTAATAATCCGAGTCCGCGGCTGAAAACGAAAGATTTCGCTCGATACGAAATGATTTCTCAATTAAAAACGTGGAAAACATGCTAATCGAAATCGCCGTGCCGTTTTCTGTAGTAAGTTCCAACCGTAATGCGGATTAAACAGTTACCTAATAAAGAAAAAAGGTAACAGCGTATAATAACAGGATGACATAATGATCGCAGGAATCGCGTATTTCACGGATCTTAGTACTTTCCGCGTGTTTTAATTGCCTGAGGAAGAGGTCCGTGAATAGTAGCATAATTGTTGCATGAAACAGATTGCTGCCGGCGTAGAATTACAATTGGTCGCACGAAAATTGGCCACGTAGTGGCGTCGATGCGTGTTATTAGCTTCAAATTCAATGAATGAAACTGCTGCGTCCACGAACAAATAGATTCTTGTCACGGAAGCTCGTGCAATTGGCTGGCACTCCGCAAGCCACGTTCCATCCAATTAATACGCGTCATTATACACCATCAATACAGATTTTTCCTTACCCGATATCCGATCAGCGTCGACGAAATGACAGAAGAACGCCACAACTAGCAACTCGTTTCATCGCGTACAACTGACGCGCGAGAGCGCGATACCGTAAAAAAGCGAACGAGATCGAAAATTTTAACCACTTCGAAAGTTAATGATCCTCGAACACGAAATTTCAACCGCAAATTGCCAAATCTGCGGATACAGTTTCCGAACGAGTAATGCTTGCCGTAAGTTGGCTACAATTTTATACGGAAGCCTGGAACGCGGAGAGAAACAGTTGTCTCAGAACGAAAACTTTTATTCAGAAAATAAAATCTAATTATATAATATCGATTTTTTAATCAGTTTTATAAGTTATTATCAATCTCATGCGACGATGACTTATTATAAGTCCCTTCGATGATAATTATTGGATTGTTCGGAAAGTAATTTCGTTTTTCCCGACAGAGGATTTAATTGTATTTTTTTGCACCCAACTTCACACTTAAACCGCATAATCATTATATGTTTTGAGAGCTGATATAGCAAGGCTTGTGTATGAAAAAGTCAGTAGTTTTTGGTTGATGCCCTTTTAAATACGGAGAGCAATAAGCAGCATTTTCGTCATATTTTACTTTTTTACTATAGAAAAGGTAAAAATGCTGTTCAAGCCAGAAAGAAATTAACCGATGTGTATGGAGAAGATGTGTTGACAGTACGCCACTGCCAGAACTGGTTTGCAAAGCTTCGATCCGGCAATTTTAATGTCGAAGATGCACCACGTTTTGGAAAGCCGGTTGAAGTTGATAAAGACACGATAAAGGCAAGGTTGATGCAAACCGGCGAATAACAACACGTGAGATCGGTGCGAGGTTAAATTTATCAAATCTAACTGTTTATGACTACTTGAAAGGCCTGGGTTTAACCTCGAAGCTCAATATATGGGTTCCTCATGTTCTCACAGAGAGAAATTTGTGTCGTCGCGTTGACGTCTGTGATTCGCTTCTCAAACGTCACGAAAATGATCCATTTTTGAAGCGCATCATTACTGGGGACGAAAAATGGGTTGTATATAACAATGTCAAACGCAAGAGATCATGGAGCAAAAAAGATGAACCGGCTCAAAGCATTTCCAAAGCCAATATCCATAAAAAAAAGGTGATGCTGTCTGTTTGGTGGGATTTTAAAGGAATCGTTTTTTTAGCTTTTACCGAATAACACAACAATTAATTCGGAAGTGTACTGTCATCAGCTGAACAAACTGAATGATGCACTTCAACAGAAAAGGCCAGAATTAATCAACAGAAAAGGTGTAGTGTTCCACCAAGATAATGCGAGACCTCATACAAGTTTGGTCACTCGCCAAAAGCTTTTACAGCTTGAATGGGATACAATGTCACACCCACCATATTCTATAGATGTGGCACCTTCGGATTATTATTTGTTCCGGTCACTGAAATTTTTTTAGACGGTAAAACCTTCACTTCAAATGAGGAGGTCAAAAACCACCTCGATCAGTTTTTTGCCAGCAAAGACCAAAAATTTTATGAACGTGGAATCATGCTCGTACCAGAAAGATGGCAAAAGGTATTGGACCAGAATGGCCAATATATAATTTAATAAAATATTTGTTCATTATACGAAAATTGTCTTTCATTTTCACAAATAAAAAACGAAATTACTTTCCGAACAACCCAATATGTACAGAACGATTAGAATAAATTTACCTACAAGTAGAAATATTTATCGTAACAAGTATTAACGGCACCTTTATTCTCCACTTGCTATAAAAAAATTTCCAACTGGTAAATCGAACTTATATCGTTCTAATCATTATCAAATACGCCAAAAAAAAACGTTTCAAAATGCATATAGATCAGCCGTCTAGTTATTCGATATCAGATTGAAGTAATGATACAAAAATCAATCGAATGGAAACATAAATCGAACTTGATCACTCTGATTATTATAAAACACTTGAAAAATGTTGGAAAATGCATATAGTCCAGTGGTCTATTTATTCGATGCCAGACCGACATAATGATATAAAAAATCAATTAAGCGAAAACATAAGTAACTAACTATGTGTGCCCATAATTATGAAAGTGGTCTAAGTCACAATTTAAAAAAAATGAGTTTATCAGGTATTTCACACCACATTATTGTAAACTAAATTTATTCAATGTAATTTTTACGATATCGTCAAAAATGAACCATTAGATAGTGGTTGTAATTTCAACATTACATGGAATTCATTTAGTGTTAATTATGAAAGTGGTCTAAGTCAAAAATTTAAAGAAATTATATAAACATAACTTGAAAATTGAGAATATAACTACTCAAAAACACGTAATAGCTTACAGTGATGTTTGTTCAGGCCAAAATCGTAACATTAAAGTAGTATTGACATGGATGAAAATTGCACAGTCATCAAATAATAATATTGAAACAGTAGACCACAAATTTTTGGTATCGGGTCATTCCTTTCTGCCGAATGACCGTGATTTTGGGTTGATAGAAATGAAAATAAAAAAAGCAAGTTACTTATACAACCCTGAGCATTATTATAAATCGATAGAAAAGTGTAGAAGAAGAAATACATTTTCGATAAAACGAATGAAACTTAGACCACTTTCATAACTATGTGCATATGTAACGTTATCCTACAGCAAGATGAAATAATATAGCACTCCAATGGCTCCTCTGAGACGACACTAAAAATTGTCAGATCATGATTTAAAACAATTGTTACATTACAATGTTTCTATTTAAGAAATTAATAAAAAATGTAAGCGTTGCGCGTACGATTAATAGTAACAAATTAGATATGCACGAAAGGAAATGAACTGCGTACAATGGAATTATAAAAATTGTACAATGGAATTTAAAAAAATGCCTTGAAGTTAGAAATTCAAATTGCTTGGAGTGCAAAGGGTAAAAACGTCGAGTCACTGGGGTAAAGCCAGCGAGAGAATTTGCCAAGCAGAAAACCGCGGAATCGTAAAACCAACAATGAATAACGAACGACTAACAATAAGTTTCGCGAATCGGGTTCATATTTTCGACAGTCTCTGTCGCCGCGCAGAGATCGGCCAGAGTCCGCCAGTATTGCGGCCCGCGCGAGAAATGTCGGCTGAATTGATCAACGAAAACGATTCGATATCGATCGAAGGCGAGATAGAAACTATCGCCAAACATCTTCCAATCGCGTTTCGCAGCGGACTCGCAGTCGAACCGGATCGAAGCTAATCGAAGCTGACTCGGCTCGTCGAAACGCGGCGGTCGGCTCGGCTGAGTCCAGAATCAAATCAATATTTTCAGATTCAAATATGGAGATTCAAATTCAGATATATGGAAATGTATTCCCGCCGATAAGCCTGATAAACCACGGATACGCGGGGATATTCTAATGCCTTCCAACAGGCGAGATCAAGGTACAAAGTCATTCCGAGATTAACTGCACCCGCGGGAGCTGCCGGGTTGATAACCAAAAATCGGTGTGCCCCGAGCCGCGCTGCGAATCAACCGCGAATAGGTGTGCACGATATCGAATGGTAACTGTTTCATCGATTCCATTGGCTTCTCCTTCGAGGATCAAGTCCGCTTTATTTTCGCGAATACTCCTCCCGTCGTTAGAAATTGATGATCATCCGTGAGACCGTTTCGAAACAGTTACAACGCGGCACGGGAAAAATCGTGGCGCGACAATGGCTGAATTTCACATGGGAAACTGACCCCGGCGAACGTTTTATTCCGATGGAAAAAGTTCGAGGCGAACGCATACCCACGGCACGGGCACGCTTGTCAGCGGAAAGTTGAAGTTATATTCTCTTCGCGATGCGACGAGCGAAGAAGGTACAAAGACACGGAAGCTGTAACTTCGCCTAGGGACCGCGTGGCGAACTCCTAACTGTTCGGTTCCCGCTTTAATTAAGCTCTTAATATTAATGAAGCTCCGCGGAGTGTGAGTACAGAGATGTAGAAACGTATTGTGAACACTAATCGGATTAAAAAGAGGCGGTGGAGTTGAATCCGTATTAGTTGCGTCAGTTCGCTCCGTCGGTTCATCCTGTAATTGAAAACTTCACGACTCGAAGGACGTAAGTAACGAGAAAGTTCGAACGCGATCGACGCGGAATCCTCGCTACCTAATTCGACGAACTGAACCGCGATCGCGACGATTCTCTCTGTTTTTATGAACTAACTACACTCCGCGACAGAAAGATGGCATACTACGAAAATTCAATGTTTTCATCATTTAGACATAATAAATCTAGTCTTTCATGGTACTTATACATTTTTATTACAAAATAAACTACGTTACAAACAATAAAATTAAAGAAAATGTCCGTTTGTTTATGGAAACAAAAAATAACAAAAAATCGGTGTGACAAAATGATGGCACATATACAAAAAAATACGTGATTTACGTACATAAAATATATAACATTATATTGGTGGCCTCCCTTATTTTCCAGAACAGACAACATACGTTTCGGAAGTGCCTTATATAGTTTTTGAATATATTTTGGCTGTATTTTTGTCCATGTTTCTTCTATCCATGTTTTTAATTCTGCAAGGCTTTGGAATTGTCTTCCGCCTTTGTAAACATGCCTTGCTAGTTGTGCTCAACAATTTTCAATGATGTTGAGATCTGGCGATCTCGCTGGCCACGTTAAAACACTAATTTTATTTTGTTCAATGTATTGCTTAACGCATTTTGCAGTATGCACACTTGCATTATCCTGTTGAAATATAAAATTTTCCCCGGAAATTGTCTGTCCGAATTTAGATAATTGCTGGTCTATCAAATCTATATAAATTTTGCTATTCATAGTTTTCTTTATAAACTTTATCTCAGCAACTCCTCGATACCCAATTCCGGCCCAAAGCATTACTCCTCCGCCACCCATGTGTCTGCGGCTTAATATTCTTTGTTCTTTCCGCAGGTCGTGAAAATAATGTGCGAAACCATCCGGCCCATCTAGATTAAACCTTGTTTCGTCACTAAAAATAACACGATGCCACTTTTTTCTCCAATGTATATGTTCTTGTGGAAATTTCAGACGCTCTGATTTATGCTGAGCGGTTAAAGATGATTTGCACATTTCGTATATTTGTATGTACGCCAGCTGTTTTAACAATTTCTCGTGCTGTTCTAGAAGAATTCGAAGCTTCTTTTAAAATTGCACGTTTTCCGCGATTGCTTATTGCTTTCGGTCGACCGGAACTCTTTTTTGTACCGTATGTTTTGGGATTTTTTAATAAATTATACACTACTTTTCTGCTCCGATGTATAATACGTGCAATTTTCGGAAATGAATAATTCTCTTTATACAATGTCAAAATCGTTTTTATTTCAGCATCCGATAAAGATTTTCCACTACCCATAGTATAATTTCAATAGAAGATAATAAGAAACATACAAAATGTTTAATGCACAGTCACACAGTACACGATACAAACAGTCTGACGGTCTAGTGTCAACTGTAGAGAAAGAATTTTAAGACTGTGCCATCATTTTGTCGCGTCGGTGATCCCCGATTTTTACATTTAGGCTAGAATCTGTAACCTGCGCTTAAATCCGCCGGTGTAAGTAGCCTTGAAGCTCCACCGAAGTACATATACGAAAAGAAACAAATTTCATCACAGTTTTCAGAAATAGCAATATTTTACGGGTGTGCCATCTTTTTGTCGCAGAGTGTATTTATCGTTTCCCACAAATGCGTTGCAATCATCTCAATGATTATAAAAGAAATATTTAAATTTTATAAAATAGTTAGTTAGACCGGATCAGATAGGTGTGTGTAACGTTCGACTACGCGCTCTCGATGTCGTCTCAGAATTCGTAAATTTTACGAAGTTGTTAAATATTGTAAAACACCTGTCCATGAATAAATTCAGCGCAGACGCTGCATTCGCGGGTAAGTGCACCGATCGTGTCATAGGTGTTGGCAATCGAAAAGATTAAGACAGAAACTATACCGAGTCTATATATCAGGGAAAGGGAAATTATATGGTCCAGGAATCGGCGATTCTTACCGATCACGTATTCGTCGGTGATAATTATGTTGAAATTTGAAACACGTTTTCCCTGTAACTGTATTTTCTAATACGGTAACCAATATGTCGCGTAAAGTAACCAACCAATTATGTTCAAGTTTCACGCAGAGCTTTATTATACGGTTATCTAATAGAATTTTGTCGTTTAAACGGTTACAGTTTCTTCTTTTTCGAATAAAATATTAATCTTTAGAATTGGAGTATATTTTAAAGAACAATTACGACACATGTCCTTTTAACGTGTACTACGACAAAAAATCTTCTTTTATTTCTGTGATCGACAAGATCACTGCCTTCTTCAGATCACATCCACAGAACTCACTTTTCGGACAATTTTCATTGTGCAATTGCCGCGTACATGCGTGGAACTATGTAATTTCGTGGCATGCGTACACATTTTACAATCGGGAAGATTTCTCGGCGAATACAAATATATTTATGTCACCCTGTTGCGGAACAGCAACGGTTCCGTTTGCGGAGGACAGAAGAAAAAGTTGCGACCGAGAGAATACAAACGAAAGATTTTGAGGCTCGTCAGAGAGGATCTCGCGCGGCTCTAAAAGCTCTCGCGGCATTAAGAAAGAAATTGAACGAAACACGAAACAACTTGCTAAATGTTGACTGACAAAAGCCGACGTAGGAAAGCGTCGTCCACGGCGTCGTTCTCTTCCTTTCCTCCTCTCGACTTCCTACTCCGCAACGATTTCATCGGCACGCTCGAGTTGCCGGCCTGGACTGGCCGTTGCGTCCCCTATAAAAGCGGGGGTTAGGCCATCGAGGAATCAGTGTGCTCACTGTCGACCAACATGAACAGCACAGAGAAGCTGAAAGTGAGTAGCTGTAGTCGAGCCAACCACTTGAACTCCGCCCGTCTCTCGGTAGTCGAGGAACGGGAGCCAGACCGGCCTAACCGGCGAAAATTCGAGCTCGCGATCATTTTTAGAAGAAGCTCGTAATCCAGCATCCGTCCGCTCGAGTCGCGACACTACCGTCGTCGTTCGCTTAGATCGAATGCCAATTATTCTTGTTCGTGAGGATACGCGAAAAATTCTGATTATTCCCGTCGATTCTAACGCTCGAACGATTCTTTTCTAGATCTTGCTATTCTGCGGCCTGGTGCTGTCGGTTGCGGCGGAGGAGGCGAAAAAGACAGAGTCGAAGGCAGAGCCAAGCGAGTCTAAACCGAAACGTGGTTTGGAGCTGAGTCTCGGGGACCACGGTTTCGGAGGCGGTTTCGGAGGAGGTTACGGAGGAGGTTACGGAGGAGGTTACGGAGGTGGTTTGGGTGGCGGTTTAGGCGGCGGTTTGGGCGGAGAGAGCATAACGGCGGAGCACATCAAGGCAGTCACGGTCACGAAGACCGTCGCCGTGCCGGAGCCGTATCCTGTCGAGGTCGAGAAGCACGTGCCCTATCCCGTCAAAGTTCCGGTCAAAGTACCGATCGACAAACCGTACCCTGTCCATGTGCCACAACCTTACCCGGTCACCGTTGAGAAGCACGTCCCCTATCCGGTCGAGAAGCCGGTACCTTATCCCGTGAAGGTCCCTGTCAAGGTACCTGTAAAGGTGCCGTACCCGGTCAAGGTACCGGTCAAGGTGCCAATCTCTGTGGCGAAGCCAGTGCCCTATCCCGTTAAAGTGCCGGTGGTCGTGAAGGAGGCTGTGCCGATTCTGTTGAAGGAGCACGGAGGATTCGGTGGAGGCGGTGGTTTCGGTGGCGGTGGTGGTTACGGCGGCGGCGGATTCGGCGGACATGATCTCGGCGGTTTCGAACATTATTGAGGCAAAGGTTAGCCGAGAGAGCCTCGACGAGGTTGGAAGTCTTTGACCGTTTCAATGACTCGTTCGATGATCGCCAAGCGACAGCTGATACACCGTGGAACCGGTCCCAAAACGACAACAACACAACATCCGCACACCCGGTCGAGCGATCATCCTTGCTCGCGACGTGTTCGCCGCGAGCACTCACCAACATTGTATTCAACGTGATCCCAACCTCGAATTGTATTATATAATGTTTTCCTCCTTTTTTTACAAATAAATAAAGCGATATTTTTTTATACAAAACACACACCGATTATGTAACTCGCACGAGATTGCCCGAGAGAAAGAAAACCGTGTTAACGGTTACGTGATCACGAGGAATCGCCGCGCGGCACTTTCACCGATTAATGTTACGTTAGCCGATACACCTGATCTACCGTAAGCGAAGTGTCACGGTGAAAGAGACGCGTATCGTTTGCGCGATCGTTAAAGCGAATGGTACCACGCGCAGATTGCGGGTCGGGAAAGGGAAAAGAAAAGAAGAGAATAGAAGGAAACCTGAAAACGTTTCGAAAACGTGAGGCGGTGCGCATCGATTTTTCCGTGGAGATTTCGACACTGTTCGATATCCTTGGAATTTGCTCGCGAGTGCTAGAGAAACTGCGTTGGTAAATCAGCGATTCGAATTCGACGAAGATTTCCCCGAGATATTTTTGCCCCGTAAGCTAGGAAACGCTTGGCTCTCGAGCGCGTATTAAAATTGCAAGTTCGCGTAACCGCGAAGCAAGTACTCTTTTTCTACGTAGCCTGGTTTCACGGCGAGCTTATCCGACGCCGGATAGAAACTGAAAGTGACTCCGGGATGGATAAACGGATTTTAAAATCTAGGAAAGTGGGTTCCGCAGACGTCGGAAGCCCCAACACTCGAGCCGCTCGACGTGCCGTTCGTGCACCTTGTGGAATTCTAGCAGCGTATCGTGACCAGGTGAGTGCGCCTACTTGTTTCAACGAATTCGCCGGCAACGAGGAGACTTGCTTAGACGATTTCGAGATCATTGACGAATACCCTGCACGAGTATCCGGTCTATCGACCTTGTCTAACGATCAAGGGAAAACGCATCGATGCGGCACAATCGCGTTTCACGTTGCCGCCTATCGATCGCGGAACTACGTCGTCTATCAGTTGTTCAACTTCGTGAATCATAGACTAGATCGCATAAGATATTACGAATTATAATTTACAATGTCGAGGGCACGGGTAGCGGTAAACAGAATCACGGTAACTCGACCGGCCAATTTTTCTCTCGAATTTCTGCTACCGCATAATTTTGTATATGTAGTGTCAATTTAAAGTAATTCATTCATGCGGCTCAATGCTGTTGCTTGATCGACTCCCACCGTGTACGCGATACCGATAGGTGTTAATTTATGTCTATTTTCAATTATGGTTCGCAAAGCATCGCGAAAACACATCGAATAGCCGCCGTGATCTGGGCTTTCCTTTTCATGAAAAATCACCGTTTCGAAACTTTCCGAAACATCGTTGACAGATTAAATTGAAATTACTGCGGCTTTATCGAGCACGTTGGCGAGAGGAAAGGTAAAACGATATTAAAGCATATAGAAAACAAAAATATAAATTAAACGTAAAATTACGTTTAAAGCCTAAACGATCGGATCGATAGGTGACTCCGAGGTGACCATATTAACTTCAAATATTGAACGACGATAACATGAAATTTAATTCAGAAGCATTGAGCAATATTCATATTTGTTTAATCCTGTTTGAAATATTGTCAGTAGGATTCGCTCGACATTTCAATTGAAACGTTAATAAAGCGAGACTTGTCTTTAAATATTTTTGAAAAGTGTAAGCGGACTTTTTTTTACTAGGGTACAGATCTCGATCGCTCGAATCGATATTCCCGCTACCGTGCTCGTGTCGGCAAGTGCAATAACTAACCCACTATCTTAATTAGTAATTTAATCATTCGCGTAATGATAACTTACATATCGGCGCTGCCATTCTAAGGTTATTAATATGATGAACGCTGCATCGATGCTCGCAAAAATCACACGAACTCGAAACAACTTATTTGCTAACACATGAAATAAACGAGAAAGTCTGTTCTGACGATAATTTTTGCAACATTCTAACACCTCGTAGATCCTAATGAAATTCGATTTATTTAATAGGTTGCAGTAAACCATTGACGTTTAAATTTAATAAAACAATTGTATCGGTCCTGAGAAAACGGAATTGCCGACGAGATGGCCAAATCGGTTATCGACATGCGTTCCTGCGATTCTTTCGATTTAAAAACCATACTATTCTGCAAACGCGGAGTGTCTTTAAGGAACAGGACCAGTTTAACACTTTGACTGCCAAACTAGCAGCCACAAAATTTCTATAAAATCGAAATGAGATAGTGACTGAAATAAAAATTGAAGAAATAAAATGTATGCCGTAAAGTGTTCTCCCTACCTTTTTGCACTTTCTGTATAATCATCAGTTTTGGTACAAATGAATATATTAACGTAAACATTTATTTCGAAATCGTACAAATAATTCCGTCACCCATGTATGGGTGACACGCCAGTCAAAACGTTAAAGGGGGAAGCCATTTACAATAATTTTACAAGGAAAACACGAAAAACGCAACTTCAATGTGACTATCGCTCGATGCAGGGCTGATCGTTTTAGCCTAGACGTATCTCTTGCTCGAATCGATATTATAGACAATCCAAAGTGTCGGTGATTTTAAATAAAACATTTATCGTAGTAGCGTATTATACTGTTGCAGCAGTTTCAAAAACAAAAACCGTATCTGCCATTGAATATAGAAATGTTTCTTGCTTCTCCAAATGTTAAAATGTGTTTCCGTATTTTCGCATTCCTTGAACAGTGTCGTTTAAACATTTCGTTATTTATTCGATATTAATGTAATATACGATTTGGCCTATACACTGCACATGCATGATGATTCTGCTTTCTTGTCCGTCAAAATGAATCTCGTGTGAGATTCCAGAGGCTTCGAATGAAAAAAAGAATTGTGTCGATCGCATAAGACTAACACGATACTCAAAATTTTAACCCTTAGCACTCCAAACAATTTTAATTTCATAATCGACACTTTCTTTTATCTAAAAATAGTTCCATTGCATACGATTAATTTCCTTTCGCGAATATAAAGTTTATTATTATTAGTCGGACATACATTTAAATTTTGAGCGACATCTTAAATGCAAACATAGTGACGTAAAAGATATTTGGAATAATAGTTAAGAGAATTTTTAGCGTCGCCTCAGAGGCGCCATTGGAACGCTAAGGGTTAAAGTAACTAAAATTCTTATATGGGCCGTTTATTTTGAAAGTGGTGCAAGTCCATTTTCTTCTGTTTCGAGAAAATTAAATGTTAGCAGATCTGACAATTAAAAAATATAGATTAATTATGTAAAGTCTGGGAATGTTTGTACTAATTTATCAATATGTAATTTGATTATATAAATTTCTTTTAGGCGAATTTAACTAAAATAATATATATTTCCAGGCTGCAAATGGACTTACACCACTTTCATAATTAGTCAATTGTAATTTCATTTAATTTCAATTTTGCAATAACAAATATCACGTAAAATATATTTCATATTAATGCAATTTTGTTTATAAATAATAACAAGAAATAAAATAGAATTAGTATTTTTTATTTTGAACGGTAATTATATTTATATATCGTTAAACTTAACACAAGATATTGGTATTATTAATTACTTATGCTCTTCATGTGGCAGTGTTTTGAAATATTCGTGATGCACAGGAGGTATATAAGGTAACAACTGCTGCATATCCTTATATTTTTCGTATGTAATAGACCTGGCATCGCGATATAAAGGCGCCAGGGCGATTTTTTCAAATATTGGCGGTCTTCCCGGACATGTAGGTGATAAATTTAGAGTCTTAAATTCTGTGTCCTGCATTGATGTTTTATATAGAATAGTATACGGTGCACTTTTGCAAAATCTCATCCAACATATTTGCAACCAATTTACTTTTTCTCCATTAGTGTTTCTTCTTATCTGTTTTTTAATTGCGTTTTGTAGATTTTTTGTTGAAACGAAATTCTCTCGTTTCATTTCGTGTAAAATAAATTTATTATGTTGTTTACATTGGTTTATAACGTCATAATAATCCTGTGGTGAGTACAGGAAATTCTTTTTTCGTAATGCTATTTTTTCTGACTATGGAAATTGGACTTACACCACTTTCCTAATCAATGGTTACGCAATTTCTTTTACCGGCCTATTTTAAATTGAACAAAGCATAGGCATTTTTTAAGATATTAAATACTAACTAGTTATAAACAAAAAGTTTACACTAAATTAAGCATAAATTACGTCATATCTCATATTTTTTAAAAAAGGACTTACACCACTTCCAAAATAAACGGTTCATATCATCTTCATTGCTAAAAATGTAATAGAAGAGAATGGACATTTTATATTTCTAATACTGCTACATCTACTTCAACGCTTAAACATTGATTACAAATGAACAACATCTGATTTCCGTCTAAAAAGAAAGGCATAATATTTCTGTTTGCTAGACTTTAATTAGGTTCTAGACAATAAATATGCGTGAAAGCGAGTACACCTATACTCGCGACACTTAACCAGTTAAGTGTGTTTGACGTCTATATCCGTCATGGAGATATGAAAGAATCTTGTGTTATGACGATTATATCCGTCATATATATATTATATGGATGTATGGATATATATATGATGGATATAATCGTCATGACACAAAATTCTTTCACATCTCCATGACGGGTTTAGCCGTCAAACACACTTAACTGGTTAAAGAATTCAAAGAGCGCTGTGTTCTTATGGCAAATTGCTCGAACAGTAGAAAAACATCGATTCCCTTCTATCGATGCCTAAATGATGGTGGACAACGGTTCGAACGGCCGTGTAAATACTGTATGGCACAGTTTTCAAAACAGGTATGGCCAGAGTTTGCATTTTTGCGTAGTACGATTCGTCACAGGTGAACAAACTTTGAAAGTGTTGCACTGTAACATTAGGTAAGTCGCACGTGTCCCGTTTCGCTTTTTGACGGTGGGCAAACATACAAAAGGAAACGAAGACAGACGCCAGGGAACAACAAGCTACCGACCGGGAATATTGGATTTTTCATGGAGCGTAAACGTATGGCGAAGGAACGCGGCTGATTTTATGTAGACCTTTTTAAGGGGGTAGTTTATAAACTGCGACGAGGCGAGGGCTCGTCGCCATTTAATGCTTGCCAAGTCGTTAAGAAATAACCATTAGCCGGGTTTATCTCTTCGGAACCAGGCGAGTTTTAAAGGCGTGCTAACCGATACTTTCGTACCGGGCCGCGGGACACGCGGACGGTTGGTTAGCAAATCCCGTTATTTAACATGCAGCAAGCCAGGTAATCATATTTAATGGTCTAGGAAGTTCGCGTAAGAGGGAAAGAGATTTCTTCGATTAGTCGCGGCCCGCGTGCGGATGCCGTTCGGGTGTAAAAGGGAATGATTCCGATACAATGTTCCCCTCGCACGGGTACGGTCAAGTATGATGATTGCATACAACGGGTTACGTTTCTTTCAATTGTGACGTAAAGCCTTTCTTCAGACGAACGCATTATTTTTCCGGTCTGCTGCATCGGGTTTATACATTGATCCTGACGTCGACGAGGGAAAAAATCTCGTCGCCGCTGAAACACGGCCAAAGGTTGCTCGTAAATAACTCTTAGAAAGCTATAATCGTCTGTGTCTAACGCTTCCGACACTATCCGACACCTTATACAATCTCTCGATCACCAAAGATTACGTTTCTAGCATCTGGAAATTTCATTTTCTGCACCGTGTTTGCTCTCTGTTCGAAACGAGGCGACCCCCCTCGAGGCGCAGAATTTGGAAAAGTTTCTTATAATGCGGCGCTCTCCTTGCAAGAAACACAAAACGCGAGGGAGAATTCGAAGGAAAGTGTATCGGTCCGTGTCTCCAAGTTTATGAAGATCTTTCATCAAAAAGTAACTCTACCCGAGACTACTCGGGGAAGCGAAACACAAAAAGATGATGCAGAGAGAGGCTAAAGATGGATGTTTAGCGCAAAATGATCCCTATCGACGTCTTTCTACCGGTGGTAACGAGAAAAGACGTCGCTGTGCATTGTTTACAAAGATTCGAAGATTCTATTCTAAGCAAAATTAATATCTACCCTCTGTAAAGATTTTGTGTACCTTTCCTTCGTTTTCCGTAACTTCTGTATTTCTGTGCAGGGGTTTTTCCGTGCCTTTGCCTTGCGGCCTTTAAAGATTGTAGATTCTGTAACAACGAAATTAACTGCAAACTTCTCTCGAGAAGTCCAAATAGAATAATTGCTCCTAATAAGGTGAATGACCCAATTATAAATGCGGTCCCTTTTACGGAGGGTTGATTATATTTTTCTGAATTAAAAACACTGTGTTTATAGATCAACAGAAATAATTCCTTTTTTTTTAATGAAATTCAATTCCTATTTTATTTGTACCTTAAAGTTTTCTACCTATTAAATTTTGTATTTTAATTTGAATCCGTCAATTTCTTCAAAAAGTCTAATAAGCGTAAGCGTTAAGAAGTCGCGCATCCCAACAGCGAAACAATATTTTTACCTATAATTGCTCCATTGTACATAGTTTATTTCCTTTCATACATATGAAATTACTTACTATTACTCGTACTGAGGACTTTAAAATTTGTACGGATTTCTTAACTACAAATCTAGCGATGTAAAAGTTGTTTAAATAATAGCGTGGCAATTTTTCGTGGCGTACTTCTATCATGTCAATATTGATATTGTTATCGGAACTTATAGAAATAACAAATAATTAGAATTGATATATATTGATATGATAAATATTAAATAAATTATGAGACGTTTGTAATTCTGGGTCCGAAGGGACCCAGTTATCACCATTCGAAGGTTAGCGATAAATCAATATATTTAATAATTTTTCTTTCACAGTTCTACTAGTATGAACATCTTTGTATTATTAAAAATAGTATTATAGTATTATAAATGTCGGTAATAGAAAAAAACGCATTATTAACCCTTTGCACTCCAAGCAATTTTAATTCCAAAATCGAGACATATTTTTTATATAGAATAGTTACATTGTACATGGCTCATTTCCTTTCCTGAATATAAAGTTTATTACTATCACCGACTCCTGAAATACAAACACAGTAATGTAAAAGCTGTTTTAACCAATAGTTACGGAATTTTTAGCGTCGCCTCATGAGGTGCCATTGCCATTACCATTCATGGTAAAAATAAAAATTTTAAAATATATTTATAATTTTCCTAGATTCTCCATTTCTGTAAATTTTTCACAATAATTACGAGCTACTTAAAGTTTCATTGCAAAACAAGCATGCCTCTGCTTTTGACAACCGTTTAATAACAGGTGTTCCATATTAGATGCGGTTACGTTATTTTATATAAATAACCTAACTTGTTCGTAGAACATACCACGCGATAAACGCGATATCCCCTTGCTCCATCTAGAAATGCAGCCAAGCATCTCGTTGCTCGCTAAAAATTGTACGTCGACGTTCCTTAATTTTTGCTAGGAATGAATGGCACGTTTGGAGAAAGCGGTTGGAAAAGGAAATTTGGCAGGCGACGAAGCAGTTGGACGAACAAACACGAGTGTCGCGTCTTGCGAATGTGTAGAACACGATTTCCAGGATGTGTAGATCGGTAATTACGGGAAAGAGAATTCGTACAGAAGAAAAGGTCCGCGTATTCTACGCTTCCTCGTTCTGCAGAAATTACTGTACCGCGGGACATTTCGAAGAAATCGGCAAATACTGCGCGATTCGACGGAGACGCGCCTGGCTTTGTTGCGCAACGCAATCTGGAGCGGTGTGTTTTTCGTTTTAGAATTTAAAGAATCGTGACTTGGCGCTTGCATCAATCTTCATTGTGCCTTCCGTCGAGTGTCTCGAGGAGAACGAACAAGGAGGTCCTTTCACGTTCACGCCACATCGTTTTCTTTTTTTCCTTTTTTTTCCCCTATTTTCTCCTCCTTTTTCCTCCCGATACGTACGTGGAAATCCGCCGTCGCGTTACGTCAGGAGCCTCCCACTGTACACACTCGCGCCGATTGCACCCGTTGCAATGTTATCGCGAAATCGCGGTGTGCGCTATTATTTCCGCCAACCGCGCGATTCCCGCGGCAAGCGTACCGCGTCGCGTCGCTTCTTTTCTGTTCCGCGTGTCGCGCGACAATTAATTCACGCGCGCCAAACTATTTCATTAATACCGTACGAAACTACGTTAGCGATCCACGGGTAATTAGATTTTCAGCATATTTGCGTTTCGCCGAGTTCTCACGTGACAACCCTTCCATTCATACGTGAGAGCCACTTCTGGCCGTCCATGCGCGCCCGTTCGGTCGCCTAGCGTTTTTACACGAGGCCCGACGCGAAATCGCGTAACAAATTATACGTTGATGAATGTACAACCAGTTATTGCGGTAACGCGCGATCGTTTGTCGAACCGCGGTCCTGTTAGAGAAATCATGATAAAAAAAGAAATAATAAGAGCGAGTCTAAAACGTATTGGAAAGTGATGACCGAAAGGAACTGTTTCGACACCAGAGGGGCCACCGCTTATTTCCAGCGAAATAGCGCAAATAGCGAAACCACCACCGTTGCGATCATTATCGCTAAACGGTACATCGCACGCAGTGATGTAGTGATGCAGGAATGCGAGTACCAACTTGAAACTGGAACTTACTGCACGCATGAAGAACCGTGCCTACTTTTTACTAGCTACGGAACCGGCATTTTTCACCTCCGGTCGGTGATGAAACGCGTTTATTGTGCGTCGGTACTCTTGATTTGCGTTCCCTTTCACTTTTTTCTTTTTTCTTCGTGTAAACACGCGCGAACTTTGTGCGTGTGCCAATAAGCCATCGGCAAATAGAGTCGCGCGTCTCCGGGAGAATGAAATTGCGCGAAACGCGTTGGTAAACAGCCCCGGACAAAATTGTGTTCGCGAAAATATAGACAGGTCAGGAGTTGCTGCGACTGTTCGGATAACGGAGACGATTTCGAGGAAATTCGCACAGGGACATGTCGAGACAAATCTTCCCGGTGCTCGTTCAAGGATCACGAATTTACCCGTTCTTTCCTTTCTGCACACGGATCCGCAAATTTCACGAGGGTTGCGAAGCGGCGAGGCGGCGCGCGACACGTCGCGGCAACGTGAAAGGAGTATAGAATCCTTCATTCCACACGATCCGTCACGTTCGTCGATAGACGAGCTTGTTTGCTCGAGAAATGATCGTCAACGTTACGTTAATATTGGTACAGTCAACACCTATGCGCTCACAGTTTGCGTTTTACTTGTAAGTTCAAAGCTCGGTATTGCTTCGTAAAGCCGGTGGGTGTATAATTACACACAACCAACCGAGAATTTGATACGGACGAATGCTATAAAATAGATACAATTACGTGAACGAGGATTTTGCACCCAAAACTTCGGTTTTCAAGCTTTGACAAATATATTATTTTTAGTCTAGAGCGTAGGCAATACACTCCGCGACAGAAAAATGGCACACTACGAAAATTCAATGTTTTCATCATTTAGACATAATAAATCTAGTCTTTCTTGGTACTTATACATTTTCATTACAAAATAAACTACGTTACAAACAATAAAATTAAAGAAAATGTCCGTTTGTTTATGGAAACAAAAAATAACAAAAAATCGGTGTGACAAAATGATGGCACATATACAAAAAAATACGTGATTTACGTACATAAAATATATAACATTATATTTAATACTTTGTGTGGCCTCCCTTATTTTCCAGAACAGACAACATACGTTTCGGAAGTGCCTTATATAGTTTTTGAATATATTTTGGCTGTATTTTTGTCCATGTTTCTTCTATCCATGTTTTTAATTCTGCAAGGCTTTGGAATTGTCTCCCGCCTTTGTAAACATGCCTTGCTAGTTGTGCTCAACAATTTTCAATGATGTTGAGATCTGGCGATCTTGTTGGCCACGTTAAAACACTAATTTTATTTTGTTCAATTTATTGCTTAACGCATTTTGCAGTATGCACACTTGCATTATCCTGTTGAAATATAAAAATTTCCCTAGGAATTGTCTGTCCAAATTTAGATAATTGCTGGTCTATCAAATCTATATAAATTTTGCTATTCATAGTTTTCTTTATAAACTTTATCTCAGCAACTCCTCGATACCCAATTCCGGCCCAAAGCATTACTCCTCCGCCACCCGTGTGTCTGCGGCTTAATATTCTTTGTTCTTTCCGCAGGTCGTGCAAATAGTGTGCGAAACCAGCCGGCCCATCTAGATTAAACCTTGTTTCGTCACTAAAAATAACACGATGCCACTTTTTTCTCCAATGTATATGTTCTTGTGGAAATTTCAGACGCTCTGATTTATGCTGAGCGGTTAAAGGTGGTTTTTTTCTCAACTTCATTCGAACTAAGTGCGGACATTCTTTTATTATCCTTTGCACATTTCTTATATTTGTATGTACGCCAGCTGCTTTAGCAATTTCTCGTGCTGTTCTCGATGAATTCGAAGCTTCTTTTAAAATTGCACGTTTTCCGCGATTGCTTATTGCTTTCGGTCGACCGGAACTCTTTTTTGTACCATGTGTTTTGGGATTTTTTAATAAATTATACACTATTTTTCTGCTCTGATGTATAATACGTGCAATTTTCGAAACTGAGTAATTATCTTTATGCAATGTCAAAATCATTTTTATTTCAGCATCCGATGATTTTCCACTACCCATAATGTAATGTCAATAGAAGATAATAAGAAACGTACAAAATATTTAATGCACAGTCACACAGTACATGATACAAACAGTCTGACGGTCTAGTGTCAACTGTAGAGAAAGAATTTTAAGACTGTGCCATCATTTTGTCGCGTCGGTGATCCCCGATTATTACATTTAGACTAGAATCTGTAACCTGCGCTTAAATCTGCCGGTGAAGCTCCACCAAAGTACATGTACAGAAAGAAACATCAAATTTCATCACAGTTTTCAGAAATAGCAATATTTTACGGGTGTGCTATCTTTTTGTCGCTGAGTGTACAACTGAACGCGATAAATGCGATTCAGGCTAACTTCCGATTAATCTTTTACCGTGAAACTACAAAACATTTTGATATCGAACGGTTCCTACGCGGATTTTTCTTCTTTGTAACAAGCTCCTGAAATGTTTAAGCGAGTGAGAAAGCAAAATTAAATTTTTGTTAGAAACGGTGAAATACTTCCGTGACGGGGGAAACAACAAAAGCGGTCAATTCCCGCTTTGATTAAAGCAGCTCTGCGCGTCCGATACAAAGAGGGAACATAGTTTCCCATTTTGGTAGGAGAAGGCCTTTCTCTTTTAACTTTCTTAAATCCTTCACAAACTATATTATTATACCAACATTAAATTTCTAATTAATCGGCTAAAAAATCCTATAAGTTATTATAAAGCTTCGCCAAGATCATTTCATCGTAGTATTTCGTCAAGATCGAAGTCGAAAGTTGCACACGGAAGAAGCCTTACGATATCATGAAATTTCCATAATATTCGAAAATGTTGTGATCATTTTTCGAACACCTTCTTAGATGCCTGTTGTCCAGGAAAACATGGTAAAGAAGCTCGTCTTTTTCAGATCGTTATATCGAAATACCGCTTTGATCGTTGAGTTAGATGCAAACCACCGAAACGATCAATTTCAATTGAATTCGTGAAATTACCGAATACTCGATCAAGCACATTATGTCATTCTACCGAGCACGAAAACAAGTCACGCGAAGAAATACACTTTCAGACACACCGGTTAATTTCAACAGTTTGTTGTTTGCTCAGTGTCATTTGTCGTCCACAATGTTATCTCAGCTCGGTTGTGAAGTCAAGAAAGGGAAGGAAATTTTCTAGACGGAACGTAAGCTCGGAGAAACGTACGTTATCGTCGTATCGTTAGTAGTTTCCACGTTACGACTGTCTAACGCGAAAAGGCACAGCCGACGTCATTAACCGTTTGCGTCCAAAGGGGTATTAAAAAAACACTGTCGAAAAATCCCGAACAGCGAAACCGTGCTTTCTCTAAACGAGTACGAAAAGACCCAAGCGGCCCATTAGCGCTTCTTTTAATTCGTATGTCGACAAATCCCAATCGGCTCGATAGATTTTAAATGCATATATAATCTACGAGGAAAAAGTCGACGACAAAGCAACGAATCGGTTAGATTTTATTTCGAATATTATTTTTGAAATTGAGTGTGACTGAATGAACGAAAAGAAAGCACGTGGTCATGTAAAGGAAAAAACATTTGGTTTAGTAAAGTTGCCACAACGTAACTTGCGACGATGCGTGTGGTCTTGTAGCACCACAAATGAAGAAAAAAAGATCACGTTTAATTTGTGTGCAGTGTAAAAGAAGAATTCAAGGATGTTACAAATGTTAATCTCCAATTAAATTGTTTGTTTATAACACAAAAGATATTTTTAATTTGTAATTCGTTATTTTATGAAATACATCTGTACTATTATACACGCGTACTGTAAGTTTATAAATATCTCAAGTTTTGTTCGATAAAAATTATTAAGAAGATAACGATGAAATACAAAATTGTTTATTTGTATTATTTACATTAAAAACAAAAGGAGCTGTG
The DNA here is from genome assembly GCA_028453745.1 of Agapostemon virescens. Lineage (NCBI taxonomy): Eukaryota > Metazoa > Arthropoda > Insecta > Hymenoptera > Halictidae > Agapostemon > Agapostemon virescens. The sequence continues at coordinate 14,943,071 of CM052090.1, read as the reverse complement.
CGATGTACGTGCATCGGAAAATCTGAGCGCGCTACTTCGACAATCGGTGACTGCACCGGTTCTCTACAACCTTCGAAACTGGGATTTTTCGGCAAAAAATCTGAAAAGCGCGATCGCGCTGCTTGGGACACAAACGGTTAGTAATATTTATCGTTGTATTAATCGATCGATCGCGTCGCGATATTCTAAGTGTGACTTTCCGCGGAAATGGATCATCTAGAAATTCCTGGTGTTGCGCAACGCCGGCGCAATTATTTATTTAAATTCCGCTCGAGCCTCATCAACAATCTGTCTCACATGATGCAGAGCATGATCGACCTTTCTACCCCCTCTTCGAAGTTACCGGTCTCTCTCCCTCCTGTTTTGTATTTCTTATTTGCATCGTCGCGGAGAAACTTTCCAGGTTCCACGGCACCGGAACCACCCATTGCGATCGAAAGTTCCTTGTGCCAAGTCCGTTGCAAGGTTTTGAAAAATCTTTCAAATGGTGTCGTAATGCCTCGCCGCCGCAGCATTCAAACATGCGACGATTGAGTCAACGACACTATGTGTGCACGCAGTCGTTGCATACCGTAGGTATAGGTCGTGCAACATCGTCTCTGTGGTGCACGATAAATGCTCGACGCATTGAACGCGTGTTGGCTCGAGAAACCGTGTCTACTTCAGCAAAGCTGCAGCTTGAATTGGAATCGATGGATCTGTTTGTAGAATGGGAAACGATATCGCTAAACAATTGAATCTCTAGGAAGCGACCAGCCGAGCATTTAGCCGCCGTTCCTTCTGTTGCATAAAATGCTGCATCATTATTATATAATGATATCCTATATCCTATACGGAGTATCCAAATCCAATGGAATCGATTCTAAAAGTTCTTTCATTCTAGCATACGTTAACACTGAACCTCTACCAAGCATTAAAATTGCCTGGTATATATTGTCTTGTAAAATTGCCAAGAATTAATTTATTTTGGATTATTTGCGATTTTTATTAGAAAGTATGATTAAACGAAACGATTTATTGAATCGGTTCCTATGAAGGCAATTTTATAACTTCAACGATTGTAAAATAAAAATAGTAAAAAGGGTCATTTATGATAGGTTTAGCATTAAAGGTTTCTATAATAATTTGTTTTTTCCTTCGCAAAGATTTCATAACATTTGAATGTGCTGTACATTAAAAATAAGATAGAGTACGGTTTAGCTTCGAATTTATAAATATAAATTCGGTAAACTGGAAAAATAAAAGTAATGTTCCCTTAATAGAAACCGTAAAAAAGTATGTAGTTTTTAAAACATAGAAGTAATTTAATGATACCATTCGATGACAAATTCTAACTGAATTGAAAACAAAAATATATTGGTGTATATCTCATTGTAATTGATATACATAGATTCGCAAAAAATCCATTGATTAAATAAAATCATGAAAAAAGATCGCTAAGGGAGCCATTGAATTCGCAAATAATTAATATAGTTAATTTTATAAAGAATAGATATTTTTTTTTCATTAATTTTTAATACATATACTTTAAAATCACTGATTATTTCAAATGACCAATTTCATTAGTGACAAAAATGAAATTTCATTCCTATATTTCTTTTCTTAAATTTTTTTTATAAAAATGTGAGATTATGCGAAGTGACACAATTTAACCAGTACTAACTACAGATTTTATCTATTTTACAATATTAATATATTTTACTTTCCATAGTATTTATTTTTATACTTTTAAAGTCATCGTATAATGCTGTAAATGTATAATCGTTTCTTTAAATTATTAATGTAATTAATCATCTATAAACAGTTTAAAATAGAATGAATAAATTTGTAATGCACAAGTTAAATTAACCGGGATTTGTATTTGTAACCGTACTAACGGTTCCTTCATTCTTTGTAATTGAATTTGTTTCTTGATCACATTTTTGTTCATCGGTTTCAATTACTGTTTTCGTATCTGTACAGTTGTTGCTAAATGCAACATTGTCGCATCCTATATTACAATCGTTACTACTACCACTGCTATTAACACTTGCAGTGGTAGTTTGTTTTAAAGCTAGATACTCGTCTACAGAACCCAAGGGATGTATCTCTGAAATTTTCTTATTTACAGATTCTGTCACTGGTGATGTGGATGGTGAATTTTTACTTGGAGAGCCAGTTAGTTTAGATAACCTTTGTCGTTCCCTTAATCGTTTACGTATTTCTGACTGTATTTTTGAGTCTTTGATCACATTTTGAACATCATCCGTTTGATAGTATCGGCTTGCCCACGTTTCGGCTCCATTCGACTTTTGTGCAGAGAGCGTTTCTACGTCAGACTTATTTGGTTCAGTCTTCTTAATTTGTATTTTCTTCTTTTTCTCATTCTCACTATTCTCTATGTCATTAATGTCGCAGTAATTATCTAAATCAATTATTTCATCTAAATCGCTAGATTTTTCTTCATCCAAATTTAGTTTATTTGATGCCTCCACATTTTCTATTAGATCTTCCTTTTTCAATACTAACTCATGATGAACCTTTGACTTATCGCTATCTCTGTCTGCACTTTCATTTGATTTAACATTTTCATTATTAGAGTCAACATTTTCACTATTATTCATGCTCTTTTTATGTTGATTTTCAGTATGTGATTTTACTTTATGCATGCTTGACTTCGAGCTTATATTGTTTTGCTGTTCTTTTGTATGTGACCTTTTCTTTACTTTTTTCCTCTTTGTATTAACTTTTGCATTACTATCAGTTAAATTATCGCTATGAAGCCGTTTAGATGCTTCGTTTTTATGTGTTTCAAATGCATTATCTGTAATTTTCTTTTCTTTCGAATTATCCGAATCAAACGAATTTGGTACAGTATTTGTTTCCGTATTTTTGAGATCAACATTTTCTTTAGATTCTATAATACGTTCGTTTTGCAATTTTTTATTTATACGTACTCCACCATGAGTTTCTCCTTCGCTTTCACTAGATAATAACTCAATAGTGGTAGTTGGTTGTACTACTAATACTACATCTTCATCTTCAACATTACTGCTCTGTTGAGCACCAATAATTCTTTCTAACTGTCTCCGGCAACTTTCTTTTTCTTTCTGTTCATCCTGCTCACTTTTATTTCTATCATTTGCAACATTGTTATCTTCAACAGACTGTGCAGCATTTGGCACAATATCTTCCTCTTTCCTTATTAAAGCTCTAATTGCTCTTGCTCGCATTTCTAGTTCTAACAGGTCTAATAAACTATCACCTTCTTTTTCTTTGCGTTTATCCATTTCTTCCTCTTTCTTTATTTGAATGTTTTTTGGAACATTATCAGTTTTCTTATTACTAGATTTATTGTCACCCTTCTTTTGAGTAAAAAGTTTTCCTTTTTGTTTAACTCGGTCTTTGTTCACTTTTCCTTTAACAACTTGAGAACCTTCTTCCTTTTTCAGGAGATCCTCGTCGGTAAACCATTCCTCGGTGTCTGAGATAATTTCTAACGAAGGTCCTATTACCACAAAAATAATCATATAAAATACCTAAGTCTTTGAATCCATGCTTCAAATGTTAATAATTCATTTCCATTTTTAATTTTCAATATACCTGAATCATCAGATTCAGTTGTATCAGAAGAATCCATCATAGTTTTCCCATTTAAAATACATAATATACGAACTTTGGACATACCACTTAACTCATTTGCACACCACTCTTCTAACTGGCCTAAATCCATTTTCTATAATGAATTGTCATAAAATATTTTATATATTGCAAATAAGAAAGTAATATAAACATTAATCATACCTTTAATATTTGAGGTAACATCATTTGTATTTTTTCTGCTTTCACAGACTTGAAAAGTTGACGAGCAAGTTCTCTACGGTCTGATAAATACTCTTTAATTGATTTCAAGTCTTGCATGTCTACTTCTTCATCCGATGATAGGGAAGAAGATGAACCAGATGAAGTTTCGGCATTCTGTAATTTATTTTATTACTTGGAAGTAAATCAAATTCATAGTATGTTTGAAGCATTTGACAGAAATATTGCATATCCATATAAAAGTACAATAACAAAATAACACGAGCCAATTACCTTAACACTTTGAACACCTTTTTTAACTTTGGACATCTTTCCTTTTAAAGTACTTAGTACATATAAAATTCACACAAATACTTTATTAATCTTTAAAAATATTATCAAACTGACAGAAGCACCTACAATTTTACTACTAAATTTTTACTCAAGTGATGGTGCTGCACCATGTAGAAAGACTTCAGTAAGCAAATGATAGTGGCGCCACTTTTATGCTACAAGGAAAGCTTATAATCTTAAACAATATCGTGTGGCACGATCTGAAATACCGACATCGCTAAACATTAACAGCTTTTCGCGCCCTCTACCCAAACAGAATTACCAACTTGTGAACTAGATATACCCCATGAAATACTCTAGTATTAATCGTGCTAATGTGGCAACACTTCTCATCTGGGGATCGAAAATCCTATTTTTAATAGTATAGCTTTGTATTAAACATTACAATTAGCGTAATTTTATTATATAAAATTATATTAATATACAGGGTGGTTGGTAACTGGTGGTACAAACGAAAAGGGGGTGATTCTACATGAAAAAATAAGTCGAAAATATAGAATAAAAATTTTTCGTTTGAGGCTTTGTTTTCGAGAAAATCGACTTTGAATTTTCGCAAAGTACGCGTACACTTGATCATGTTTCGTTATAACGGATCTCACTGTAGATCGTTGTCTCGATTGAAGTTATGTCGATAAACACTTCCAATGTCACGGAAGTGTTTTCTTACCTATTATCTTACTATCCGACTTTTATCGCTAAACACTATCAGTATCGATTAGTCTACCATCATGTCACATAAAGCAATCGGGAATATATGGATATGATACTTTCGTTAGGTGCGTGTGGTGGAAACGCATCAGCTGTAGCTAATCATTACAGACACCGGTATCCCAATCGTTGACATCCTGACAGACGAGTTATTCAAAGAGCAGAACGAACCCTGGCCGAATATGGTTCTTTTGAAAAACTTAGACGACATGGTGGTCTGGGTTAGGACGACATCGAGACAACGATCTACAGTGAGATCCGTTATAACGAGACGATCAAGTGCACGCGTACTTTGCGAAAATTCAAAGTCGATTTTCTCGAAAACAAAGCCTCAAACGAACAATTTTTATTCTATATTTTCGACTTATTTTTTCATGTAGAATCACCCCCTTCTCGCTTGTACCACCAGTTACCAACCACCCTGTATAGTATTTTTCATTAACTATTTACAAGCGATACATAAACATGAGAATTATAGTAAGAGTAATATAAAAGTATACTAATCTTTAAAAATGTATATATTTTGTAGGCTCTCGAAGAGTTATGCGGAAAGGACTCACGGATAGAGCCCATGAGTATGGAGTCCCGCAAAGCCTATAATAACGGGAATAAGATTACTTTAGCTTACTATCATTTTGTCCCTTTGTCTTACTTTTTGAAATTCGTCATTAAAAAATATTCGTGATGATTTCAAACTTTCCTTTAAACCTTCATGTTCATATTTCATAGTTTCAACATTATTCAAATTGAGAAAAAAATCGTTTACAAATACTAATTCTTATGTATTTAATAAATGTCGAAACCCTTTAGGAAAGGCTACACTTGCAAAATTCAGCAAAATTATCAATTCACTTCATAAATCAGGCCCTTCTATTTATTTTTCGTAAACCATATTACCATTTAAAAAGTATCAAAGGGGCGTAACAGTTGAAATAATTATTAACATGGAAATATTTTATTGCCACTTTATTAACAATGCTTCACTTGATGATGTACAAAACCAAAACCGTATAAATAAAATATAATCGTTTTACAGCCTAGACAGATCTCGAAGAATACAAGATTTAATGTAGATTCCTTCTGAATACTATAATATAAAACAGTGCGCCCATCTTCAAGCTGATCACCAGCTGAAACAAACATAAGCTTGCCTTGAGGAATACCTTGTCTAAAATTTTTGCTTTTACATTTTCAATAGCATTGCAATCCTGAATTTCTAACGTAATAGCTTCTTCAGTTTAAACGAAAAAATGCAGGTCCTTACAAATACACAGTACAAGATGCAGTGTGGATTTTTTTTTAATATTATAGTTAGAGAGTGTAAGACCATCTACAAACTGTTTAGCTGCGATGACTAATCCTAGCTGGATTGGGGGAATACCTTCTTTGTTTTGGATTTTTACTTTTACATTCTCTTTTCTATCGCAATTTTCGAAAGCAATAATATTTACAGTAAGGGTCTTAATAAAAACGTACATCCCCCTTACTTCCCCAAACGAAGTCACAATACAAGATTTGAAGTGGATTCTTTTTAAATATGATAAGGTACAATTTTTAGTGAATATAAGGACACTTTTTTTAAAACATGAGGACTTAATAAAAATAAAATAAAGAATAAGGAATAAATAATTAATAAATAAATAAATAAAAAAATACTGGTACATTCTTTAATCACTCTGCTCAGTATTTCGAACCCCCAAATCCAACTATGTCACGCACACATTCCTTCCCATCCATAACACAGCTGTACAGTCCATACAATCTATTTGTCGAAGCTACGGAATATGAATACGACCAACGTTAAGATCTGTCCCAGCAAACATCAAGCTCTGCTAAAGTGTAGAAATGGCATTTTTTTTTTTCTGAAACTATCCCTTCACATTTTCAATTGTATTCGAAGCCACCGCTACCAGAATCTGATCAGTTTTCCTGAAAAGATTTCAAATAAAAATAGCATGCCTTCACAAAGACGCAATACAAGATGTAATGTAGAATATTTTTAAATATTATAGTCTGAAAGCGTCCAGCCATCTTTAAGCTGTTTCACTTTTTCAATTGTTAAAATTCTCAACTTCCGTAATGGTTTCTCCTTTGAGAGTCTTAACTAAAATTTGCATACCACCGCGAAGTCGAAGTACAAGATGCAGCGTTGACTCTTTTTGAATATTATAGTCCGAAAGCGTCCGGCCATCTTCAAGCTGTTTCCCAGCAAAGATCAACCGCTGTTGGTCTGGGGGAATACCCTCTTTATCCTGAATTTTAGCCTTGACATTCTCAATTGTGTCTGATGCTTCAACCTCTAAGGTTATTGTTTTCCCAGTTAATGTCTTGACAAAGATCTGCATGTTTATCTAAAATAAAAATTACAAATGTTATTGTAATAAAAACAAGTTTTCATTGATATAAAATTTATAATATTATTTTAATGTGTTTTTTATGTTCCATTCAATTAGAACAAATTAAAACTTTTTAATAACAATTTAGTAAAGATAGTCATGTTTCTCTTTGTTACAAATTGCAATCTGTTCAAATTTTTATAATTATTTGAATTTATAACTGTAGATACCCCATGCAATAGTAGCTTTAAGCATATCTAAAGAATGTACATTAAGCACACCATGTACACATAGCCACCCACCCAGGTACTTAGGGCGTTCTCTACAGTCCGCAAAGTCATAATTTGTCCTCGACCATGGATTGGCCAGTGATTGGACACCAAAATATATATAAAAGGCATCCATTTTTCTTAAAAATGACCCTTTGATTCACAATGAAACCATAATCCTTTAGAACTTAATGGTCTAAAGCCTAACAGTACTTGCTAACAATCCTATCTCAGTTACTCTTTTATTTCCTTACTTCCCTTCCCACATAAGTAGATCTACTCTAACTGTGTCTTTAGTATGATCGAACCTCCACAGAAAACACAATACTGTGTAAAGTAAAACCCTTAGGGATCAATCATACTGTATAACTAGATTTTTATTTAAGTATTTAAATCTCTTTTTGTATATATTTAAATCTCTCATTGTATAAAAAAAAAAAAAGGAAATATTCTAATTAAAGCACATTGCTTCATCATTTATTTAGTCATCCATTTTTTATTAAGTGTAATATACTTTTGACATCAGTATCTTTTTTCTGAATGTATTATATTGTTGCAGAACTCTTAATAACAGTTTTTATAGTTTCTCTAACCGATTTCTTTTCTTTAGAGACAATATAATTGTAATATCTGACATGTGAAAACTGTAAGTATAATATATTTTTGGTAGTTACTTTTATTTATAATAAATTTTACAAGAATGTCGAATATATTAATACTGATGATCAGTCCCTCCATATCAAATAATTTTGGCCTGATGCATTTTTTCCTATCGCTAATAGCAGTCAAATTATTAAAGTGGCCGGTTTTAAGTGCTTCACCCTGTATATAGACATTGATTACGACGCAGTTTTATGAAACCACACACATTTGTACAAAGTTATTCCACAATGGCGACCAATGGTTTGATGAATCAATAACGGCCATTTTAGGTTCCATTCTTATGAAAAAGAATGATAATCACTTTTTCAGAAATACTGTTGCACATTCTTCTACAATATTCTTGCCTTTTCAAATATGTAGCTATAATACAAGCTATAATACAATATTTGTATCAATTTTTCAATCTAAACCAAGGTAAATCTAACTAAATTTAACCAAGTATAATTTTTTTGTCTGTGTTTGAGGTTTTGACGGCAGAGATCATTTTTCAAAACAATATATACCTTATTCTCTTCGCTTCCTACCTCTTTGTGAATAATAAAATTGATAGCTTGAGATTACAAAGCAATCAATAAGTAGTTAAACCAAAATTAATCGTAAAAATGGATTTTTTTTTACGAATTAAATAATGTTAGTAATTGATTATTATTTCATCATATAAATATAAATATAAATATTACACTTAATATAAAAAGTACTTACCTTATAGGGTAGCAAAAATTTCTCTTTACTTATCTCGTACTAACTACGTTTATAGCCCTCGTAGAACTGAACAACGGCAGGGATGGGTGTTCCTTTTATATTGCGGGATGTTACTAACAGACTAGTGACGTTACTGCATCCGATTGGTTCCTAACACAAAGAACAAATGTACTAATCATTTATAGATTTTTAATAAATAAAAAGAACAATTTATTATTTTCGAGCACAATTCGTCGTCAACTACGACTTGCCTTGTCTGCAAAACAAACGAAAAAAATACGATGTGCGATCGAATTCAAACGATTAGCAGACGAAACCTTCCTACATATGCTACGTCCAATGAAATTCATTGAACTATCAGTATTTCTAGGGATCACCTATAGTATTTTTCTCGTTTTCAAAACAATGCAACTATCAGACTGACAATTTTTATTTTAACCTGTTTTTTCTTTCAATTGCGATACTTTTAATCATTGAACAAAGGAAAACCTAGCTCAAATTAAATCTCAATATAATATAATTTAAGTTATGTCGATAGTAATAAATTATGAAATCAATTTATAATGACCTAAATACACGACAAAGAAAAGCTGATTTTCGATATATAATTTTGATTGAATATTTGTCATAGCAGGAACTGCGTAAAATAATACAGGAACAGTCACTGCTAAGAACAAAGATGAAGTTGTTGTAAACAGGTGCACTTACCGATCTTACCGATAAAATCGACAGTTGGTTTTAATATCTGAGATATTGAAGAAAAACTATTGCTACTACTACATTGAATTCTATCTATAAGTATCGCGGTGTCTGCCAATGGGCCGCTGCTCGTCCACTGTTTCTTGTCCAACACGGTTACACACTAGCAAGGAGTATATATAACGGCTAAACTGTTTAGTTCGGATTAAGTATAGAACCCAGAGTTTCAAAACAGACCTAACCCAGACCTTGAAAAAAACGTACCTTCACAATTAATGTAAAATACCGCCAATATTAGTTAATCAACATTGTTGATCGGATGTTTTTCACATCGAAGGGAGGGACCGAGAAAAATCTTTAGTCTGTATCTAAATTTTGAAAGAGAATGAACTAAGAAATATGTATTCCACTACATTAAATTTTCGATTTCGCCGCTAAACCTTTTTCCCAATTCAATCACCGATCCATCCGCCATCCATCCTATAGTATTGATCTCGTACTCTGCGAACAAATAGCGGTCATCCTGATGCCAAGATTTGCTTCAAGCAGAATCTGGTCTATACGCTTTACTTTATAGTCAAATACCGTATCAAGGTTTGGAGAGCAGATTATAGTGTCAAATAGATGCCAGACATTGGTGTCGTAAAGAGGGTAATATTAAATCCACTTTTATTGTGATCGACCTGCCCTTCTCACAACACCAACTATAATCTCTGCATTCTATATCTTAATATTAGATACGGAGCTTAATGCAGAACGAGATGGCTCTATATCTGACTATAAAGTTTGGTGGCAGATTCGTATTATTTGGCGTAACGAAAAAATCTATAATTTAAATAATAATTGTAAATCAATTTTCTAAAATCGACATTAAAGTTTTTAATCTTAATTTAAACATATGTACTATTAAATTTCTTGTACTAATTTAAAAAAAATCATTATTACAAGTATAAATTAAGAATTTTCTTTACTACACAAAAGGGACATATAAACATTCTCTTTAAGCATTTGTCATAACTATTTTTATTCTTATAATGAATTCATCATAAAAATAAATGATTACCTTATACATATTTCAAAAAACTCATTCCAATGATCTGTGAATAGAATTTCATTTATTCATAGAATAGTATTCTAAAAATTCTATTTACTTAACTCTCTAATTACTTACCAGTCGTTTATAAATAAACATGAACAATGTACTACATAAATATATGTATATATTCTACTTCGTTGTAAAATAGATGTTAAAAAAAAGAACTAAAATAACTAGATCATTTACAACTGTCGACAATTAATTCTTTGTTTATGTAATTGTTTTGTATGAAATACATGGCAAGTCCGAAAACATGCATTTTCTTATGATAGTCTATGTACATTTTTAATTTTAATTTTCCTTGATAACATCGAAATATTCGATTTTAGTCAAATGCACAATTATATAGTTTGTCAATATTCATTAGTTATTCGTTAGTGTAAACAAAAAAATGAAATGAAAACTCGCATACTTTATCAATGATTTTTAGAAGCTTGCATCAAAATTGTAGAAATTGAATTCATAATTTCTAAAAGACTTGTAATTTTTTTACTGAAACATTTTCATTTCGTTTAATAAATTGAATATTGAAAATAAAGTAGAATGGCACGAAAATTATGTTTTTTCTTTTGTGTTTGTATATACATATGTATGTATGCATATACATATATATATATTGACGGATCATTATAGCGCAAGAATGAGCTTGTCTTTCTTTGTATAATATATTGGTCAGTTCTTAGTACTGAACAAATAGAATATACTATTTAAATTGAAAATTCCTCAAGGCTCTACACACATTTATTTTTGCAGGTTACAAGGACTAAGCGAGGAAAGTTTGCGAATTTTCTTTGTAAAATACCTGCAAACATACAGCATACTGTGTTACATTAATATTTGGTTCAAATGACAATAAATAAAGAATACATATGTCATGTAGCTCGAGTATGTACAAATACATTTTCATTAATACTGTAAAATAGGAAACAAAAGGTGGCTAATGCTTTACTTTATATTGATTTTTAAGCGCGTGTCAGTTCAGTCAAGGTAAAGAATTAATATTATTAGAAAGTACAAGATCGTAAGAAAAATAACGGGATTAAATCAATAAACAAATGTATTGAATAGACTAGTTGCACCAAACAGAATCAATATGCCACATAAGTTTGTAACTGAAATATAAATTAAATTTTGATTCATTCCAAATGTATCTTCTAATATGTTTATTGGGAAATTAATACAAAATATCAGTCTCAGTTCTGCTCGGTGCCATCCAAAAATAAAGTAACTCTTTTTTGCATAAGTGTTCGTTCTTGTAAAAAATTACCTAGTAACCATAATCATACAATTTGAGTGCTATTGTGTGTGTGGCCTTCATACTATGGAGGATTTATCATTAGACCGATTGTTAATAAAAAAAAAATCGCTTATACTACATACATAAAGGAATATGGTAGTGAAAAAAATACTTATACTTATCGCATGCATGTTCGATTTATTCAAAGAGGATTTGCATGTGTACAACAGAAGATCCATACACTGTGTCAGAAATTTATTTTAATACGAACATTTTGAAATGTTATCAAACTTCCTGTCAGATTCTTTGTAAACAAAACTGCAGCAAATATTAGAATTCTTGACACGTGCACTTAACCCTCATTGGACAGCAAAGCGTCTATTTCAATAATCGACTTGCAATTCTGCTTTCTTGGAATCTTCTGCGTGAATTAATATACGCGACGTGACATACGACTTATCGGATGCTGTAAACGTACTGCACTTTATACGACTACACACACAACATACACACGAATTCTCAATACAAACTAACCTATGAATAACACGTTCACAGTTCGGACATCTAAACTCGAATATAAGAAAACGAGATCTTTTAAGAGCAGTAGTAAAGCCGTCTTCTTATTATTAGACTATAACAGTGTGTTATTCTACTAGTTTCAAGAAGACTTTCGGGGTCATTTTATTAGTGGCGTGAGTTTTTAGTTTTTTTCTTATTTGAAACCATTATGAATCATGATCCATGAATGGGGCACGGGACTGTGAACGTGTTAACTTCAAAACTTATAAATCTTCATTTTTACCATCTTTTCTATTAAACTCCTCCATCATATATTGTGACTTTGAAATATAGCTAAATAAGTAATTGAAACTAATTAACGCATTTATCATTTCCTTTGACAAAATTCTAGTGCTGGAACTAATCGTACCAATTGCCTGTTTGGGAAAGATCTTAAGTTCTCTTCAAAAGTTTCTTTTACAAACTAACAAAATTGCAAAAATGTCCTTATAAATTTAAAAAACAAGATTTATAGCTTGTCGTTAATGTTGAAATATTTTACGAAATAAATCTAAGATGAATTAAGTTTGGAGAAATAACATGTTTTGCACATGTTCAAAACCTATTTTAAATTTAAAGTACTTGCAAAAATGCAAGCAATACATCATTTTCTTCCTTCAAACGTTGGACTTAGTACTAGTAGGAAGGTGAATTCATAATGTTATCATACGTATAAGATAAAGTCAAGATATATAATGGTATAATCTGATTTAATCATTTCCTTTCGCCATTAAAATTATGATTGCGAATTAAAATGATGCCACTAGTTGTCCAAAGAAATACCTACACTTGAAACAGTTGTCGAAATATAGTAATAGGTCATTAGTTCTGATCTAAACTTTGACATTTTCCCAGTATAGACAAGTTTCATTGAACAAGCAATTGACACGAGGAAAATTTGTTTCTTATACTATATAAGTTATGAGTAAATCGGTAAAGCGAATATTTTGGTAGATCTATTTGGAGTCTGTCTCCATTTTGATCTCCTCTGCTTTTTTATCTTTTTTTGAAGCTTCACTGTCCGTTCCTTCTCCGTTACTATTGTCGCGTCTTCGTTTTCTGGTGAATCTTTTATATTTAGGTGGAGGAAGTTGTTCCATACCAAGGACCTTATGAATTTGACGAAACGCGACCAATCGCAAAGCATGCTGCGCCGAAGATGTTATATCTTCTCTTTGTTGAGCTGTCATATTACCAATTGCGTCAACTGGTTCCTTCTCGCATGGATCAGATAATCCTGTTAGAAAATATCATAGATAAATATTGTGATCTATTGTAGAATTTGTAGAATTTTTAATATATAAATTGAAAAATCAGATTGCCAAATCATCTACGCTATATCATGAAGTATTTCATAGTGAAGTAAAAATAGAAATACTCAATTTTCAAATCAACAATGAAATTCATGATACACTCAGTCTCGTCATCAGTATCATCATTTTTGTTTCAGTAATATACTTTGAAAAAATTAATTTTCTTTAGTTAAAGGAAAAAAAGTACCTGGACTTCCTGGAAGCATTATTCCTCCAGCAACACATTCAAGAAGTCGTCGCAAAGCTTCTCCTGGACTAAGTGGACCTCCAGCAGTGCTGATCACTTTCTCAGTCAATAGTTCCAAAGCCTAAGCGGTATGAAATAATCATGTAATTTTACCTATGTTTATTTTATAAATATTAAGCTATTAACTTCAAAACAAGAAAGATAAGATGTAATTTAATATTATGTAAGAAAAGAAGACTACATAATATTTGAAAATTGGATAAGCAAATAAAGATTTTAGAATAAAAAAGTAAATATATTATAACATTGATTTAATACTAACCCATGGATTCAGTGGTCCCCAAGTGGGTACGCGGTTACAAAGATCACGCATTATGCGAATAACCATAACACAGCTCTGCAGCGAAGTAGCTCTAGCCTGTTAAATATGAGTAATGCTTTAGTACTCACATTGTAATGTACACATTAAAGTCTCTGAGTCTTCTGAAGATGCGACGCCCTAAACTACTTTTAATTTGCTTTGTGTGGGCTTTAGCTATCCTCCCAGCCTCGTGCCTATAACCCCTAAAGTATTAGCCCATATCAAAATTATCGGGTGTTTATTAAGTATTTCCTGAATAATACCTAACATAATATTTAAAAAAAACGTACAGCGTAGTCGAAAAAAATGTACACTCGACAAAGTGCCAAATAGACTTCTTGAACTTATAATTGGAAAAACACCCGATATACTTATGACACCACTGTGTGTTTGTGCTTGTCTGTCTTGTAACATTCAACAGTGCGTACAACGCACATCGTGTAGAAAGCATAGAATAAAATACATATTTATAAAGTACAAAGATGCTAATGTTAAGAATTTCTAAGACAGACCTAGAACAGACTCAGTCTAGGCTACAATGCATTAAGATTAAATCCAGAATAATGAATAAGCTTATTTATAAGCATCTTATAAAGCAGTATAGTGCATTATAAACAAAACAAACAAAACTACATTCTTTGAAGAAAAGTTACATATGTACTTTGAAATGACTTTTCTCAAACAGTTTCCTATTATTCTGGATGTTGATGATTGAAAGTAAAGCAAATGTAAGTTTTCAGTGTGCATCAATATATTAATTGCTACAGTTCACACTTACATACTGCTTAAACTTCTTGTCTGAGATTACCTGATTGCACGTTGAATGTTTCTGCTTCATAAATCATATGAACATGTACATAAACATCTCTTTGTTTCAAAGTAATTGCCAATAACCAAATGTTGCCACTGTCGCCCACGCAGAATTTTCATGGTAGCAAACGATTTTACAAAACCTAATGTTTGGTTTTTCATAAAAAAAAACTCATCAGTGGACTAATTGGATTGGCAGACATAAAGAATTGCGAACATCAAACGTGATCAAATAAATGTTTCAGACAAAATCATATCAACAAGAAGATGATAATAAAAATAAAATTTGTCACAAGGCTGGAAGTTCTAAGACTGCTCTTTTTGGCGGACAGAGAGAGAGAGAGGACAACTTGCACGCGTTTCGCGTATTTAGGAAAAAATAACAGAAAACAATCGTTTAGTGCCAACAACAATGGCACCGACAATTCGAAATCTTGAACTGAGAGTTGATTGATTCAAACCTGAAACCACTTGGCATGCCTGAGTGCAGCTAAAGCCTCCAAACACTTAGCCTTGGGAAGTACATCTGGTGGATCTGGTTTCGTCACAGCGGGCGCCGCGGGCGTTGTTTGCGGTTGTGCAGCTCCCTGTTGCTGCTGTCCAGCATTATCTGAGATTCCAACAAAGAAAGCACAACACGCTTAGACAACACTTAGAGTGTTTGATCATGCCCAATTTGGGTTTTCCCTCTATACTTATATTTGAACTCAAGCAGATGAATTTTGCTCGAGGACTATAGCCTACAACATTGTCATCAAAACAAAAATAAACCTAATCGAATGTAGTACGTGACAATGGTGAGTTACTTCCATTTCTGTACGTCCTTTTTTCATCAAATACGTATGAAAAGAACGACCGACGGTTCTTCTCGCTCAAGGTGATAACGATACTCAGTGTCAAATATGAAAAGTAGCATTATCAAAAGAATCGTCGGTTAGAATGTAGAATTTACTACGCATTGTATAATATACGTACAACATTCGATGATAGAGGGTTGTTTCATTTTAGATTATCTATGCATGATCAAAAAGTCCATAGTTTTACGATTGCCTCAGCGTTGTTTCCTCATACCAAAAGCGTGTCCACGTTCATTGTTAGCATACTCTTCTTTACTGGAAACTCCAGCTCAGCTTATTTATTAGATAACTTATAGAATGTTTTACTACGAGATAACTTAAACTGAAGAAAAACGTCTTAATCGTATCAAGTTTACGCTCTCTCTTTTCCGTTAACATTTAATTGCAGATTATCTTACTTTTATGTACGCTCTTACATTATATATATTTTCTTTTTTATTTTTTTAATTCGTTCCAAAGGTTTAATAATTATATGTCAATCGTGGACACACTAAATTGCAGCTGCATTAGAAAGGGAAGGAATTTTGTATGTTAGAGCGTATATACACTGACAATCGTTGAAGTCCATGGCTGCCCCTGCATCTTCCTGGTGCTTAAAAAATTTACAAAAAAGCTTTCGGGCCATGAAAAAAACAAACCGGAATTCAGAAACAACGTATGTTTCTGAAAAGAGCATGAAAATAAAGAATGTTTTCTGTAAAATTGTTAAAATACATTAAATACAAATAGTTATCCTTTTCTTGGCCACAATAAAAATGTAAAACGTTTAAATTACCTGCAGCTGCTGCTGGTTTTGGAGTTTCACGCATTAAAGGACTGGTGAGTGTTACACTGACAGTCACGCTGCCTCCAGAAACTGTTAAAGCAGCTGATTCCGGATGTTTTCCAACATTGTAAGTATCTTCCGGCGCTATGATCTTCAGTTGAGCAGGAAGAATTTCAACAACTTTATTCAATAACGTCCTACAAGGAAAAAAAATACAGGGAAAATAGTAGCTTCACTATATTTATGTCATACATATAAATGATTTAAGATTAATAGTTAACTAACCGTGTTGGTTTCTCTGCGCACAGAACTACCAGGCAAACATGGTTATCACCAGACAGAAGAAGTCCCTTTGCCAAATTTCCGACTCGCATAACGCCCCTAAGTATTCTTGAATCTTCTTTTTCCTTTTGGAACGAGAATAAATTGCCATCGCTGCCATCTTCCTTCTGCGGGGTTGTAGTTTTCTTCTTATCAGGATCTTCTTTTACCTTCACTGTATCTGCATTTAATTGTTGTTGTTGCTGTTGAACAGGTGCAGCTGGAGTTGCTGGCGTAGCATTTGTAGCCGTTGGAGTTTTCTTGCCTGTGATTGAAAGTAATATTTTTTATTAATTTTCTTTAATATGAAGGCAATAAATCAATAAGAAAAAATTCAAGTAATTACCAGCTTCTGCTAACGTATCAGACACAAATTTCAATGCTTTCTCTGTATCTGATACTATTTTCTGAACTGCCAGCAGTTCCTGTTCTTTCGGGTAAATATTTGTATGATGTGCTAATACATGTTTGTCATCGGATGAATCTGGCCTGCGCTGTGGGCCAGGGAACATCATCATTGGAGGAGGTACAGGGAATGGTCGCGGTATTGGTGGAGCTCCTCCTGGTCCACGCCCATAACGTCGATACCATTCATAATACTCGCATTCTTCTTCATATCGTCGACGTTCTTCCCAATACATCATTTCTTCGTCCATCATCGGGCCCATTGGTCCCAATTGGCTAATCTCTTCTCGGCGACGTATATATTCGTCTCGCATTTGTTGCCTACGTAATTTATCTTCTAGTAGTTTTCTTTGTTTCATGCTTGGTTTCATGTCAACAACTAGGTCTGGGTTAACCTTCTTTTTGTATGCAAATCTGTGCCGTCTTCCTTTCATGTGCATGTCTTTGGCATTAGGATCATTAAATCTGCATTCACAAAGTTTACAATTGAAACTTATGATTTTCCCGTCTTCTGATTTATTTTCTTCTATATACTCTTGACCAACTGGTTGGATGTCTTTTTCATCAACAGCTGTTTCCTCTACAGTTTCTTCCGCTGTTGTTTCGTCAGTTTTGATTTCTGCAGTTTGGTTCTGATTCACAGTTCCCAAATTCCCAGCTATAAAAAAGGAACATTACTGCTATTATAAATATACTAACACGATTAGATATTTCATATAAATTTAGATAGATTAGACGTGTTTGAACATAAAATACTTACAGGCAACAAAATTAATTTTAGGAGTAGCTGTTATCGTAGGCTTCCTAGTACCAGTAGTTTTAACAGTGGTTGCAGGTTTTGGATTCAGAACAGTTGGATCTGCACTAGGTATTGGTTTTCCAAGTTTAGTATGTAGTTTGACAACTTTTTGATGTTTGGCACCTCTAATGTGAGCAGCATATGCATCATTTCCAGTACAAGTGACGTCACAAAGCTCACATCGTAGACTGTTTCCTGTTCCGCGTGCTGGTGGTTGCTGCGGTACCTTCAGAGAGGCCTCCTTCTTCTTATGTTTCTGTCCCTCCAAATGTTCACGATATGTCTGAGGTCCAGCACAGCTGATCTTACAGACATCGCAATAGTGAAGCTGTTGAGGTTTGGGGGGCTGCTTGGGCCGCATTGCCTTCATTCCTCCCCCTGCAGCGCCAAATGCTTTCCGTGGGTAGCCCTGCCAACCTCCAGTCTTCTGGTTAGTTGAATTGCTGTTTGCACTCTGTTGGGCTACATACATAGTCGCAGCGCTATATAGCGCTGCGTCGTAGCCGGAATACGTTGTACTCGCCGTTTCTAAGGGAAATGAAATTGAAACCTCAAACTTTGGAGGAGTCAATTCTTTGTATTCATGGAACCATCCTACTAACTTGTACTTATGAGTACAAGTATTTTATATTTACATCTGAACATTTGAAAAATACAATCATACTATTCCGAATTGTTTAAATATAATATTGAATTTATAATTGCTTTCAACTCACAAATACATTTCATTCTGCTAAATTTCCAAACTCTACATGGTTTGAAAGATTCGTAGAACTTTGTATTTGCATACATAAATAATTCGATAGCCAGAGGATCAATTTCATGTTTTTAGTTCCTACATCACGGTTAACAGGACGTTCTCATAGGATTTTGAATTTTGGCGACAATTATGCGAGCCAATTACAATAAAAACTTACTATTTGTTGCTGTCGATGGTGTAGCAGCAGGAGTAGCTGGTGCTGTATATCCTGACGAATATGTTGCACTCTGCGTCGGATTAGATTGCTGATAAGCAGTACTCGATGCTTGGTATGTTTTAGCCTGCCCGGTAGTGGTGGCTTGTCTTGCTGTGCCTGTGTAAGCACTGGTCGTACTATAAGCAGGTTTAGCAGCTTGATAATGTGTTTCAGTAGTAGTATACGTTGCAGCGGCAGCTGCGGGTTGTTGATAATATGTCTTAGTAGCGTCGTATGTAGCTGCAGGTGCAGCACGTCCGTAACCGTAATCGTATGGTTGGGCCACAGTACCAGGGTTAGCAGCTAGAAGAAAGAAATAAAATACAAATAAACCGGCTCGATTAACTTGCGACTTAATGGTTGTGGGAATGTCGAACGAAGTACGAAGTTCTACTAATTAAGATAAATGGGAAAAAAGAAGCACGTACCAGCGTAAGTGGTCCCTGTAGCGGCTACAGCGGCGGCCGCTTGGTAAGTTTCGTAACCTGTAGCCGCGGCGGCAGCGGGTCGTTGAGTATACGTGGCGGCGGTTGCCGCTGGAGTTACTGCGTATCCCGCTTGACCAGTTTGATAAGCGGCTGCGCTGGTCGCTCTATTCGAAAGAATAAATAGATTCTGTTACGCACAAGGTACAAAATGAGAAATGGAAACGGGCAAAACGAAAAAGACCTCTATCGGATCCGTGCCCGGGAGAGACGCTCGATGGACGCTCTAACTCTCAGCAAAAAATGGCGGCCAAGCCGGCTGGGCTCTCGCGTGCACCGATTTTAACGAACAGTTATTACTCCCGCCAACGTAGTTACCGTCGCGATTTTTTGATAAACTTAACACTAGCTACTTAATAATTATGGTATGCAATCGATTTCGTACCCATATTGCGTTCCGCCGTGAGTAAACCCAAAATAATTGTTCTGAGCCATCCTTCCTCGCAGAGAATCCCGGAAAGAAGGACAATGGAGGAAGTTGTAGGGCGTGCCACGAACTCGATAGAATGGCGGCGCTGCCGCGGCTCCTATTGGTTATTCTGTTGGAGCCGGGCGCAACAATTGCAAGAGTGCCGCGCCCTCAGTGGCCGCTTCCACGAGAACCCTGCGTCGTCCTCCGACAAACTACCTCCGCGCAAATCAACGCGCTACCGTACTAGCCAGAGAACTACCGCGAGAAAGTATTCACGAAGCGGACAAGTGTATACGGTTAATTGGAACTTAACTTACTGCGTGTTTGTCGTTATCTCCGTTTTCCCGGTGTAGTATGTAGTTTGCGAAATTTTCGCGGCTGATGAGTGTTGCAAGTTGCAACGAACGTCCGGCGTGCGCAAGAAAGGGCTAGTTTACCGGCTACGCGTGCGTTTAACGAATTTTTTCAACGCCCCCTGGCAGCAACTACTTCTATTACAGTAACAGCGGAATTGAAGCGCACTCTAGTAGATTTTATGTATTACCAATTCTAATGGACTTCTTTCCGACACGTAGAACAAGTTTCAACATTCTCTGCTTTAGTACGTTGACGTATAGTTGAAGTAGTATACATAGTTTACTTGTCATTCGTTAACATCGTCCAATATGCCGCCACAATTAGCGACGAAAAAACACGCGAAATATTTTCAAAGGTTATTGCAAGTCGTGCCTAGTTGTCTGGCAAGCCACGATTATGACAGATTAGTTATAGCTTTCTTTGCTATATCAGGACTTGATATATTAAACTGCTTAGACGAACTTAGCAAAGAAACAAAATTAGAAGCAATCGAGTGGATCTATAGGCTACAAGTTACTGGAGCTGGAGCACGTTCTGGCTTTCAACCATCTACAATGATACCAAAGGATGTTCCAAAATATCGGAGTGGCCATTTAGTAATGACTTATCTCGGGCTGGTCACCCTTTTAATTCTTGAAGACGACTTAAGCAGAGTGGATAGAAAATCCATTATCGAGGCGGTACGAGCTTCTCAAAATACAGATGGATCATTTGCAGCCATTATAATGGACAGCCAAAATGAGAACGAAAGCGACATGAGATTTCTTTACTGTGCTTGTTGCATATCCAGCATTTTAAACGATTGGTCCGGCGTTGACAAATTGAGAACCATCGACTACATTTTAAACAGTATTGTAAATTTTCATCTTTATTCACTTTCAGTTTGCTTATAAAGAGTATTAACAAAAACTGGCTTTGTTTACTTAATTTTATCATAGCACAATATCTCAACAATAATTATAGTCATATGATGGAGCAATGGGACAAGGACCCGGCCTTGAATCGCATGGAGGATCTACATTCTGTGCTGTAGCTAGTCTATTTCTCATGAATGAGCTTTACAATGTTCTGACAAATGATCAGTTAAATAGACTGCGAAGATGGTGTCTGATGAAACAAGACAGTGGCTTCCACGGACGACCTGGAAAACCGGCCGATACTTGCTACAGCTTTTGGATCGGCGCAACTCTACAAATGCTCGACGTGAACAGATTTTCAGATCCTAACGAACATAGAGCATTTCTTCTTGAAACCCAAGATAATATTACCGGTGGATTAGCAAAATGTGCTGATAATCTTCCCGATCCTCTTCATACATACTTAGGTAGGTAGAAACTACTACTAGTTAAAAATAAATTTTTTCAAATAAGTCAAAATATATAATACTCATGTTTTATTTTCAAGGTATATGCGGTTTAAGCCTATTGGGAGAATCTGGTTTATGTATATTAAATGCTGCTTTTAATATCTCCGATAGAGCACACAAACATTTATTAAAACTGCACGAATTATGGCAATGTTATTAATATTTATGTAAAGTACTTGCAACAAATAAATACCATATCAAGCGCACAGAATTAATATGTGGAAGAAAAAAGTAACAGTTTTGCATTTTGTCTCTAATGTTGTTTATGTAGTTCTTACATGCTCTCTGTGCAGAAAACCATTTATTCTAAAAAGGTCAATTAAGAAGTATATTATGATTTAGTAAAGTGTAATTAATGCTTTCCTTTTAACTATGATATTTAATTATTAAAGGTATATAAAGCACATGTCTGAAATGAAGAGGAAATTAGCAGCATAATTGAAACACAGCAAAGTGTCATACATAAATTTTTAAAGTTATAATAAAACAATAAATATACGTATAAATATTCATAGTTTTTATTTCATCCTTTTACAATCATATACTCGATGAATTTCTTTTTTTCTTAGTAAAAAGCATCGAATATTATCTTGTATTAGATCATAATACGTAACGTCGAATATTTAATTATGTTTCTATTTATCTATCTATATGCTTATGTCATCCACAATATTGATAATGGTGTCCGACATGAATTACTCGAGTACTTCTTTGGCCTATGCCATTGTGTCAAATTTCTATCAAAATAAAAAATATTAAAATTAAAAATTATAATTACTGAAGACTAGTGTCACATATGTACATATATGCGTAACGGTCATCATTTTTCACATCACATGAAAATCAAATTAATTTTATGGATGGCATTATTTATAATTCTAAGGCATAGCACGATATTTGAGAGACTCATAACATTTTTGTAACAGTACCTTTTCTCATGTTTTATAAGAGAATACATTGTATTTAACTTTTGCAAGGTAGATGCTTTTGACGATATCACGGTAGCCATAACTAGAGATTCATTTAAATCTTTACGTATTCAATATTAATACTTATTTTTTAACCCACTTCAATTAAGTCAACATTTATCTTCATAATATACCTAATACCAATAATTAACGATTTTAATTAATTATTAGAAAATTAGAATTTACTTTACACATTTGAGTCAGAATAAATTCAAGTACCGCTATTCGAACGTTAATAAAATCTTATAATTATGAAGGCTATTACTGAAATAAATGCTATTTACAAACAGATTAAATTACTTTTTTGCGATCGAATTTAGAATTATTAACCCTTGCCGTACCAATGGCCCCACTATGAAGTCATTTGAAATTTGTTTAGAAAGTAATCAGACCTTGAATTAATAAATTTCAGTGTCAGTTTACACAAATATTAGATGTTTCCGTGGTAGTAGAGCGAACGAAGCGTTAATGATGAAAAAAAGTTTTCACGTTAGTCTAATGAAGAAAACATGAAAATTTATGATTTGTCGAGTTGAAAAATTACATGACCACATGAAATTCTTTCATGTCTGAAAATCCAATGACCACCAACAATGAGGTGACGCATATTGCGAGGAAGGAAACTCTGACAGTGTCTGACAGTACGAAGTTGCCTGAGCGCAGCTGGCTCGTGCGCCCCACCTCGCGGAACGATGATGCCATGGTAACCAGGGTGGGTTCACAGCCACAACAGACGTCGTTCGTTCGTTCGAAGAGACACTGTTAGAGCCTCGGGAGCCTGACTATCGTAGCCGGTGGAATTTTCACATTTTAATTTCAATGTTTTCATGAATTGTGTTAGTCAGGTTCTGTTCGTGAAAACATTCTGTTCGAGTCTCGTTTCTCCGGTGAAATTGGTTACGCATGCAGAGTGAAACGTAAACAAAACAATAGCACACCAGTATTCTATCTTCTGGCGGTCGGGAAAGAGAAACTTCATTGTTAAGTGTCGGGCTCGCATCCGCGACCCAGAACATCAGCAGAGGTTAGTGCGCGCCCAAAATTTAAATCATTTCAATCGAAACAAATGAAACTCGCCGAACACGACATATCGGAAACCATGGAACTGCTCAAGAGGCAAACAAACTTTATTGTCATGTTAATATTATATTAATATTATATTGATATTATATTAATATTATATTTCGATTAATTTATTTTTACAAAAATTCGATCCAACCAAACGTTCCTCAAAAACTTTATCGAAATATTTCCTATAGGTATATCGGATTTGTACATCGTTGGGTCAATGTATATCGCGCCAAAATCGTTTTACGTTCGCAACAGTGGGGCATTGTATTAGGCCGTCCGGAAAGTTCGTGCCGATTTTCGGTAGATGGCATAAAGACAGGCCTGAATATATTAGAATTATTCGTTACATATTCTAACGGACGTTACTTCAGACATGCGTGGACAAAATTTTGATATATATCAAAATTAAAAATTCGTTCCGTTTCAATTTTCGGTTAAAATGGGCGCGAACTTACCGGACAACCCAATATGAATAATGTCGAACAACAAAACGCATTGTCGTTCGAAACGAGTTTGAATACATCGGAGGAACAGTTAATTGTAAAAGTTTCGTAACTTTTGCGTTATAATATCATTTATAACGCGACTCTGATTCCTCACAGAGAGGAAAGTGTGTGGTGGTATATATATAACATGGGGAAACACGAGTTTCGCAAAACCGAGTCTGCTTAATTGCGTCACTTAGTCACGACCGAGCGGATGCCTGTATAACTTAATTTATTGCATGTGCTTCTGCCACGGCCGAAACTAATGGATATCCAATGGATAGAGCCTAATAGAATGTTGCTATAGCGGAGTGTATCGTGTATATTTAGAAATAACGGCCAAAGCCTTCTCCAAGGGATCGTGAATTAATCGATTATCGGTACAGTGTAACAATTTCTACGGTGCATGATTTTCCATCCACGCGGTCGGCTGCGCGCATCCGAAGAAAAAGAAGGGGAACAACGACGCCAGGGTAAACAACTTTTTCGTTCGAATGTTTATCAGGGTTTTGCTCGTCTTCTCTCCGCGAACCGTAGCTTGTAAATTATTTCATTTCAATTGTGTAATGAATGACGCTGTTGTGCATCGGGCACTCCTCGTCTGTTCCTAATTACCAACAGCAGCTCCGCTGGCTGTTCACTTTCTTCGCGAGCCTTTCTTTTTTTGTTTTTTTTTTAACTGACTCACTTACTGACTCGACTGATTCGAGTTACAATATAATCAGTATAATTCCTTGAGTTTGTACTTGATTGTAATTGAATCTTACAAGGGAACATTGTTGGATACCTCATAGATTAAGCAAATATTTTTAACTTTTCGTGTTTAAGTTAAGATAAGTGAAATCTAAATTCTGTCTCTAGCCATACTATCTCCTATTTACAGTTACGCATTCGACCCTTGAAATCCTTACTCACCATCCTTAAATCATACACCTGACCCTTCGAACCTTAGTAATTTCCAACAATTACTATTGGTCCCAATCCTCATTCCCACCACTTTCAATACCAAACTTCCGACCTTTTAAAAGCAGAATACTTTTCCCTCAGACAAGATTTTACGAATACAAGGTAGAGAGAGAAAGAGAGAGAGCAACAGAATCGTATAGTATGTAGTAGAAAATTATCCTAAGTGTCCATTGTAAGATTACCGTGTACTACGTTCAAATAAAATATTTATTGAATATCGGGAATCTAACAACATATTCAGATGCGAAAATTCGATTTTGATGAAACTTATGGAAGCTTATAACTTCATTGTTTAAACAAAAAATTTTTATTAAAATTTTATTGCGCGACTACATTTCCCATTGAAAAACACACAATTGAAAAAAAAATTCAAATTTTTTCGATCTCTGGTTTCCGAGATATCTCAAAAATATCCCAACTTTGAGGGCTGTTTTCATCCCTTCAAAGTGGATGGTTGCCGATAAAAAGAACACGTTTCAAATATTTTTCAAAGAACTATAAGCTCCTATAAGTTTCATCAAAATCGGATTTTCGTATCTGAATATGTTCCAGTGTTAATCAGTTTGGAAACAAAGTCACCGAACTAAATGATCGAATAATTCAAATTGGTTATAGAGTTATACACGAGACAATGTCTGTAATCCTTAGTATACTTCGATTCAAATATGTTTCTTATTCGATCATTGCTAAATATTATTTCCAATTGGATCATGTTCCCTTCGTTTTTCAGTAGAATTTTTCTAACTGTAATAACGGATGTAATATAATAGAAATATATTATAATAACGATGATACGATATGATAATAAAATATATGGGGGAATATTTTTCATGGCATCTTATTGTTTCGGCCATAATTAACACATTGAGCGCCGGTAACATAGGAGCCATTTAATTAATTATCAGCTTGTTTGCTTGTTTCTGAAGAATGAGTAGCTAAAGAAAATATTTAAGAACTTATACATTTCCGTAAAATAGTATGTTTTGATTGAATATTCGTCATGTACAATTTAATAGAAACAAAATCGTTTATCCCCTATAGCAGGGCCGGTGCTCAATGTGTTCATAAAGTTCTTTTCAATTTTTGTTTCTTTTCTTATGTTATTCATTGAACCTAAGACGTTTTCTGTCAAAGCCTTTTTTTCATATAATTATATTTTAAATATATCGGGTTTCGTAGAAAAGTATTTTAACGTTAACAGATTATGAAAATCGTCATTCGACTACACCTTAAAAACTATATTACAGAAAATTAATAGACATGCGAATACTCCTTAAACGCCATTGATTATAAAATGGTAAAAATGGTCCGTCGCTCGAGGGTTAGAAGAAAAAAGAAAAATAGACGCAGAATTACCTTAACCCTTTGCACTCCAAGCAATTTTAATTCCTAACTCGAGACATTTCTTGATCGTAATAATTCCGTTGTACGTGGTTCATTTCCTTTCGTGCATATCAACTTAGTTACCATCGATCGTACGTGTAACACTTCAACTTTTATTTACTTCTTAGATACAAACATTGTAACGAAAAAATTGTTTTGAATAATAGTCTGACTATTTTTAGTGTCGCCTCAGAGGAGCCATTGGAGTGCTGAGGTTTAAAATAATGACGCGATGGAATAACGAATTATATAGTGTCATCGATGAAGATCACGCGGTTAACAATTGAACATTAAAGAAATTACAAGAAGGCCTAAATTTAGCCGAAAATCTCGAGTAATTTTTCTGGAATGCAGACCCTTTCACTGAAAGAGGACGAAAACTCAAAAGGGAGCTGCAAAACTGTCTAGCTTCGTACCGCGAAATTTACAATGACCTTGTAAGAACCAGTAATCAATGCAAAACTACAGATTTTTTAAAGAGGATAGGAGATGCAAGAACTTTAACCCTTTGCGCTCCAAGCAATTTTTATTCCAAAATCGAGATATTTTTGGACCTCCGATAGTTTTACTGTACATGGTTATTTTCCTTTCGCGCGTATAAAGTTTGTTACTATTACTCATTCGTAAAGGCTTGAATTTCTACCGATTTTAAAAATGCAAACATAGCGATGTGAAAATCGTTTTGAATAATAGTATGACAATTCATAGCGTCGCCTTAGATGCGTCATTGGAGCGCTAAGGGTTAAATGAAGAAAAAAAGTTCTGAAAGCAAAGGCGATATCGTTCCACCTAAAAAACATTCTCAGTTGATTCTATTGAACAACGACGAGGAAGAAATTTATTAAATCAAGGTTACGTTACATTAAAATCATATCTTTTGCTTTGTTTTCGCGTGTGTGTTACAAATACATTTATATTTTTAATAAAAATTAATTTACTTATGTAGAATTTAAAAGAAGTATAGTGTTGTTTGGAAACTTCGTGCCGATTTTAACGGAAGATTGAAACGCAACGCATTTAAGTTTTGGTATATATTTATTAAAAATAAGAGTAAATCGGCACGAACTTCCCAGACAACCTAATATTCGTTTTTAATAATTTTTCGGAATGTAAGCCATCTTTTTCTACTGGCTCTGGGTCTCGTATAACACGGCTTCACACAACAAGCCATTTTATAGAAACCTGTCTACCTTGTTATAGGAGATTTACCTGTATTCGTTTGCCGGAACGCGGTAACGATTTAACGTTAGAAACGTTATTGAAAAAGAAGGATCAGCGGGTCAACGGTGAAGGCGATCCAGTCAAAAGTCACATTTAATAAACCACCGTGCGACCCTTGTAGACGAAGTATAATCAGTCTCGTAACTTCGACCATGTGACCACGTGCTGCGCGTTGCACACGGCAAAGGTGTAGTAGGTACCCGTGTACACGAAAGCTCAACACGTTGGCCGAAGGGCAGGTGGTGGGTATATTCTCAGACAAGATGCTCAGTTTAACAAGGAGGTTTGCGACGGTTGCACAGCTGTCGGGTGTGACAGCTGCATCATTCGAAATAGAAAAGAAAAAAGCGTCAAAGGAACGGAGGGGCGACGAGGGGATGAGACTCGCTCCAAAATACATTATATTAAATTATTGAAAAAGTTCCTGTCCTATTTGAGAATAAAATTCAAGCATTACATTTAACCCTCGGCACTCGCTTACGATAACCGACGCTAACACGCCATTAAAGTTTATCGTTGTTATTATTAATGTTGCATCCTAAAAAAAATGACGACAGGACAAGCGCGCGATAAATTTGCCCGGCTACGTACCGACGATAAACTCATAAAACACCCGATGTACCGTTGAAAGTTGAAAAACCCAAAAACTGTACAGCTGACAAGGGAACATATTCAGATGCGAAAATCCGATTTTGATGAAACTTATGGGAGCTTACATTTCCCATTGAAAAACACACAATTGAAAAAAAAATTCAAATTTTTTCGATCTCTGATTTCCGAGATATCTCAAAAATACCCCAAATTTGAGGGCTGTTTTCACCCCTTGAAAGTGGATGGTTGCCGATAATAAAAAACACGTGTCAAATATTTTTCAAAGAACTATAAGCTCTCATATGTTTCATCAAAATCGGATTTTCGCATCTGAATATGTTCCCGTGTGAATGGCACATTTTCAAACCTATTGTTCCGCATTCCACGGCAGAAAATTGCATTTACAACCGTTTCTGACCCCCGCGAGTTTACTTGTGCACCACCTTGATCTTTTCCGTTCCCACTTTTGATGTCCGACTTTTTGATGATTCCACTAATTTTTCCGACACACCCCCTAACCAATCGTACGCATTTTTGCAAAGACAACACACTGCATTTCCTGAAACTGAGTTTTCTTAATCCTTTGAAGCACGGAATTTTAGAAAATAAAATGGCTCGTGTTGTTCGAGGTGAGTGAAAAAACATCCCACCGTGGTATTCGCGTATTAAAATGTGGGACATTTTTAATACCACCGTGCCTGAAAGAGTTGAGACTCCACCAAATCGGAACGTCCTCGACACTCGAATATCTGTAAACATGGCTGAGCTTGTCTCGGAGAACTTCCTAGACAACCGAGTCAACGACATAACATAACAACCGATTATCGAATAAACGAGTTTATTCTCCGGAGTTTGACTTTGAATCAAAGTCCCAATCGAGGTGCACCGATTCGACATCGCGATTCATATTTAAAACAATTTTTACATCGATTGTAGCAAAAACATTGCGGAATATTTAACACTTTAACTGCCTAACCAACTACCTATAACATTCTATGAAATCAAAGTAATTCATTCATTGAAGCAACAATTGAAAACTTAAAATATATAACACATATAGTTACTCTTCAAACTTCTTGTATTCTCCAAATCTGAACTAGTGTAACGAATATATTAACCCTTTGCACTCGAACCAGTTTTAATGGAAAAACTAAGACATTTTATTCAACCGAGAAAATTTTCATTCTGTACAATATTTTCTACATTGTGCAAGTAAAATTGAATTCATTTTCTGGTACAGCAGCTAATTTTTAAGCAATTATGAAATACTAAGACATTTGATTTAACCGAGAAAATTTTCATTCTGTACAATATTTTCTACATTGTGCAAGTAAAATTCAATTCATTTTCTGGCACAGCAGCTAATTTTTAAGCAATTATGAAATACAGACGAACATAATAATATAAATGAGTTTTCAGTAATAATATAGCAATTTTTACTGGTGCTTCAGAGGCACCATTCAAGTGCAAAGGGTTAACACTTTACCGACCGACGAGTATTTCAAAATTTTTTAAGGTCCATTGTCCATGATTGAAAACATTTCAATGGATTTCTCAACGCTGATAACAATTTTTATTGTAAATCAGCATGACATCCTCAGTAACGTTATATAATAATTTGTTACAAATTACAATGTAAAAGCAGTTTGTTAGGTTCCATTTTGTTACAGTGCAACTATTGTAAGTCCTAATAATAGGCTTCCGGTCGGTAAACTGTTAACGTTCAAATTTATTTTTAAATATGGATAAATAATTCTATCACCGATAAATGGGTAACATAGTAATCGAAGTGTTAAGTGTTGTAAACACGAATAATAGTAACAAACTTCGTATGCACAAAAGGGAGGAAGTCATGTAAAATTGGAAATATACGTCCAAAGAATAGCTTGGTTTTTGGAATTAAAACAACTTCGAATGCAGAGGATTAAAATTCAGCCATTTTTGCATACTGTAAAACGATTCGTCACTCTTTCTGCTGGTGTTATGAAACGCATTTTATTTAATTCTCGTGCGTTAATTAATTGTTTTACAATTTAAATCGTGTGTTTTATCTGCAACGTTTCATTCGAAAGAAATACATCCGACGATTTAGAGAAAAATGAGCCGATCGTTTTGCAGTATGCAGAAATCCGAGATCATAATTGTTATGTCAAATATTCGTAAAGTTATGGCACAAGATTCAATGTCATTCTTTAAACGATGTTTATTACGAACAACGATTGCGAACGACTACAATATTTCTTATCGTTAGCGACTATTATCGATGGCAGAATTCGTTTTCACTTGGGAACAACTGTTATCGATAACAAGAATTATTTTCGATTACGAATAATCATTACCGACGCTGAGAGTTACGTTTTCGGTCGCAGTTCAATCATCTTATTTGTTTCTTTTTCTTCTTTAACATTAGAACTACCGAGCACCGAACTAGACTAATATACATTGGTTTATAATAACGACAAGATTGCATTTATTAGAATTACAATTTCAATAAGAAGTGATACAAAAAATTAGTGACAAGTAATTCTAATCTGTTTTATTGCCCTAGCGTTAAATACTATTTATTTTAAAAATATAAATTTTATAATTTGAAAGTAACCAAAAACAATTTTCGTTGTCAATTAAAGCTATCTACGGATATATTAAAAGAAATTTTAATTGCACCGTTTCTCGAAAAAAATCTCTATAAAATTTACCAACGCTTGACTTTCGCTTGAATAAAAGTTAACATTCTGTGAATGATCTCTTTTCGAAAAGTTTTATAAAAAGAACCGTTGTTTCGGTCTGTAATATAGTAAATAAAATCGACGTTCTAAGGAACGTGCGAGTAATTTGTTAACTTGATGTGTAGAGCAAAAATCAGTGAATTATTATGCTAGATTTCTTCGGATGATCATTTCTGAGATAATTATCGAGATTAACACTAGAAAGACTGAAACATAGTATATACCTACATTGCCAAAATCAGTCAAAATGACTGCATTGTGAAAGAATAACTAATGTGTAAAGAAATTTATTTAAAATTAATTTTTAATATTTTTTTATATTATTCACAGTTATATAACAGGTTATTAGTAAATATTAACAATAAAAAAAATTTACTTCACTTGGAAAAAAAATAATTTATGCATTATTATTTGTACATTTTATGCAAATAAAAGTGGAAATCTCTTTTTGTGTACATCTTCCGCAAACATACTTTTGACCTTTTTCACATATATTATTTGTTTTGTTGTTGTGGCAAAGTCGTACTTGACAAATTTTGCGTTTGTTAGAATGGGTTGCATTTGATGATGTTGCAGCTGATCTTTGTGGGTCTTCATGTTCTGGTGAATTTTTCTGTCTTGCAGCTCTGTATTCGGTGGAAAGCTGTTCTGCTAATTGCAACTAGAACTCTTTTCTTTGTATATGTATTCCTGTCGTTTCTTTGTAAAGGATCCAAGCATTTATAGCAGCCAAATTTAAAATATTGAAAAATATTTGTAGGGGCCATCTACGAGAACTAGCTTTTACTGTAAATTTTCTGGCCATTTGGTCCACCATATCAACTCCAAATTTTGTGCTGTTATAAAATTAAATAGATTCCGGTAACATTTTTTTATTACTTTTATCAATTTTCACAAATTTATGCTTAGGACTTAGAACTGCTACTCTTTTATTTGGTTTGCTTTTATATTATTGTAAGAACATAATTCTCTGATTTATATAGCAGAGTGGAAAAACGAGGCATGTTATCCTTCGTTTGTTTGGCTGCTTTTGGTAGTTCTCTTTTGTTTACTCTAATAGTTCCAAGTATAGTTGTTTTTTGGCCAATAATTTTATCGCGAGTGACATGTTAGTAAAAAAGTTATCGGTCGTAATATTTCTTCCACAGCTTGTATATCAAGAAGCACATGTACTTGTATGTTATCATGTAACGGTAATCGAAAAAAAATGAAAAATGTTATTTCAATACAGAGCCGAACTGGTCATATAAGAAATTTACTCAATTCAATAATAAGAGTCATTTGATTATTTTAAATTTCCCAAGCAGTCAAAACGACTGCTTTTGGGAAATGTAGGTATAACACACACACACACACACACATATATATATATATATATATATATATATACCAGAAATGAAAGGGAGGGGGAGGTAACTACAATTATTAATAAACGCATTTATATGTTGTACAAAAAGTCACAAAATTCTAAGAAATTGTATCATTATATACATAATTTTTTTTCTAATTGAAATTAAAGAGCAGTCAAAATGACTTCCTTGGGCAATCTAGTGTTAAAAACACGAACGATTCTAGGATATGTCGATGACTGTATTAACAAAACTCACATCGCAATGTAACGTTTAGGTTTTTAACCTTGCAAATTAACGTTTCACAAGCTGCTGTTTTTACGGACAACTAGTTTTTCTTCGAAGAAAGTCTCCGGATCTCCATAAATGGGCCACGAACTTTTGCAATCATCCAATAGAATAGGATTTACGAGAACGACGCGACGACTTATTACTCCAATCCCGTTAAATCACCAAGATTATTCGCGATACTCGCACGTTGACCGCCGCGATAAAATTCGATACTCAATTTTCTGACTCTGCATAACTTAACCCCTTGCGGTTCAAAGCACTTAGGATTTCTTATCCTATAACCAACGCAGGAGGTCATGTATTTTCGTTTCCTTTTCATATTTTAATGCTAGACCTGCCAAGCACTGAAACTGACTCGTCTGTGTTGCTTTGGAAAACTGAGAGAACCGAATTTACTTCGATCTCGTGCAACTTTTATTATAATATATTGATACAAAATTTGTTCGTTCCCCATGAAATTGTCTTTGTCGTTCCAGTAATTATAAAATTAAAAACTGATCATCAAAGTTTATTTAACTATACTATACGTACAATCTAGCTGAAATTAGAATTTAAAAAACAAACAATCAAATGCTTATACAAATCTATCACAATATGTTAAGAAATTGTTGTAAATTGTTTCAACTTTAAACGTGTAAGAATTGATAACCTTTATCAATTCCAGAGATAATATATTATTTTCTGTAATAGAAATAATAGCTGGAATAAATAAAAAGAAAATGTTCGTTGATAAAGAGTTGGAGAAGAGAATAAATAATAACACATTCTTGCGTTCTTAGAAGAACAGATTAGTATCAGTATCTACTCGACTGTGCATTTCACAATCGTTCGCAAAACCGGAAAGGAATTTCTACGAAATTTCATTTTTTAGTAATGATTCGATCGGCTTCATCTTTTACATACGCGATCTATATAGCCGTGGCTATTGTTAGAATAACAAATATTTTAATACAACAAATTATTGAAGCTAAATGTTATGGTATATATTTTTAATTGCTTGTAATTATAGCAAACTAAAAGAAGATGATACTGTAGATCCACCTTCAATCCTCGATACTTCAATGGTGCTCCTTTGAGGCGACACTAAAAAATTGCTACTTTATTATTCAGAACAACTTTTACATTGCTATGATTGCATTAAAAAAATCAGAAATAATTAAAACGTTTCACGTACGAGTCATAGTACTAAATTTTAAATGCACGAAACGAAGCGACTCATATGTATATCAAATTTGTATATCAAAACGGTACTTTTCCAGGCGAAAGAGTATCTCGATATTGGAATTAAAATTGTTCGGAGTGCAAAGAGTTAATAATTTGATAAGCTGAAATTAATGTATCGGTGTCTTGAAATTATTTTGTTCTGCTTATTGTTTTAAATCGGTTTTACTCATTTTTATCATAACGCATGGAATCTGCAGTCTGAATCTAACAAGTCTACGTATCGCTTTAAATTTAAGGTAACTCATCGACTCGGTAACGTATAAAAAAAACCCTTTTTAAACGTCATAAGCGCCGAGAGAATTTTATCATAAAAGAATGGAGGATTGTATAGAAATATTGATACGTGTATATGCGCGCCAGTGGAGAATATAAAATATCCAATCAAAGCTGAATGTTTTACCAGCGACAATAAGGCTAAAAAAATATACGTAGCTCATAGAGAGCGTATTGATTTATCGAAAATAATTGTTTGCTCGTGGCAGCCACCGTTTCGCTTTCAATCGCTCGAGAATAATACGTTTTTGAATTCGTTTGTTCAACTTTATTTACGTAACGTTGGAACTGCATTTTCTATGCATTCGCGTTCCTTTGAATTCAGGCTCGCGTGTGTTAAATAATTCAAGTGCAAATACATCCGTCGATGAATACGAAACGAAAGAGAAATGAAGCTATATTCCCAGTGTCGAGATATTTTTCCATTTTCCTGCTCGGCAGTATGAACTATTTCCTGACGATTGTAGTCGTCTGGGAACGGGTTTATCTGACGTTTCTGTCAAAATAACGTAGCGTTGTTAAAACGATGTCGCACCGATGAGGTCGGGAATCGCGAAATGCAATTCCCTTCGTTCCACCGTTACCAATATCGCACTACGTATCGCACGGCATGGCAATTCCCGAAATATTTGCCGCATCGTTACCAGCTGGACGAAAATATAATTCCTTTGCCTCGTAATTTTTCTAAAATTCAAACTTCAAATCAATCGCAAGCTTAAGGCTAAACCAGCCAAGCATTAATCTGTTAACCGGGGAATAAACTTTTGTTCGACTCGTTTCACAATGGGGACTTTTTTCTTTTTTTAATACTCATTGTTTATATATAATTGTAAACTTATATAATTGATTTACTTGGATAAGAACTACATAAAATGTAATGTGTTCAAAATATTACGTCAAATTTCCATGACGAAAAATGTCGTCATAACCATTCTAGTAGTAGTTCGTGTATGACGAAATATTTCGTCATACCCAGTTAACAGGCTAAAATAAAATTCTTTTGTCACGTAATTTTGCTAAAATTCAAACTTCAAATCATTCGCAGGTTTAACGCTAAATCAGCCAAGCATTAAAATAAAATTCCTTTGCCTCGTAATTTTTCTAAAAATCAAACTTCAAATCATTCGCAGGCTTGACGCTACACCAGCCAAGCATTAAAATTAACTAGTATGTATCGTCTTGTAAAAAAATGATTTTCTGCGATTTTTATTATAATATATGATTGAGAGAAAAGAAATCTACCGAGTCGATTCTTGTGAAGGTAACTTCGTAACTTTGATAATTGTAAAGCAAAGAATCTGGAACGTGTCGTTTAACCGACTACGTGTAGGTTTAGCGTTAAGATCGTTTTAAACGATAAAAAGAGAATATCGTTTAGAAAACTATACGTACAAATGCCCTGGCGTGTCTTACGTTTGAAATCTTATCTTCTTGACATAATAGCCTGAGAATTGCTCAAGTTTCACGATATATATGTATATGGGTATATGTATATTGAGCGCTGCGTGACTCACGTGCGAATTGCACTCTAAGGTAAAGAAAATAACTGTCGCAGACTTTTTAAAATTATTTTTGACTAACGGCGAACGAATAGGAAAAACGTTGAATTTATTTCGCACGGAAAAGAATGGAAACTTTTGACCTGCTTTTTAGGCTTTACCGGATGTCGTAAATTTCACACAGCTCTTTCGCACTACGTTTCATGCAGTGAATTCAAGTGCAATATATTTTAATTTAGAATCGTGGGAAAAGAGAATCGTACGAATTGTTCATTCGTGTTATCAAATTTTATCAAATATTCTAATTTTTAAAGCATCGAATAGTCCTTTTCAGGCTTCTGGCAGTCTGCCATCTTTCCTTTCGCCGTTCTAGGAAAAGATTGTAGTCTTACGAATGATAAACGATCCGATAGACATCCCGAGATCGATAACAGTGAAATTTTCAGTTTACTTTAAAATAATCCGCGTGACGTCGCGCTGGATATTGCTAAAATGTTGGTTATGTAAAAATTCGGCGGAATCGTAAGAACGATTCGTATTTCGCTGAACGTTTTACGAGGATTCGAAAGTATCTAGAAAAAAGGGATTAATTTTGCAGCTGAGCAGCGGTATGGAGGTTAGACGAAAGAAAGTGGAGCGTTTTAGAAAACAATCTAGAAAACATTCATAGACACGAATAACAGGAGAAGGAGGGAAGAGGGTGGTGTTTGTTTATTCGCTAACGAATCCATGAAACACTTTTAGATTAAAAGGAACTTGCTGCGCTTAGGAGGCTAAGACGTTGATTGGAAATTTTCTGCAGTTTAAAAACATGCGTATTTTCTGTTTTAAAATCGAAGAGAACACAGTGCTACAACTGATATTATTTGCGTATAATTTATACCGCGGATTTTATGCATTCGCGACAAACACGAGTTGGTGAAATATACGAAATAAGTGGCGATATAAAAATAATTTAAGCATTCCGATGTATTTTTCGTATCTTATTGAAATTATTAAGAGGAGTAATCAACGTCTAGGTACCTTCCGTTTCGCACAATCGATGACCATAAACTTTGTATTTTACATAAAGATCTGCAATCTAGATATTGTTAAAAATGTACCAACACTACGTTTACAGAGCACTAAAAGCAACTATTTTACATTACTCGGTATTTATAAATTTTTTTTATAAACGCCTAGAACTGCAGATTTCTACGTTGCTAAAAAAAAAATTGAAGCAGCAGTGTTTTAGATTCCTAGATCGGAAAGGATGAATATCATCCAATTTGATCTTCTGGCTGTTCAGTGATTCAATGTAATAGCAATAAAATTGTTATACATTGAATATGAATCTTCTCTGAGTAAATACAAAATGTTGCATAGACGATGAGGCTAGATACGAGGTAGCAACACTTAATACGGGTATCGGACCACGGGGCAACTGTTTAATTGGCGCGTGTAACGAGTCGATCGATTGTCGTTGGGAAACGGCTAAGGAAAGAGAGCGAAAGTTCTGCGATCGATTGCTTGTTTTCTCGTGAAATTCTCTGGAGGTGCCCCTATACGGCGATATCATCAATGGAAACCTGTTTTCAAATGGAACTTCATTTCATTCTCATCAGAAATGACGGATTAGCAATGCTGATCCCGTGCTTGCGTAAGCGCAATGTGTATAAATTAGTTGCATGTGGGTGACCTCTAATTACAACAGTATCGATTGATAAAGCGACTGTCGCGTACAGCGGATGCACGATGCTTTTTGAAAACGAATAACACTTTTAAAATAGACCCGAGCGGCTTGAACATTTTCCTTTTTTTTTTTTTTTTTTGAGACATTGTGAAGGTTCGTTTACCGAGTAATATATGGACCGTTTATTTTGAAAGTGGTGCAAGTCCATTTTCTTCTGTTTCGAGAAAATTAAATGTTAGCAGATCTGACAATTATGTTGGGATCCAGGTGAGAAACGTAGAGACCGATTTGTACACTTTCAAATATATTTCGGACGTTTCAAATATACAGCTCTGGATACAACGTATACTTCGCGGAAACAAAATGACCGACTGTCACGCAGAAGAGATGTAGAAAAATGAAGCTCGCTAATTCTAGGGATCCGCGTACTTATACCTAGAAAAGCGGAAGGGAAAGGGCAAGGATGACCAAGCCTTAGGGCTGAATCCTGACGGTCGTGATTCAGGGTTCGGAGGTGATTTAGTGGCGAAAATGCTCGAAAACATCTGAGTCATTAAGTCAGCGCGGTGTTGGCGGTTATCGTGGATTGGTCATCCAACAATTAAAAAATATAGGTTAATTATGTGAAGTCTGGGAATGTTTGTACTAATTTATCAATATGTAATTTGATTATATAAATTTCTTTTAGGTGAATTTAACTAAAATAGTATATATTTCCAGGCTGCAAATGGACTTACACCACTTTCATAATTAGTCAATTGTAATTTCATTTAATTTCAATTTTGCAATAACAAATATCACTTAAAATATATTTCATATTAATGCAATTTTGTTTATAAATAATAACAAGAAATAAAATAGAATTAGTATTTTTTATTTTGAACGTTAATTATATTTATATATTGTTAAACTTAACACAAGATATTGGTATTATTAATTATTTATGCTCTTCATGTGGCAGTGTTTTGAAGTATTCATGATGCACAGGAGGTATATAAGGTAATAGCTGCTGCATATCCTTATATTTTTCGTATGTAATAGGCCTGGCATCGTGATACAAAGGCGCCAGAGCGATTTTTTTAAATTTTGGCGGTCTTCCCTAACATGTAGGTGATTAATTTAGAGTCTTAAATTCTGTGTCCTCCATTGATGTTTTATATAAAATAGTATACGGTGCACTTTTGGAAAATCTCATCCAACATATTTGCAATCAATTTACTTTTTCTCCATTAGTGTTTCTTCTTATCTGTTTTTCAATTGCGTTTTATAGATATTTTGTTGAAACGAAATTCTCTCGTTTCATTTCGTGTAAAATAAATTTATTATGTTGTCTATATTGGTTTATAACGTCATAATAATCCTGTGGTGTGTACAGGAAATTCTTTTTTCGTAATGCCATTTGTTCTGTCTATAGAAATTGGACTTACACCACTTTCATAATCAATGGTTACGCAATTTCTTTTACCGGCCAATTTTAAATTGAACAAAGCATAGGCATTTGTAAAAATATTAAACACTAACTAATTATAAACAAAAAGTTTACACTAAATTAAGCATAAATTACGTCATATTTCCTTTTTTTAAAAAAGGACTTACACCACTTTCAAAATAAACGGTCCATATAAAAATGATTTTCGTTTTAAGCCGTTACTAATTCGAATTGCGAAGAAAATTGAAAAATGCCTTCGGTTGATTTACCTAAGCATGGTATAAAGTTAACAAATAAACGTATACGATAAAATGTAAATTCAATAATAAATTATACAAATAAAATATGTGTAATGTTTCATCGGTAGACGTAAAAGAAAGCTATAGTCACTGTAAATTACAAAAATCTTTGAATTTAAAGTTTCCCGATTTAATGAGAACGCAGTTTCTTATCATTTTCGTCATTTTTTATCATGCATGGCTCGCAACAACCCCTACTGCAAAGCTTACTTAGATCTACAAAAAATACCTTTTATATTTTCATTGTAGGCACACATAAAAAAAAAGTTAAAAATATCTACCTGTAGCTTTTTCTTTGCAATTACTACTAACTAAAAAATAACTTGTTATAAACTGTTATTTTCGCAGTTAATGAAATTGTACGAATATCTCTGCGAAAACTATTTCTCTGTAGTTAAAATGGTAAAAGTAAAATATTTACGCGTTGTTTAGTGAATTAATCCTTGTAAAGCGCTGGGAAAGCTCAAGACGGTTGATCCAAAATTTAAAAAAGTTAATCGCTGTTAATAGTCGTCGAATACTTTGACAACCCGTTGTAATTGCTTGAGTGTGACTCACATCGATCTTATCGATACTCGTCCGAGAAATGAAATGCGTCGGATATTGTAAATACGACGATGCAAGATAGGTGTGCGAAGAGAAATGAAATCATTCGGTTCGTTGACGTCACGGCCACCATTATTTTCATTTAACGTTTGCAGTGTTATCTTTCCTAGTATCGCCTGCAAAAAAATTGGATCGCGTATTCGTAGGTTTAATAAAAAGATTTAAGATGCGACTCGTTGGTACTGTCGGTATATGATACGTTGAGAGGTGCACAGGTATTGATTGCATTAAAATAAAACTACGCAAGTTTTCAAATAAAATTGCGTTCTGTAGCATATCGCGGATGTCGATAGCTGAGATGAAAAAATAAAACGGAATAACCTTGGTATGGCTTAGGCAAGATAAATGATGATTTTATAAATCATTTTGATAATTTTATTTGTTCGCTGTTCTGTTGTCACATTGAATTATTGCGCGAAGCATTAATTTCAGTTTGAATTATTAATCATTGTTAAAATTGATAACCTGCTTTCAGTGACAATTCCAATAAGCGAAAATAACAGAAAAGTGATTTAAAAATCATTACAACAAATGTCGCATAGATTAAAGAATGAGAAAGTAAAAATATGAAATTTTTCTATTGTTCTATTTACTTCGGGGAAATAAATTCAACTTTCTGTCAAGTTTGTAAGTTTCCGATCGTTTGAAGCACAAATGAAAGTATGTCAGAGCAATGTCCAAATTCAATTTCTTCGTTTGCGAAATTCGGAATAAAATGAATGTTCTTTTACGTTTTCTTATTTTCTCGTGTGAAACGTATAACATGTTATAGATCATGTTTCAACTGATCGTGCGGTGCACTAAGGATGTAATTATTAATTAGAGTAAACGTCGTTTTTTATGGAGAACCGGCAACATGGATATGCGACGACACCAGACGAGGCGTAACTGCCTACCCTACATCCAGTGATAGTTTTAACTCGATAATGTTAATAGGTGCCATTTGACAACGAGTTGTGCGTCTGCATGGGCGATGCGCAACGAAAATGGGGCAAAGAAATATTCAGCAATTGTGCAATCAAATTCTTGTTAAGCTTCGGAACAACGCGACAGAATTGTTCAATAAAAGGTAGACACTATCTATTCAGGGCACAGGGTTCTAGGTGATGTAGTAGCATTTGAATGACCGAGAGATTACGAAAGATACATCTGATTTTACAGGATCATACCTTGGAAAAATTTAGGAGAACCAAGCCTCTGACATGTTGATTGCAATCGTTCTGACGGAACCCATAAAATCAAAATAATTAGGTTAATTAAAGAAAAATTAAAAAGTTAAAATTGAACACGATAGTCGCAACTTTAATCCTTTTAGAGCCTGTAAACCTTAATGAAGATCGATTTGAGTGGCATGCAAAATCGAAATAATTTAGTTAATGAAACTGAAATTAGAAGCCGTCAATTTATCATACTGATTACATCGTTAATCCTTTTAGACCCGACAAACCCTAATGAAAGTCGGTTTGAGTGGCATACAAAATCAAAATAATTTAGTTAAAGAAACTGAAATTAGAAGCTGTCAATTTATAAGAGTGATTATATTATTGATACTTTTAGATGATGCAAATTTCAATGAAAATCGATTTCAGTGGCATACAAAATAAAAATAATTTAGTTAATGAAACTGAAATTAGAAGCTGTCAATTTATAAGAGTGATTATATTATTGATACTTTTAGATGATGCAAATTTCAATGAAAATCGATTTCAGTGGCATACAAAATCAAAATAATTTAGTTAATGAAACTGAAATTAGAAGCTGTCAATTTATTACGATGATTATATCATTGATACTTTTAGATCATGCAAATTTCAATGAAAATCGGTTTCAGTGGCATCCAAAATCAAAATAATTTAGCTAATGAAACTGAAATTAGAAGCTGTCAATTTATCGTACTGATTACATCGTTGATCCTTTTAGACTCTACAAACTCTAATGAACATCGATTTCAGTGGCATAGAAAATCAAAAGAATTTAATTAATGAAACTGTAATTAAAAGCTATCAATTTATCATAGTGATTACATCGTTGATCCTTTTAGTTCCTGCAAATCCTAGTGGAAACCGATTTACGTATATATATATATGACGAAAAACTTTTAAAGATGAATGGAGAATTGCGTCATCCATACATAATCGATCTGAGTCAGCGTATAAAACAGGTTTGATCGACGTTCGACAATGAGAGTGATTGGTAATCAATAGACTGCGGATCTTGATCTTAGAAATTGTCGAAGTCGAATATAAAAAAACAGAATCGAAAAGAAAGCGTATTTTCTTTTTTAATAATAACATTGTCACGGTAGAAATCATTTAAATTTAAAACCTAAAATCTAACATTATTCGGTTCTTCTAATATCTTTACTCGACGAGAAGATAACTTTTATGTTTAACAAAGTGGATTTTTATGAGAAATAAAAATTGTCGATATTAATTTAGAGATACAGTAGCTACGCAGACGTTTGCATATTCTCTTTACAATCGTAACATGCTGATAACAATACAATAGTATTGTATAAATTCTTTAAATGGTTTTATTATTTTTCATTTGTTCTATTCAATTGTGTTATAAATACGTAGAATTTTGCAGTGTGCTAATAAGGAAGTATTCCTATCGTTTCTCACGATATTATTCCGCGAATGTTATCTCCAAAATGTGAACATCCTCCGAAAGGTTGTAATAAGTTAGCGGAAGGTGGACCCGGTTGAAGATTTCTATGTAACACTATTTCTAAAAGCGAGAACAACGTCCCTGTCATTTATGTGTTCCCGAGGGAGCTATTTTACAGAGATAACGTTGGTTCGCAGGTCGGTTGCTCATAAATATTTTTAGAGACTCGATTCTATTACCTTTGGTCGCATCTCGGGTATCAGACGTAGGTATTATCTGTAAGTACGCCAAAATTTCAAGCAACCGACTTGAAATATATAAAATTCCAAAATTAATGTTCACTGGAATTCTTGCGATAATCATGCTGTAGACGATTGAATATTTTTTTCATGTAATTTCTACCAATCATTTCGAAATTATGTAGGATCTCGGAATAAAAGAGAGAACTGGACCTCCGGAAATCGAACCCGGAACTTTCTGGTCGTAGCCAATCTATCAAGTGAATTTACACATGTCGTATTAACCTCTTGGCATACTATGACGTGTCAGACACGTATTGAAGATTTTAAATAAAGTCTAACAAATAGAAATATTATGCCTTTCTTTATGGACTAAATTAAACGTTGTTAATTCGTAATCAATATTTAAGTATCGAAGTAGATGTAGCAATATAAAAGATATAAATTGTCTTTTCTCTTCTGTAACATTTTTAGCGATGAAGATGTTACAATAACTTTAGTTACAAACGAAATGATATGGCAAGGGGTTAATCAAACAATTACATAAATTATACTTAAATTGTAATAAAAAATTTTCTTCCTGAAATCAACTAAATTACGGTGTAAGATGTACATAATTCGTTGCGAAGCGATAATAATCGTGAATAATTCTGATCGTCCGCACGAATAAAATAAAGAACTTGTACAAAACACGCGAAAGCCGCGCGGCAGTCAACTTGTTAAACATTAGTGTGAAAATGTACGTTCACCGAACAGATCACCTTATTCCTCGGCAGTTTAATGGCGCTATTATTCAAAACAACTTTTACATCTCTGTTTGCATTTAAGAAATCGGTCAAAATTGAAGCGATGCGTGTACAAGTAGTAGCCATGAATGCACGAAAGGAAACGAGTCACGTACAATGGAAATATATTATTACATATAACCGTAAATATATTACGGTTTCTACCGTGTTATGGAAGAGTTATCTGTATCTTCAGTATGTTGAACGAGAATGTTTGACAAACGCCATGTTTGTTTGTGGTCAGATTTTTTTCTTTCTGACCTAGAAAGACAAAGACATGACCCATAGACAATTTTATCAGTGGAGTCGTATACGATCGAAGAGCGTATTAAAATTATTAAAATTTATTTTGCAAATC
Source organism: Agapostemon virescens (assembly GCA_028453745.1). NCBI lineage: Eukaryota > Metazoa > Arthropoda > Insecta > Hymenoptera > Halictidae > Agapostemon > Agapostemon virescens. Next base: position 14,899,229 of record CM052090.1, on the reverse strand, counting down.
AGTGTTCGATAAAAGGTACCCATCGTAACGCGTGAAAATATTACTTTACTACGATCGAAATTTAATGGTCAATTAATTATAAGGAATGGTGATGCGAATTGACCATCTTGTTTGTGCGATTTAACACCGTTCGACTTTTTTCCTTTGGGGTAGTTTGAAAATATTAAAATTATAGTCATGACCTGAAAATCAACGTTAGAAATGAAATTGGTGAATTAAACGAGCAAATATGCCAAAATGTCCGAACAAAATTTTAATCATTCGACGATCAGCGATCATTATCATGTGACAGATATCGTCTTTCGCACATAATTATCATAGATAATACCTGACAATTAACAAAACAAGAAAACAAAATTAAAAGTAGCATACTTTTTATTAAAAAAGAACCTTCTATCGTTTATTTTGGATAACCCTTAAAGTCAAAAGATGTCTCGATTTTAAAATTGAAATAATTTTGGGTGCAAAGACATCAGATTCGTATACAGGGTGTCCCACGCAACTGGAACAGGCTGTACCTCCTAAATGGTTGAGAATAGAAGAAAATGTTATAAGTAGAAGTTAAATGGTATCAGAC
>CM052090.1:14870377-14893652 GCA_028453745.1 Agapostemon virescens | reverse complement strand
CTTGTTTTGCCGTGAAGATGGAAAGGATGGGTTTCCCTCGAGAAGTAATCTTTATTCTTCTTGATAACTTGAAGTTTATTAGGTAGTCCACGCAACAACAGCATTTTCTCTGGAAATCGCGTTTACAAGTGTTATGCGTCCTTACTTGGTTACTGTTTATTCGGAAGTGAATCCCATTCAATTAAAGGATTTCTTTTATAGATTCTTTGCATGGTCCTTTGGCCTGCCTCAAATGTGTCACCGAACTAGTCACTCTGTCATCTCTAGTCCGTCAAAATACTTACTCAACTTTTGAGCAAAAGAGCGCAGATGATCTTATCGGATTACGCGAATATTACAACGCGGCGCATAGACTGACTTCTAGATCGAAGGTTTCGTTTTCTAACAAAATTGGATACTTGATAGTTGATTTTTTGCTTTATACCCCGACGTATATATATTTTAGGGCCTAAGGATAAGGAAGGAAAGAAAATGAAATATATACAGTAGCGCACGAAAGTATTCGGACACTTTTCAAACCTAAATAACTTTTTCAAAATTGCACCAAACGACTTGACTTTTCTGGAACAACTAGCAGCATTGATTTACTAAATGATATGCAAAAATAATTTTGAAATAATTCTAATTGATAGAAATTACGTGGGAAAGTAGAAAAGACATTTTTTAAAACATTTTTATTTCAACTCGTAATGAAAATTTAAAATATGCCATTTTCGGAACTGTGTTAGTTATACACATGCTGAAAATCTCACCGAAATCGATTGACGCGGGAAAAAGTGGCACGCGTAGAAAGATGTAAGAATTTCTGTAGTTTAAGCAGAAACTGATCAAGAATCGTGAAAATTTGCGATTTTCACCATTTTCAATGGCACGTAGCTCGTGTGTACGTCGATCGATTTTAATGAATTTTTCTGTATACGTATAACTATCATAGATCTACCAGATGCGTCTTTAAAAGTTTTTGTGCGTGGCTCAAATAAAAAATATTTAAAACGTTCCTTTTTTATTGGTCATGTAATTCACATCAGTTCCAATATTTACAAAAGTTATTTTGTATATTATTTATTAAATCAATGCAACTGATTGCTCAAGAAAAGTCAAGACGTTTGATCCAATCTTAAAAAAGTTATTTAGGTTTGAAGAGTGTCCGAATACTTTCGTGTGCCACTGTATATACAGGGTGTCCCACGCAACTGGAACAGGCTGTACCTCCTAAATGGTTGAGAATAGAAGAAAATGTTATAAGTAGAAGTTAAATGGTATCAGACGGTGCATAATATGCAACTAATTTTATGCACTTTTGTGCATCGATGCATCAGAAAAATGCAACTGCATATTTTTTTTAAATAGAAACCTATATTTTTGACTGCACCAATCGATGCAGTTTCTTGTGCTCTACATAAAAGTACCAACATACTTATGCCCTAAACTTATTCGTTAAGAAGTTATCGAAGCTAAAAGTTCTCTGAATTATTTCGATTTCTCGGCAAGTGTTCCGGAGTACCTACGTTACAAGTGTTCAAACGGTCCTCCATTGAAGTCCAAACGAATAAGTGTAGGGCATAAGTATGTTAGTACTTTTATGTAGAGCACAAGAAATTGCATCGATTGGTGCAGTCAAAAATATAGGTTTCTATTTAAAAAAAATATGCAGTTGCATTTTTTTGATGCACCGATGCACAAAAGTGCATAAAATTAGTTGCATATTATGCACCGCCTGATACCATTTAACTTCTACTTATAACATTTTCTTCTATTCTCAACCATTTAGGAGGTACAGCCTGTTCCAGTTGCGTGGGACACCCTGTATTTTAGATTATGGATGACTACTCTGGTGCAACGCGGATGCGAAACCCCTAGACTAGATAATTCGTCTTGAATACAATTGACTCACTGTGGACAGTGAGACAGCCCTTTATAATGGTGTTAGTCATCCAACATGCGTTTAGATGTTGGGGGTAGTTTGAGTCACACGGATGACTTCGTGTTTTGCAGGTTGTTAGGGCCCTTGCTACGGCCCTATGAAAGTCAACACGCCTCACAACACGTCACCGGGCCCAAGTCCATCAATGACTCATACCTTCGATACTCCGTCATCAGTGACACCAAAACACGGCTTCATCCATATGACTCAAACTACCCCCAAAACTTTGTATCCCGAACATCGGAATACATTCACAAAGGAACAGATCAGATGCGAAAATCCGATTTTGATGAAACTTATGGGAGCTTATAGCTTTATTATTTAAACAAAAAGCTTTTGTAAACATTTTTTTGCGCGACTACATTTCACATTGAAAAATGTTCCCGTGTCAGTAGCATGCCGGATGGTTTACGAGAAACAGGCCACCTTAGTAGCTTCGTAAGGATTAAAGATAAAAGTTGTACTGTAAAAAGTGGCAAATACGGTGACACAAAAGAATGTTCCGATCGTAGTAATTTTCAAAGTCTTTTGAAGGTCATCGATGATTTTTGAACAGCACCATATATTTTTAACTTCATAGCGTTGTAGCTGATGTCAAGACGAGTTCAACGATGTGTTGCACTATGACCTTCAAATGACCTCGGACTCGTTAATAGATATAGTTCGACTGCTCTGTTTGATCAACGGAAATTTAATTTCTTCAGCCATTAGGTCTCATAACATGTGCACCGTTAACGGATGGTGATCTCTAAGCGTACACAAACAAGATTAGCAACAAACTACAGGTACGTATGCCGAGTGAGTTATGGTCATCGAATTATTGCGAGTGTATCAGTTTAGTGATATCCGTTCAACGACGAGTTACTCGAACGAGCATAAAACCGATCTTATTTCCATTCATTACGAAAATCGTTGATGTCGTGATCGATCGACTACACCAAAGATCATGCAAGAAAGAATAATTAGATCTTGTAGATCGATTCCAACATAAACAATTGAAAGTACAATCGATTGCCTTGTAAAACGTTTAAATGTTTGTGTTACTGATCAAGGTCGTAAATTCGAACATTTAATTTAGCTCAAATCAAATGATTGCACATTTCGAAGTTATCATTGCTTTATCAGAAATTTTCTAGTTCAAGGTCATCTGTAGGTCGTAGTGTACCACATCATCGAACTCGTCTTGACATCAGCTACAACACTGTGACGTTAAAAATATATGGTGCTGTTTAAAAATTATCGATGACCTTCAAAAGATCTTGGAAACGACTACGATCGGAACATTTTCTAGTAGTTGCTAGACAATCTGAATACAATATAATCTCGATTATCCGAACTAACCAGGGAAACATCGTTTCGATATTAGAGCAGTTAGGAGATAAGATAAATAATGCGTTTATGATGTTAAAAACATTTATTAATCTGTCAAAGATTTGCAAACTTTTGCAAGATTGTAAAGATAAGAAGATAAGAATAATAAAAATGGATTCGAACATTAGTTTTCATTGTCATTAAAAAATTATAAACTATAAAAATCGTAAAGATATTTTCATCGGAAAGTTTTCCACGAATTTATTCGATGAAGCAGCCATTACGATGGAAATTGTGTACGAGGTTTTGATATATGCAGTCTTGTTGTTATCGTAAAGAAATATATATTAGTAGCATTTATTAGTTATCATTCTAGCATTAAAAAGAACTTCTATGTTCGTAAGAAAAGAATCACGCGACGATAAACTTTGACTCGTTTTACAGTTTGACACCTTTGATTTTATAGTTGATCGTTTCTCTTTTCAGAAAAATTTTGAGAATGTTAGAAAATGTTACAGATTGAAATGTTTCTTTAAAAATGGACAATTTCTTTGAAACTGAAACAACTATGATGAAAAATACGACACCCTACGACTTGGTGTACTATCGTTTTTAGATGTTTTATTGGTCTGTGAATGAAAAGTACAACTTTACAAAAACATACTGTACTTGTTTCTTATTTCTATGATATGAAGCAGTCAGAGTTTAATATATAAATTTGTAGAGGATTATTATAAAGAAAAATAATCTCGAATGTTCCGAAAGACGTTTTAGTTTACAGTATTTTTTAGAAGAAAACGTGTTTTCTGACTCGGAAGAAAATGAACGATAGATCGTAAAAATAAAGGTTTCAAGCTCTAAATCGAGTCCCGGGGTCGTCGTTCTACGAGATCACTTTTAACGAAATTTCCACGATTTAATAAATATCGACGATTTAATTTCGAAATTTATGTTTTAATGTCGAAATAAATTATGAATCTACTGCAATATCGTTGAGAGTCGAAGCATTTCATAAACGGCATGTTAATTATTGTATCGTGTGTTAATATTGACTTTTTATCGAGTTCGATCATTATTTGTGATGAATAATTAATCAATGTATTACGAATATTGAGGAATTATCCGCGTATAACGCAACACGCTTAATAAATATTAACTTTCCGATTATTCAGACATATTTGAATAAAGCACGAATGAATGAGAAAGTGATTATCATTTCAGATGAAAAATAACTTTAAAAAAGCAATGCGAGCGTACTGAACGAGATCGAACAGTTAAGAGATAAGATAAATAATACAATTATGATATTAAAAATATTTGTTAATCTGCCAAAGATTTGCAAACTGTAAAAAGGATTGTGTACGTACTAAAAGGAATCGAGCAGTTAGGAGATAAGATAAATGATTGATGACAATTATGATTTGTAAACTTTTGCAAGATTGTAAAGATGCTTCTACGCTTCTACACATTTAAGTATTTACAAGTTTCCTTGACGAAATATTAGCTATGATAAATAATACTTTGTCAATCGTACATCATGTGCAGCACCCTGCTATAAACTATAACTTTCTTAAAAAATCGATATTGGTTGTAAACATTTTATTGCTAATGATTATGATACCAAGATAGGAAAATAATTTTCAGCTGTGTTGGATTTAAACCATCGCAAAAAATCTCCTTACAGAAGTATTTATGATACTTACGGGAAGCTCGAGCACATGTTTCAGCTTAATATTCAAAATGTTTTCAGTGCAGTACTTGAGAACCTAATGTCAACAAAGATGATATTTTACATGTTTATACACGCCACAAATTATTAAAATAAATATTTGAACAATTCCATTAAAATCTGTAGGATTTATTAATAAATGCTTATACATTTGAAGAAAAGTTATATAAAAATTTGTGCTATTAATTCAAACATGTATACATGAGAAATTTCAGTTCATTAGGTTCAATGATTTTGCTTGGAATTAATTCTTTGGAAAATAATGTATTAGAAAGTAAAATATATGTTATTTAAAAAAATTTGATTTGTTTTTAAAATATGGACCTATTAAACATCTTTTCAGGTGGCGTGGGGTATGGCAGTAATGGAATTGCAGAGCTGGCTGCTCTATCATCTTGTGGCTGTAACCGACTGCAACCAAGGTACAAAGATATTTCTAGAATAAACCGTGTTTCTATTCATTCTCATGAACAGGAGTACATCGAACATTATTTTACATTGTTCGTCTAATTTCAGCACAACGTTTTATATTTTACAAAATCATTAATTCATCGTTTTATACGTTTGGTTATTTTAGTTAGTTTTGCCTGAGTTTCAACCGTGCTCACAGAACGCTACCGCTTCTTTATTTCATTTACAATTCCGTTATCGCCTAGAGGAAACAGCGGTTCACTGATGTTTGATGGTAAGTCTCATGATCCCTTACATTTCGTCAGTAAGATAATATTTGTATGAGTCATCAGAAATACGCATTAGTCGAACAGTGACTTAACAATTTACGACGTGTTGTTAAAGCAGACGCGCGTTTGTAAAGATAAAAATGCAATCAATCGTTTTCACACAATTTATTTATATATATTTTAATAAATGCAACACATTGCGAGCTCACTCTGTGAGAATTATTTTTCAATTTCACTCAACAAATTGCCCGTTATTGTTTTAGTTTCTGACTCTTGTTATTTATTTTATAATTCTTGGGGTCGTATGCATACAAGTAGAGGCTTGTTAATATTAAATAGAAGTAACAGCGAATGCTAGATTTTTTATGCATACAATAGACTTCCATATAACATGATTTTTATAAATAGATAGTGTTATATATAGAAAATACAGTCTTAACAAAAATTATATATGTATTTCATGTGGCGGTATATGTATAGTTATTAAAATTTAAATAATTAAATGATATTACTAATCTTGATAAAATTATTGTTAAAAAAAATATTAAAGAATTAGTATTTATATTAAATTTAATTAACCATATATATATATATATATAAAATATTTATTAAATATTATGTATATAAAATATTTGAAAGAACTGTGTATATTTACATAAATAAGTATAGATAATCGTGTTAAACAATTTCTTTATTTCATTATACGAGAGTCCACTTTATTTTTCTATCAGCACTAGATAGTCTAATTGGATAAATACTATCCCTAATGAATAATTCATCCATTATGCTCTCAGAACTGAATATTAACTTTAAAAATCGCTTTTACTTGTCTCTATGCATATGGCCCATTGTATCTCTCGGTCGCTTGCCCCGTTTCCGTCCGACAGAGAAATCATTTTTATCTCATCAAACATCCGCATACAGTGTGACTAATATTTTTTAGTGATGCAGTCGGCGACAACACTGAATGGCGGATCTTATCCCGCCAGTGGCACCGGAAGCCGTGCCCGTGATTTAGGTCTGCGTGCTCAAAAGAAACTTCTGGGCCGAGTCGTGTCCACAGGAGCAGGAAGGTCTCTTCTGATAGATGACGCAACCACGTCGCTATTAGACAATTTATACAAGCTCATGGAGAGAGCTGCGAAAACTAATTCTACCTTGGACAAAAAACAGCCGGAGAAAGTACTAAAAAACATCGTCAAATTATCCATTAAGGTGCTTATACATTTCGGACAAATTTTTGAGATGTTACATTGTCATGAAATTAAGCAACCAGTTCCCCTTGCTTCACTGTTAATCGTGTCAAATGGGAACACTATTTTTAGCTTTACTTGCTTCCTCAACTGTGTCAAACCCGTATTTCTAAGTTTTCTCTCGTCGAAATAGGATGATGTCAAAAATAGCATTCAGCTGGGAGCAATTAGTCGGTTCAAATTTAAACATAAATTGGGGAGGAAGAACATTCCTAGGGGGGCCGGATAGTCGAGTTAGGTATTAGAGTACATGAAATAACACTAGGTCAGACTGTAGATACTTATACATTCGTGGTAAACTAAAAATATAAAATTATAAACTATAAATTCGTAGTACTAAAATTAATCACATTTTTATTTTATCCTTGCGATAAGATATATTTTAGTAATGGAAGATATACTTCTTCTAGTCTTTACAAAATTAAATACAAAAGTGGAAATGTATCATCAATATATACAATTTAATCATTGCGATCCCCGTTTATGTTATATCACTCATAGGAAGATCAATAATGTTTTTTTTTAACAGAATAATAAAATAAAAATATCAAAACATTAAAATAAACATAAATAAGTGATAAAAAATTGAAATTAATATTATTTTCAAACTAATAGTCATGCAGACAATATTTCTGCAAGAAACGTGCAGTTTCGTTTTAAAAAAGATAACTTAAAGATAAACTTGCTTGAACAAAATGGCCTATAATCACTAAAAGAATGAAATATATATAATTTTTTCATATTTTTTATCGTCTATCTATTTACATCGTTAATGTATTAAAATTTATTTATTTTATTCTTCTGCTCACAATAGATTTTGATCTTTTTCGCAGGTGGCATTGCTGCAACGTAATCAACAATTGTACGCAACTGACGATGCGAAGCTTGTCGAGATAAGAAATGCATTGAGAGCTGTGGCGATGTCTGTGGTTTCCTTTTACGAGCTAGAATTCAGTTTCGATAGAGCTTATTTAATAAAGTCGCTGGAACGTTGTAGAGCCGCGATACAGTCCCTCATAAAGCCGCATCTCACGGACAAATCTCAAGACCGGTGTGACCAGATGTTCGACTTTTTAACACATTCCGACTTTTTGGATTCTGTGTTCAGACAGGACTCTGAACTCAGACCTATCTTAGGAATGCTAGTTAGTGATATCAATAAGGCCTTAGATGCTGGGCATCTTTGATTTTCTTTAGTGAATGTAACCACATTTTCATGATCACGCTAGAAAAAGAATGGACGGAAACTTCCAGACTTGCCGGTGTATTATTATCATTGCAGAACTGTTAAGAGTATTCTTTTTCGAATACGATAAGGAATGAAATCGTGGAACAGTTACTTATGATTGCCTGTAAAAAAGAAAAAGAAAACTAATAATATGTTGTCGATACCGGGGATATGGTTCAGACATAAACATTCCTCGTGAGAATGGATCGATAGTAGTGCTCACTGATTTATGCAATAATTGTGAAATACTCTATTTATTTTCAGAATGTATATTGTACGATTAATGTATATTTATTTTACGGTACTTGCGTGTTAGGATATGAACTGTCAATCTATACCAAAAAGAAAAATGAGCTTATTTATGCCCAACAACGGGCCTCATAGTGATGACGGTAGAAACGCCTCACTAAATAGTCTCCACAGAATGATCGCGTGAAAAAGGCGATTCACGCTAATAGAAATACACGCTCTGGAAGAAGAAAAAAATATTCATGTTAAAGACATTGATCTTCTACTCGTCAAGAGCTATACTTTAACATATCGTCAAGTGCATTATAGGGCAAAATGACTCTCGTTTTTACCTATATTGCGCCTTGCTACGTTTCCAACACACACACATATCTAATGTAACCATGGCTGAGCATTAATAATCGAATTGAAGAAATTTGCATTACATGTACTACAAGTATAATCGCGGTTTACGCGTGTTTTGTACACATTATACACACTTTACATATTATTTGTGATGTTTCTCAATGAAATAAAAAAAAAATGTTGTACGAATATACCATTAATAAATTATTGATAAGAAGAATTACAACTTTTGTCTTACTTCACCCGTTAGTTTCTCTTTTAAATTATGAAAAAACTAACGAATAAATCATTATCGTCGATCGAATAAGATTATTGATTTGAAGATAAGAATTTCATTCGAAGAAAATATTAATCTGTTAAGAAAGTGCAATGTATCATCGAAGTAACATTAACTGATTGTCGGTTAATCAATCTGTAATAATTAACAGAAACAGTCCTGATTGAAATATAGAATAGAACAACGGAATATAGGGTATACATATTTACAATTATATTTATGATGGATGTAGACGTCTCATTGTATCAAATTTTATTAAAATCGTTGAAGGCTGTATCTCAATCAATCCCTTAACAGCATATCAGTGAAAAACAACGCTAACTACTTTAAATTACAATTACAAATTCTATTGGTAGTCTGTATGGTGATGGTTTTCTAGATGAATCTTCTCGATGTACCTGAGATATCATTGAAGTGACGGAAGAGGGTGATCCTTTCAAATGACGATTGTTCCCTTGTTGATGTGTGAGTCTTTAGCCATATTCTGTGTGCTGTATGTACCAAAAATACGGCCTCTTGGTAAACTCATTGTCGAATGAATAATTAAAACGTGATTACTGGTTGAAGCTATTGAATCATTAGGATCCGAAGAAAGAGAAAATAGATCACAAATTAAAAATAGCAATAATCTTGAATCGTTTGATTGTAAATATTTCATCATTAAGACTTTATTAGATGAGATTTCTGGAAAATTTGATCTCAGCTTTACAAAAGTCACCAAAATATATAGATAAGGCTGGCAGCAGATAACTTTTTAATGATTATTTTAAAAATCTACGAATCTACTCGTGACACATGCATGAAATAATATGTAAAATGTTGTACATATTTATTTTAACTTACAATTAGTTATGATACTACTTTGATGAAACATAATAAATTAATATCAAATGAATGAGGTTTGTAAGTATTTTCTATACACATGGTAATTATTTTTTAATAATCAAACTATATTGTAAACTTTATAGCTAAGAGAGTAAGAAAATATTTAAAAAAATAATCTTCATACTATCTCACTACCTTTAACATGAAAATGTTTATATTTTTGTAGTAACAATTTACGATCGATAAAATACGAACACAAGTACAAAAACTAATACATAAAGAACTTAGCTATACATAATTTGTATATTTATAAGTTGATATTTGAAAGTTGTCCTAAAATAATTTGTAATAGATTGTCTAATATGAAATGACATTAAATAAAGCGTCTCTCGATATAATAATGCAGCTATTGTAACTGTACAAAAGTATCATATAACTTATACATATATTTAAGTATAAAAATTATTTATTCATACGTTTCATATTAGATCAGATAAAGTGTATAATGTTTAGGTTTTCCTGTTTAAATTGTACTAGCATCAAAATTAGAGCGTTTCAACGTGGATATTATATAATACATTGTATATTAATGGTATAAGGTATGTATTTTTAAAAAATATCAAAAATGCATAAAATTATTGCAGAACTATTGGAATTTTGTAGCATTTTTCTTCTTGTAGTGTTTACGCTAAAAGTACATGCGATAGTTAATGTTGAAATATGTTCAATGTACTCATTCATTATGCACGATCACATACATATTTATACAGTCTATTCACGATTTTGTAGATACAACACACATTTGTTACTTATTATATAATGAAATGACGTGAGTATATGACAACAATTTATAATCCGTTAATATATAAGTACACAGAGTATATTCTGTTATCATATATTCATTGCAATGTTGATAATCCAGATACTTATTGTTTATATGCCAACAAGTTTCCAATCCATTAAAATGTCCTACCCTAAATATTAAAAATGCACTTGCATTATTACCGCATCAACAAATTTAGCATACTAACATAGTTGTAAACATAATGGCAAACTTTACTTTTTAATTACAGTCGAGACCCCTTACCCGCGATTCAAACAAATTAAAAATTAAAAAATAAACTTAAATTTACTTGTTCTGTGTGCACGCTTCTTCAGAGATCTTATCTTTATTTAAAATAATTTAGATTTATAAAGCAATCAGACTTTGATGAAGAAGATCAATTATAGTCATTCTTTGGTATTGTACATAATGCAGTACATCCAGTAAAGCGTCATAATTCTTTACTTTTATAAAGAAAAAAAGGAAGGTAGACAGAGATAGAGATAGGTTGAGAGATAAATAAATAGATAGATAGATAGATAGATAGATAGATAGATAGAGAGAGAGAGAGAGATAAATAGATAGATAAATAGATAGATAGATAAACAGACAGACAGATAGATAGAAAGACAGATAGATAGGTAGATAGATAGATGGATAAATAGGTAGATAGATAGACAAATAGATAGATAGAGAAAGAGAGAGAGAGAGAGAGAGAGAGAGAGAGAGAAAGAGAGAGTATACTAGCAACATACAATAGTGCAGTGTATAGTATACTTTATTGTTACCGCATTCAATTTTTGCAACTTAATTTTGCTGTGTGTATGTTACGCAAATATTATACTATTTATAATTCTATAATGTTCGTTCTTATTCGCGGTGTTTCTTGGAACATATTCCCTGCGGATATGGGGTGACTACTGTACACCAAACACTCAAGTACAATTCATTTTCTCAATCAAATATTAATTTCAGTGATTGAACTTGAAAATAATCGCACATAATCCATTTCATTACTTATACACAGTATAATATCTCACTTACTAAAGATGAATTTGTTAAAATGAATTTTTTCAATTGCATCCAACAAACACATTTATACAATCACAGGTCCTGCATATCCGTTACACCTTATTGTAAACGCACACAATTTATAATACATTCAGTAATACTTCAACATTATAAAATTGTCTAACACATGAGTACTGAATCCAATTAATGTTGAGCTGCCACTATTTAAAATACCTGCATTGTACCTTTCTCGTGTTCCAAGTAGTGATAGTTACAACTAATATATTCAATACTTATGACAATATTGAATAAAAATCTTTTCAAGTAAATTAATATTTGAAAGACTATAAACTGTATATTTTTTAATTTTTGGTTTAACAAAATATTAACAATCGCCGCATACATTAAAAATAGATTGCACATCCATAAAAATCCCATATGCTTGATGCTTTACTTCGTGATATGGAAATGAATGGTAAAAGACATAATAGATCTTGAATGCCTAAAATAAGATTGTGTAACAAATATTTATTGTGATGCGATTGACACTGCATGAAATCTAATGTTGGAATATTTCGCAATTATTTATATTTTGTTAAATAATCAATTAGAATCGGGGTGGTTAGCAAAAAGGAAAGTAATTTATTGCGAAGTCTGTTTCAGTTACCAATGTGGTATTTGAGAAATAGTTTGTGATTAACTAAATTTCAGTAGTCGAACATATCTTGATCTTGTATATATAAGAAGTTTCAATCCTAAAGTCAGTATAGTCATAACAGAATTAAAATGCTCATGATTTGAAATGATTTATGTCATACACATCACAATACATTATACGTTCCGTTAAGGCCAGTATTGAAATTTCAACGTTATAAATCGTATTTGTTAAAACTTAATGTTCATTGCAATGTTATTCGTTGGTTACTTTTCTAAATTTTCAGAAAAATGGAGATATACAATATGGAATACAAGATGTCTTTAAAAATCACGCTATATGCAGGCAGTATTACTATCACTTCTTAAAAAGTCATTCTCATTATAATCTAAAAGAGATCTTCATTCAATATTTTGTTAAATTTTACCTACAATAACTAGTGCGAGTGCAAAACTTTATGTTACATAATGATAGAAATCATCGTCTTATTCTTACAAACTGGTGATGTAAAATCATGATATCATTTACCCAGTATACATTTTAACTATATGGTTAAAATTTCCTTCGCATTCACACTGATACATTGGTACATTAATGATCATTCAATCAAATGAAACTGTGAAATGAAATTTTCGTTCACGACTAAATATGCGAATGAAATGATAAAAATATGATAGTTGTGTCTCGTCTTTCACTCTAATCGTCAGGCAATTGAGGTATATAGATCGTGAGAATTAATTTTTCTTATTGTTATTTCTGTGACTTTTTTATTTATTTAAGAAATATAAAAATGTTGGAATATCATACTAAATGTAAAAGTTTTGACAACAGATTCTTACGATTTTACATTCTGTGAAATTATAAATTTTCTTTTATTGAATCTGAATAGAGTATTTCGGTTCCGATAATATAACTCTAGAAATGCTGTAATTGAAAAGTTTTTTTTCAAAAAAATTTAATTTGTTGAAAAATTAAGGAAACATACTACTTTTTGTAATACTTTTCAATTTTGAATGCCATACAGAAGATAAATACATCTTCATTTAACATTTAAATTTAAATGGCTTAAAAAAGAATCACATATTAGAAAATAAGTATTTTACATTTTCAAAATATTTCTTCAAATGTTAGCAATGTAATTAAATCACATAGTACACAGAAATTTATATTTTAGTGATACTACCGGTCACAAAACACTCTGTACATAATATAAATAAATAAAAGAAAATCTCATAGAAAAATACAGAACAACAAAAAGATTTCATAGCGATGAAAACAGATATATATACCTCTCCATTTATAATATATTTCGGACAATTTAAATGTACAAATTATGATTACTTACGTAAAAATCGATGGTATTCAATATTCAATTAAGATTACTTTTATTGCCACAATCCTGCATAATTTCCATAAAGATTCATAGGTAAAGGACCACCAGCCGCAAATAGCCGTGTACCTGAGCCATCATAGCAATGAGTATATATAGCAGGCGTATATCTCACGTTTTGGAATCCGTCAATGTATTCTTCATCCGGAAACTATTATCGTCATATAGGTATTAGATTTTTGTAAAAATAACATTAAATTTCAATTGAAAAGTATGAAACATACTACATATCCTTTAGAAGCTTTTAGTATAACCGTTCTCATAGAATTAATTGAAGACTCTAGGTACTTCTGTGCTCTCACGTCGTAAAACATCAACATTCCTAAACCTGTTCCCGTTGTTAAAATGGAACCTTGGAAACTGGCTGACCGAATTCCACAACCACTATATCTGTATAAAAATGTATAATTTGTTAATAAAACATACATATGCAAATGTAATTGCAGCAAATAAGTTTAAGTCGGATGTTACATACCGCGATGGTACTTTCTTAATAATTTGTAATGTTCTTGGATCTAACAGTAAAGTATGAGACCGACATCCTACCGCATATATACCATTATCTTGTACTGCAAGGCAAACATTTTCTTGAGACACTGGTAATTTTCTAGATATCTTTTGTCTGAATGTGTCAGCAGACCAAATGTGTATAAAACTATTCAAAGTGAGTGCTGCTATTTCTTTGTACGTCCTATGAAAAGCAAGTGCTCGTACTCTTTGAGCTGATCTGCATTCTTTGACACAAACTGGTTGGATTAGCCTAATTTAAGAACAAAAAATTGATTAACATAAATTTGATATATATTTATATCTATTTTGCATTAGATGTTGCACCTGTGTGTAGGTACATCTGCTTTGTCAGGAGCTTCTGCAAGATCATTATCAATACGCCATAAAGCCATTTTAGTGTCTCTAGAACCAGAAACTAAAAACTCATCATCGAGCCAACACATATCAAACACACAATCTCTATGTGCACCTTCTCCTACACAGACTGGGTCTAATGTTGGTAGCCTGTAGATGGCAATTTCAATACTATTTCTTGCTCCAGTAGATAAAAGTGTTCTATAATGTAAGAATACAAAATTATAAACTTGAAAAATATTATTTAATTGATTCAAATAACATTAATTTGTATTAAATTATGTTTATATTAATGTAAATATATATATAAATATGTATACATACCTTGATGGATTAATTTGAACACAATGTATACCACATTCTTGTTCAAGAACTGCAGCACCTCCTGGATTAACTTGTCGTCCATGTAAAGATGGTATTTGATCTAACTTCTGCGTTGCTACATCGTAAACCATCAATTTGTTACATTTTGTACCGAATACTACTTGTCTATCACTTAACCACTGAGAGCAAAAAACTTTATTCATATTATTTAAACTAACTGAATATTCTTTAAATAATTCATGAGTCAATATATGGCGAAATCCATATTCCTGATTCATTTTCCGCACTTCTCTTGTATCTATTTCCCTAGCACATACGTAGTCTACAAAGTTAAAAGATGTCCTTAAAAACTGTTTTCCTTCATTTATAGATTCTGCTTCATCGTCACTTGATTCATAACACACAAAGTCTTCTTGCTTATCTAACTTTCGATATCTTTCCATACTTAAGGCTAATCTATAATAAGAAGTAAAAATAATATGTTAAAATAAAATTAAAATGTACAATACAAACAATGCTTTATAAGTATTTGTATTTCAATTTACCTTGCACGACGTTCATCTAAACGGTCTGCATCTGCACAGGGAGGATATCTGCCGTAGACAGTCATTCTCTGTGTCTCAGCCATTTTGTCCAAATTTTATAATTTATAAACTAGAGTTTGTTGCATATAAAATTGTGTTGGTAATTATTAAAATAACCTCTTGTGTATGTAATAATTGAGACTATTTTTAACTTGCAGTGTTAAAAATATTGTGTTAAATATACTTGATTACTACATTCGATTAAATTATTTTGTTTAAATGGGGCATAAATAGATCTTCTTTAAGAAGAAGATAAAGAAGTTAAACTTCTAAAAGGAATTGAATAGATCAATCATGTTGTTTATGTCTATGTATTAATCGATCATTGTAATGATGGATAAACTTTTCTCGTGTCATTGAAAATATCTTGCAAACAATGCTGTCAAAGGAAATCCCAATTTAAACTGTCGAAATATTTATAAACTTGGTTGGTGTGCAGTAAAATAAGAAGAAATTCTTCTTTGTAGTAATTCTCCTTTGACTATAACAAAATGAAGCTATGAATTTTTATAGCATTAAAATAAAAATAAAAGTAAAACTTTTTCAGATATTACGATTTCACGACTTATGATATTATATATTATTTATAAAATCTAACAAACCTTATTAAAAGGACGGTAATTGCCAATTCTATCCAGCTACCTATATAAGCAAAGTACCGTCGGCAGTAATCCCTTGCCTAGTAGATGCAGAACTTCATAATTACGTAACTTTTATGCACTTACAGTATAAATAATATGAATATCAGGGCTTTATATTAAAATTATTCAACGAAATAGGAAAGAAAGCCACAAAATTCATCAGTAAAGAGACCTTCGTGATCCGAAGCAACTAACCATCGCCATATTGAAACGATCAGCAAAATTGCATAAAATTCAAGAAAACCTACTGAAACATTCTAATCATGTCGTCTAATTTTCACGTAAAATATTTTTGTAGACTTTCTTTATTCAGTAATGCCGATAAATCAATTGGTTCCTGAATAATTACGAAAAAATGGAAAACAGTTTCCATCAATTGTCAACGAGAGAAGTTTGCCCCCTCTACTATCTTTTATTACAGCTGACATTTTTAAAGAAATGGCGTCCTTTAAGAAAATAAATACCAAAGTATTTGCAAGATCAGGAACTGAATTAACTCCAGATAACATATATTGGAAAAAGTATACTGTGAGTTTCGTTTACTAGTAAAATAATAAATTTATCAATAATTGTAGTATATCGATTAATTTATAACACCCACGTGCGTATAACTTAACCTAACAATTATGTGTAACTGTTAGGTAAATGTGATTATATTGTAAAATGAGATACGTTTATTCAACAGACTCCTGTTCTAGTTAAAGAATTCGGGCCTGTAGATTATATAGATTTTTCACCAGTGGAACCGCATTATTTTGCTGTGACTTGTTCAGTCAGGGTACAAGTATACAATCCAATTACAAAGCTAGTCACAAAAAACCTCAGTAGATTTAAGGAAGCAGCCTATGGTGGCTCTTTCCGTAGCGATGGAAAATTACTTTGTGCTGGTGGTGAAGAATCGGTTATTAGACTTTTTGATGTTAGCACAAAGAGTCTTCTTCGACTTTTCTCTGGACATAAAGCTGCTGTACATAGAACATTCTTCACTGCCGATAATCATCATATAGCTTCATTTTCTGATGATAAAACTGTTGTTGTTTGGGATATACCTAGTGAAAAACAAGTTATATCATTTAATGAACATTTGGACTATGTCAGAGCTGGTGCAGTCAGTCCTATTTCCAAAGATATAGTATTATCTGGTGGTTATGATAAACACATTTATATGTATGATACAAGAACGAACAAACAAATTCTCAATGTAAGTCATGAAGCTCCGGTTGAGAGTTTATTGTTTTTACCATCTGGTGGAATATTTTTGTCCGCAGGTAGAGTACTTTAAGTCTATTTGTACTTTTACCAATATATATTTCAATTATATAAAAGTAATGTATTAAATATTTATTTAAAGGTGGAACAGAAATCAGAGTGTGGGATGCACTTGCTGGAGGAAGATTACTTGCCAAAATTGTGCAACATCATAAAACTGTAACATGTTTAAAAATGGCTTCAAATGGTTCTAGAATATTGTCTGGTTCATTAGATAGACATGTGAAAATTTATGATGCTGGAACATATAAGACTGTTCATTCCTTAGATTATCCAAATTCAGTTCTTAGTATTGGAATTAGTGTAAGAAAATATGCATATTCTAAAATGTAAATTACTGATAGAAATATCAATTGTTCAATATAATTTTTTAATTTTAGTCTAACGATGAAACCATAGTAGCCGGTATGGTGGATGGTTTAATTTCCGTTAGAAGAAGAGAAGAAGATATGAAAAATGAAAAACCACAGCATAAAAAAGTATCATATAGACATTCTGGTAAAAATTTGCACACACCACATATAGACATGGTTATAAATCAGGATATGAAAGAAATTATGTCCAAACACGATACTTATTTAAGAAAGTTTCAATATTCAAAAGCTTTGGATTGTGTGATGATGAGTTATGTTGTCAGTAAAGCACCACATGTTACAGTTGCACTTATGCAAGAACTTGTCAGAAGACAAGGTTTAAAACAGGCTCTTGCTGGTAGAAATGGAAAATCCCTTGTAAATATCATAAAATTTTTAAATAAACATATGGGGAGCATTCGATTTGGAAGAGTATTAGTACATGTGGCCAATGTTTTAATGGGTATGTGTTAAATAATTTTCTTAAAACTTTAACTAATGAATATTCTCTAATGACATGTATTACTTTAAAAGATGTCTATGAAGATCGTTTGGATGAACTTGGACCAGAACCACGAAAAATGTTTACTATCTTAGCATACAAATTGGGAGAAGAAGAAAATTTAATATTAGCATTATCAGAATTGCAAGGAAAATTACACATAATATTATCTGCTGCAGAAACCGTAGCTCCTGCATTAGTAAAAGACAATCTCATATTGGAACCTTCAAATGCAGCTCAAAGAAATCTAATTTTAAGTATACCATGAATATAATACATTGTATTGTTTCATCATGTATCATAGAAAAATTTGTACATATTTTTCATATATATTTTAATAAAATTGAAATATCATTTATCGTATACTTTCACTCATTTAACTTTTTAAATGCTACAATACTAAAAGTTGAGAATAAACATTAAAAAGATTATTATGACGGAGTACGATTAGATATTACTCGCACACATAATTGCATGTGTGTTGTTAAGGTTCAAGGACTGACTGATCTCAGATAGTCCTCATATTAGATCTTTGAATAATTAAGGACGATAATGGAGACATCTGTTATGACAACGCATGGAATATCCTCGGATACTTGTATAAAGAAATTTCGCGAAGTTTGTTTTCTTAGCGCGAACTTCTATTACCGTATACCTTGCGACGTTTTAACGATTATTGACCTTAGTTTTGTCAGATCACGATTTTATACTGTCACTTATCAAAAAGCTGACCATTATCTCGTTACTAACGCATAGATCTTAATGCAAAAAAATTTTCTTTATTAATTACAAGGTAGTGAAACTAAAAAAAAATTTAATTCTTCCTTTGATAGTGTTAGCAGAACAAAAGTAGTATGTTCATATTCTTCAATTCTTTTAATGATTTTACCGTTTAAAATTACAGATATTTATTTTTGTCATAAATGCATAAAATCCGCAGTCTACTCGTCACTTTTTCAAAGGTTAATGAGAACAATGTGCTTCGCAATGTGTTTCGTATTAACCATAATAAGGGAAAGAAGGAATTGAAAAATGTTGCATTATAGAATATAACAAGATAATATACAATAGACCAGAGAAGTTATTCACATTTCTTAAATTACATTACATACACTATGTCCACACAATATAAAGTATTAAGGCGTGTATTAAAGTTTAATTATACCCCTAAATTATAATTAATTAATTTCTTTCATGATATTTCTTTTTTTAGACACTTTTGCCAGGCAGCAGAAGATGGTTTATCAGGCATTATCCATCCAACTGGAATTGGTGATGCATCGATATCTGTACTTATATATTTGTCCCAAGCAGTTCTAGAAATAAAGCATTACTACTGTAAAAATACATTTATGAAACAATCATACATTGCTCATTTATAGTATTATGTTTACCTCATACTAATAAAATTGGCTAGATCAGCATCATATTGATCATTTGTTAACATCTTTTTTCCAAAGAGTACATTTTCCCATTCATCAAATACATTTTTCTGCTGTTTTTCAATTCTTTCTTCATTATCAGTCTTTAACATCAATTTTAAACCTTGTTCTTCTATTGAATATTCTCTATCAAATGCTGACCACTGTTCTGTTAACTTTGCTGTACATAGAAAATATATTGATTAATATTATTTGAAATATATTTTGGTTGAATGAAATTACAATTGTACCTATGATATTATTAAATGCTTCATCTGCTGCTAAAGATAAATGTTCTCCTCTTGCTCTGGCAATATTGGTTTTAATATTCCGCAAGCTTTGTAACTCTTGTAAAAGTCCAAGATACTTTCTTGCATCGCTTCGTTTTCCCCTAATATCAGATAATATCATGTCTGCGTCTTTTCGTAAATTTTCTTCTTGCTTCTCCTTCTCTATTACAGCTTGTTCTTTCCTAATCCATGAATCAATCTGTGCATGCAATCTTGCTCTTCTTTCCAGTTTCATTACCTTCTCGTGTCTCCATTTCTCCTTTTTAATTTTTTCTCGTAATCTTTTCTTCTTGCGCCTTTCTAAATCTTTCTTTAACTGATTTAAAAAATGTGGGTCTTTAATAGGATCTAACAATTTCATAATTTCACTTTTTGCTGTTTCGCAAATGTTCATTTTCTCTTGCCACTTCTCATCTGATAAATTTTTATTATTTGCTAATTCTGCACAAATTATTTTTAATTTTTCATTTAATTTGTACGCTGCTGTTATAGCATCTTTGGTAATTGCAATTTTAGACTTTCCCTGAATTTTTCTCTGGTCGTTTATACTCTTACGTAGATTAATATTTTCAAGAAAAATTTCAATATCTTTTTCATCAGCTTGTCGTTTTTCTGTTGTAATATTACAATTGGTAATAACATCAGAAGAAGTTGTACCAATTGGATAAATATAATTTTGATATACGTTCATTTTGTAATTTGTATTATAAATAGACTGATCTATTGACTGCTACATATTGTAATCTCAATTCCAGCAATTTTGCATGGAACTTTCAGCAAAATTTTAATAATTAAACATAAGCGTTTGAAATTGACACTTAACTAGGTGAAATATAAAATATCTTAATGTTACCACTTTTGTATGCATTAAATGATTATTTTAATTTGCTTACAAAGTATTTGTTAGATAAAAATATAGTTTGCTCATAATGTTTGGCGGTTCCTTAATACGATCAGTATACTTTCTAACACATTTCCATAATTCCTTCTTTCTTGGGAAGTTGAGCTTCTGCTTCTTGTAATACTTTCTCAGCTTCTATGTAATCATCGATTTCTTTTAAATCTTGTTCAATTTCTAAGATCTTTCTCAGTTCTTCGGATGCTTTTGTAAGACGTCGTTGACAATCTGGCACCATTATAAGGGATTCTTGGAGAACTTCTTCTTGCTTCTTTATATCGTATTGATCTTTATCTGTAAAACAATTATAAACAATATAAAAATAAAGATTTGGAAATTAACTTAAATAATTGTGATATTTATTTTGCTGCTGTACGTGCGTTGCAAACGTGATTACAAACATTACAACAACGAACATTTCAGCTGCTTAAATAAGCAAACAATCTATCACAGCAATGTAAAAAAAGGTAAAAAATGTATGGAAGCATCGCAATAGATAACACAGCTATTGAAAGGATTGGATTATGAAGAAAATAAGACATGCTTCCGATCGCATTATTCAGTATTGTATTCTCACCCTGTTCCTGTAATTTTTGTATCCTTTCACGTTGCTGTGCTGCTTCTTTTTCATACGTAACTTTTTCTTTCGCGAGACGTTTCACTACTCCAGTTTTAATTTTTAGAATTCTTATTCGAGGATCAGACATTATTTTAATTTAAATAGTTTACCTCGTGTGCCAAAAATGAAGTGTTCACCGACTAAGCTAACGTTTTCCCTTATACGGTAAGATGAGTAGGTACAAATGAATTCGAGGGAATACAATGACGTATAGGTTATACCGATTTATAACCGGAGACTTGTACTCCATTAAGTTATACCTTTATGGCATGACATTTATCGAAACTTTCGATCCTTGTTTCGATCAATCGTTTGCTTATTCTCAATGATTCTCGACTATGGCGAAATAATTTTACATTTAACAAGGTATAATATTCACGTTAAATAAACTAATTAAATTACTTCTTTCGAAATAAATATTATTTACATATATATTAAAAAAGGAAAATCAAGAATTCATTTAATGCGAAGAAAACTACAGTTTTGATATTAATTATCTATAATTTCAGTAACAATAAATTATAACGTTCAAAATAAATATGTCTTGTATTTATATTTATAAGCAACAATAATAATGGCATACATATGTACATATATATAATATATATACATATATATTATATATATGTATGTATATATAAGTTTATATTAATAAACGCATGTATGGAAGATATTAGTGATTATAATCTTATAAAAATAATATCGAGATCATTTCTACTTGTATTAATTAGTTATTTTTCATTTATGAGACTGTCAAATACAAATTTAGTTCTTTATCAGGATCTTTCACCGTTGATAATTTCGCGCCATCTGATTTCGAACGTTCGAGACTTACAGGAAACTTCAAACGGTATCACAGTATATCCCCCCAACACTTCTGTAGAAAAACGCTACATCGTGTCTGCATTGAAAGGTGCAGCAAGAGAGAAACAGAAGGGTTAATTGTGTATTGGTTTATAATTAATTCTACGAGACATGTAACGAACAACAGTGGCAAGATTACAATGCAAGACGATATTTTTCCGGCAGCAGAGAAAATTCTTTCCGACATCGAAAATGTGGTGAAGAAGAATCCGTCACTGTGAGTGTTTTCGTAGATACATTACGAGGGCGGAGTCTTTAAAAATATCTGTGAAAATTGTCACTAAATTCTCCGATTAGATGCGTCAGTGTGTACGTTACATTTGCGATCTAACAACATTGTTGTTGTGTGCTCGATCATCGGTCCAACAAATTTACAACACCGTCATTTATAAGTCTTAATGAGACACGCGTACATACGACGCTTCGCAAAAGGTTTGCATAGTAAATACAGTATCAGTAATGTTGGTATCTGATATCTATGATATGAAACTGGCGCCATCGTGATTATTAAATGTCATAAATATTATCGATGCATATTTTTTCGTACATACATTTCTATGCAAATCTTGCGAGTTGTATTTCATTGTTAATAGGCTATACATATATATATGTATATGCTACGTATATATATCTTTAATTGTCAGTAGTGAAACGTTAAACTAGAATTACAGTAATTTAAAAAATACGGCCAATACTACAGTTATTCTTACCTCGGAATTACTGTTACTTTTACTGCATTTTTTAGATGTCTTGTGTGTTGTTATATAATTCAAGTATACAGGTATACATTTCAAACACTTTAAATATAATTTGTATTATTTACTTCTATTCCTCCAAGATTGTATTTGTTAAATGAAACAGCACGAATGAAAATTGAGATACAATGCATAGTATGAGCATATATCTTGAATATTTAAAAAATAATTAGTATTATATATTTTATCTT
>CM052090.1:14853520-14870367 GCA_028453745.1 Agapostemon virescens | reverse complement strand
TCAAAGATTGTATTTGTTAAATGAAACAGCAGTAATAAAAATTGAGATACAGTACATTGTATGGGCATATATCTTGAATATTTAAAAAATAATTAGTATTATTTATTTTATCTTTCAAAGATTGTATTTGTTAAATGAAACAGCAGTAATAAAAATTGAGACACAGTACATTGTATGGGCATATATCTTGAATATTTAAAAAATAATTAGTATTATTTATTTTATCTTTCAAAAATTGTATTTGTTCAATAAAACAGCAAGAATGAAAATAGAGGTACAGTCTGTAGTATGGGCAGAAATCTTGAATAATTAAAAATAATTTGTATTATTTATTTTATTTTTTAAAGATTGTATTTTTAAATAAAACAGCAGGAATGGAAATTGAGATACAGTACGTTTCTAGGTATACGTGACAAATACTCATAAAAAAAATTTAGTATTATTTATTTAATCTTTCAAAGATTGTATTTATTAAATAAAACAAGAGGAATGAAAATTGAGATGCAGTACGTAGTATGGACAAAAATCTGGAATAATTTAAAAATAATTTGTATTATTTATTTTATCTTTTAAAGATTGTATTTGTTAAATAAAACAGCAGGAATGAAAATTGAGATACAGTAAGTTTCTAGGTATACGTGTCAAATACTCACAAAATAATTTAGTATTATTTATTTAATCTTTCAAAGATTGTATTCTTAAATAACGTAGCAGGAATGAAAACTGAGACACACTACGCGTACGGGCATGCATCTGGAATATTTAAAAAATAATTTGTATTATTTATTTTGTTTCTGAAAGATTGTATTTGTTAAATAAAACAACAGGAATGAAAATTGAGGCACAGTTGCATCTTCACCAATAATAAACATTTTTTAATTCATCCGACAAAAGTACTAACCTACAACTTATCCATTGGAAAACGATTGTTTATAATATATAATTATTCGGCACTGATTCGGACTCTCGTTAGGATAGGTTAGGAGAATAATGAATCAAAACATTGTTCATGTATAATTTCAGGAAGAGCTTCGGAATATTCTCCGCGGAAGATAATGAAAATAAATCACCGGTATTGCATCAAGAGGACTGTCTTGGGTTGGCCTCGTGGTGCGTCCAACCGCTTTATTGCTACGCTTATCGGCGACTCTTTGAACTTCGCCAGAATAAACACAGGCGCGAGGAGCCCAGCACAATAGCAAGATGGTTGATGGGCACCCTCCTATTAAATCCGGATGTCACGACGTTCTGGAACATGCGTCGGGAGTTAGTGAGAAGTCAGAAATTAGAGGTGTCCGAGGAATTCGCATTCTCATGGTTGGTGCTCTACCATAAGCCGAAATGTTTCGACGCGTTCGCTTATCGGCAGTGGTTATTGTTGTACGTACTAAATGCCAAAGACAGCCGGTACGATTTCGAATCGGTGGAGTCACCGCTCTGCACGGAATTGAACTTGGCGACTATCTGCGCGGACAGGTACGCGAACAACTATAACGCGTGGAGTCACCGGCGGCACGTGATGGCACTCCGGGAGTCGCGTGGATTCGCCTATCCGAATATCGAGAACGAGTGGAAGAACACGCTCGCGTGGTGTCAGAGACACGTATCCGATTACAGCGGACTCTCCTATCGGCAATTCTTGTTGCAGAAATACATGTTCGAGTTCAAAGAACTGCCCAGAGAGTCGTTGATAAAGTGTCCGGCGATCACCGAGCAATGTAGGGAGGAACTGTTCGCGTATATTAAATCTAACATCGGTGACGCGCATAAATTACAGCGGCTGTTCAACGTTATGGAGACCGAGTATAATGCGAGTTCGACGAGTGCGGAACAACAGGAGTACTTTCGCACTCTGTCTTACTGGGCGGAAGAATGTAGCGCGAACGAGAGCGCCATTTGCATGTATAACGACCACGAGGCGCTCTGGTGTCATCGTAGGTTCCTGGCGTGCGTCCTCGTGCGTTTCATCGCGATGTACATAAAGCATTCCTGCCGAATGGACGAGAGTGCCGAGAAATCGGTCCGAGCGACAGACGTTCAAAACAAGTTAGCCGCGATAGAGGACGATGCGATGTTGTGCCATGATTTCCTCGTGAAGGCGTTCTGCGCGCGGACCGAGAAACTCGGTGAGCTCGCGACCAAACGAGACCAACACGAAAAAATGATCGTCGAGAGATTTTTCAAGTTTCTTCGGAACATCGGATTCGGGATCAGGTGTTCATCCTGTTAGCCGTTGAAACTGTACTTTTAAATAAACGACGATGCGCGCGTATTCAGCTGTATAACCCTACTTGTATCGGGCATAGATCGAGTGTCATTAACGAGGGGTGTTATCCAAGTTAACCGTTTCGACTTTCATGAAACTAGTACGTAATAAGAAACTCGACAAAACAGTCGACACGTATTGTTCTTTAGCCAACCGTCGTTTATTTCGCGAGCAACTATTTATAAAGCAGTTTAAAGGTTACAATTTATTCGTATCTAGATTTGCAAAGTATACATGTCGGGTATTTCTTTCGACTTTTGTGTTGCGTGTAAGTTTCATGGGGATCGGATGAGACCATTTGGCTCTAGCACTCTTCGCAAGTAAGAATCACGCAGTAAGTCTTACTCTGTACTCCACACAGGTGTTATTCCTAGATACGTATACTATCTCTGTGAATTGTATCTCAATAGTGCTCTCTCGTTCGAATCGTTTGGCGCAGCGAGCCCCCTGCGCGTTAATACTATAGCACCGTTTTTATTGAATAAGATCTAACGTACGACAGTGTAGATGAAATGGAACGAGTATTGATACTTATTTTTGAAACGTTTACCGTGTATTGTTTGAAGAATGTTTGAGGCGCGATTTATCGCGTTGTAATGACTGTTGAAAAAGTTGATCGGCTCAGCGTTTGATATTCGAAACGCTGTCCGATCATTACGAGAACTAGTACAATTGCGTAATACAAAGGGAGAAAAGAAAGTGTCTTTTTGACGCTGTAGGGAAGTATTATTGCGAAACAAACGTGTATAGCCGGACATTGATAAAAAAAAAAAATGAAGAAGAAGAAGAAACAAAATATGAACGAAGTAAATGAAAAAAATGTTAGTTTTGTAATGGTTTTTTTAGTCATCTTTAGCACAGTGGAATCTGTTTCGAACGGGCCGTTAACATTCGGCCGGGCCAATCGTTTCAACGCAATTGGCCACGTTATACCCCTTTGGCGCGACAATCTGACCAAAAATAAACTTTTAGACTTTTGACTGGACTATCTCAGTCTAACGGGAACGGTCCGTTAAAGCGCGTGCAATCGTCCAATTTTTCTCATACACCGACTCCTACTAACTTCCGGTTTTATTGTTACGTGTTAATAAAGTTCAGTAAACCCTGTCACGAAATTTCTTTGCGCAACACTCTGAATCCGCATGCACAGGCGCCACGCACCGAACACACGCTCGATCTTTAATGCGATTTCTCGCTTCGTCTTGACCTTAATCTTCCGACTGCCGGATTACCGGAATTAACACCGACGATACGTTTCCTAGCAACATGACGACAGACGCGAAAGTTTCAGTCAAACGATCGACGCATGACAGAAAATACATGCACACGGTTCCGTCATCGTGTCAGTCTTGAACGAGACGCCATTACTCCGTTGAGATCGTTAGCATTGACCGAAAATCGGAAGATACAGTAATACTCCGCTTGTCGTAGACGATGCGTTCCAAGAAATTGATAGCTTACCAAAAACTCGGTTGCCAGAGGTAAAAATAACATGGCCAGACTTGAAATGTATTCTTTCACCGAGAAACATTGTAGAAAATTTAAATAATTCCTATTGATCTTTAACAAATCCATCCAACGTTTAGATCTGCGTTTCCGTTCATTTAACAATGTTGCGTCAGGCTTTCGAATGATTCTGCTCAATGAAAAATTATCCAATCCTATTACTAAGGACAACTTATTATAAACAATCTCAACTGTTTAAGATATCTTTGATTTTCAGCAGTTGTTAAAATATCTGTGAAAAAAACTCGGTTTCCAGAGGTAAAAATGACATGGCCAGACTCGAAATGTATTCTTTCACCGATGAAAATTGTAGAAAATTTAAGGAACTCTCATTGATCTTTGAAAAATCCATCCAACGTTTAGATCTGCGTTTCTTTTAATTTAACGATGTTGCGTCAGGCTTTCGAATGACTCTGCTCAATGAAAAATTATCCAATCCTATTATTAAGGACAATTTATTATAAACAATCTCAACTGTTCAATATATCTTTAATTTTCAATAGTTGTTAAAATATCTGTGAAAACTCGATTGCCAGAGGTAAAAATAACACGGCCAGACTTAAAATGTATTCTTTCACCCAGCAAAATTCTATAAAATTTAAGCAACTCCCATTGATCTTTGAAAAATCCATCCAACGTTTCCTTTCATTTAACACTAGGTTTATGGACGTTTCTTATATACCTATCTCTACGGTACCCGTCAAATTGACGGGTGAATGAAAATACGCACTGTCTTTAAAAAACCGATTTATTCAAGTTAACACTTTATCGACCGGCGACTATTTCAGAATTTTTGTAAGGCCCATGATCCATGGCTGAAAACTTTTTAATGGCTCTTTCAAGGAAATAAGTGTTTATCTATTCAGATGTTTTCGTTTGGCTTATAACAAGCCTGGCTGTAACTTATAAATTTCCTCCATACTTCGGATATCAGCGCAAATTTATCTGTTTGTCATCTTTTGGATCGTTGGTTTTTTTATCGAAGAGTATGAATCTTAAAATTTCTGTAAACTTATCTCTGCTCATTGTGCTTCTGAAGAAAGGGAGGTCCCATTTTTTCGACCATAGATAGGAAGCTTTCAACGATCTCGCTTCATATGCGCCCCGAGCATACAGAACTCCTATAAAACTTGGTAATTCCGCAATTGTGATTGTCCAATCTGTTTTCAAGACGCGACGTGCCTCGGTTTCAGTGCAATCTTTTATGTGTTGCATTATATGTTTGTCAAATATCAAATCGAAAGCGCTAAGCATGCAACCCACCATAATATTTCTTTTAGTTTACATCGCTTTAGTTTACACTATCGAGGCGCGATTCAGATAACGAATTTCTAAACGGAGAACATAAAGACATTGCTTTCACTCACGTATTTCCTACTGGATGAATAATGTGGCGAACGAAGCGAAAATATAAGGATTATTTTCGAGATAAGCGTACCCGTCAATTTGACGGGTCCCGTAGAGATAGGTATACCACATACGAATCTCAAAAAGTAGAAGGCTTAGGAAAATAAAACTGTGTGTATAAATTCTTTGGAAGAAATGATTAATTTACGATGCAAAACGGTTGAAATCGATCAAGCGGTTTTCGAGATATTTCATTGCAAAGTTTGAATTCCGTCAAATTGACGGGTCCCGTAAACCTAGTGTTAATAATGTTGCCTTAGGTTTTCGAATGACTTTGCTTAATGAGTAATTATCCAATCCTGTTACTCAGGACAATTATGCAATATATTTTTGATTTTCAAGGGTTTGTAAAATATCTGTGAAAAACTCGGTTGTCAGAGGTAAAAATACGGTCAGACTTGTATTTTATTCTTTCACCGAGGAAAATTGTAGAAAATTTAAATAACTCCCATAGGTCTTTGATATATCCATCCAACGTTTCTTTTCATTTCATAATGTTGCGTCAGGTTTTCGAATTACTCAGCCCCATGAGTATTACTCAGGATAATTTATTATAACAAATTTCAACTGTTAGTTACACTTTGATTTTTAGCGGTTGTTAAAATATCTGTGACAAACTCAGTTACCAGAAGTAAAGATACGGTCAGACTCGAATTTCATTCTTCCATCGAGGAAAATTGTAGAATATTTAAATAACTCCCATTGATCTTTTAAAATCCATCCAACGTTTGCTTTCATTTAATAATTTTGTGTCAGGCTTTCGAATGACAATCCTATTATTCAGGACAATTTATTATAACAAATTTCAACTGTTAGATACACTTTGATTTTCAGCGGTTGTTAAAATATCTGTGAAAAACTCAGTTGCCAGAAGTAAAGATACGGTCAGACTCGAATTTTATTTTTCCACCGCGGAAAATTGTAGAAAATTTAAATAACTCCCATTGATCTTTGATACTATCTATCCCACGTTTCCGTTTGTTTAATAAAGTTATGTCAGGTTTTCGAATGATTCTGGTCAATGAGAAATTATCCAATCCTGTTACTCAGGATAATTTATTATAAAGAATCTCAATTATGCAATATATTTTTGATTTTCAACGGTTGTTAAAATATCTGTAAAAATCTCGGTTTTAGAGGTAAAAATACGGTCAGACTCGAATTTTATTCTTCACCGAAGAAAATTGTAGAAAATTTAAATAACTCCCATTGATCTTTGATACATCCATCCAATGGTTTCCTTTCATGTGATAATGTTGCGTCAGGTTTTCGAATGACTCTGCTCAATGAGAAGTTATCCAATCCTATTACTCAGGACAATTTATTACAACAAATGTCAACTATTCAATATATCTTTGATTTTCAACGGTTGTTAAATATCTGTCGACCTGGTAAAGCGTTAATGCAGACATCGAGTCTGCAAAAATGTGAGATGACTGGTTAAACGAGGTGTTACTGTCAGGTGTATCCAGATGGGAGCTTTATATACGTTGCTAATTCAGCACACTCACACATACACACAGACACACACAAACATACACATACAGTTCCTTGATTCAGTTTAGACGCACAGGTGAAAGTAACGTCACCTCGTGTCTGCGGGTCTATTGTTGTTCACCGAGCAACGATTCTAGTCGGTTCGGGAACTAAATTTCATTTAACGACCGATTGATCGTTGATATAGCTTTCGAGAACGCGACCGACGCTGCGCTGTTGCACAACACACGGCGCGAAACGTGGCAAATTTCGGCGCCTCGGACACGATATTTGTGACAGATTAATAGTTAATATATCGTTGCAACTCGCACGTGACTATTCTCTATTACTTTCATTGGTCGATTGGTTCGATTCTGTCCCGAGGCACAACTCTGCGGTCGATAGGCATCCTCAGAAATTCCACCGGCACGACACGGCCGAGGAAGCGGCATTGGCAAGGTGTGCAGTGGCGGGTCGGACGAAGTTGTCTTTGTTCATTTCATTACCGGAAGCAGAAACAATCGCAAGTTGAATTTATGTTGTCCGAAGCTGAACCCGTTCCCGAAGGCATCGCTCCCGCGCAAATGGACGAGATGCAACTGTTCCAAAAATTAGGTAAGACCATCCATTTGTTCGCATTCGCTTCCACTGTTTACCCACCTGTTTCTGAAATTCATTTACCTGGTCGAGAAACAAACTGAAAATCAACGCTCAGCGTGTTTGTAATGAGAAGAGGCATTACGACAGAATGTCGCGCCAACACGGAATAAACACGCACTTGTTTCGTTTTACAATCTATTGCAAACTTCTTAGTGGTCTGCAGTTTTAAAGAGTCTGTTATCATATGGTATTTTAATCATTGCCGAAAGGTAAGAATTATGATTCCTCGTTGACGTACATGTATGTAGATTGCGTGTTTATTTATAGTTAACGATACACGGTACTTTGATCGGAGTCATACGTAAGTGCGCGGTGGAGAGCGATTTTTTTAACCAGCAAAGTGTTTAGAATATGATGTTTGTTTATGAAAAAATATGTACGTTTCGTTGTACCAGATGAATTTGAAATTGTGACTAGTTTGTTTTTTTTCCAGTAGAAAGTTTTATCGCAAAATAACATTGTTTTGATGTGTCGAACGTGAATATAATTAGGAAACCATTGTTGTGTATTCGTACAAGGTTTCATAAGCAATTGGCTTGCCTTAGTTATAAACGTAGCACGCGAGAGGCGATTCTTGTTGCAATTAAATTTAAATTACATTTTTATTCTTTCTACTTTAACACCGAGCTGTAAGATTTATTACTTTCATACTTCGATATACTTTTTATACACGTAATGCATCGCGTAAAAACTTAAGCATTTTCACGTGTGTCCATCAAAATCAAAGTTGGTTCTCTAAACTGTTGTTATTTATAAAGAGCATAATAGCATAACTCTTACAGTCAACCTAATTAAAATAAAGTATTAAATAACCATGATCTTCGCCAATTGTTCACGTAGCGAATCCATTGACCAGTATTAACCGCATTCGATGGAACTGTTAAGTGAAAATAGGAATGTAGTCGTTCTAATTCACTTTTCCCTCAGTTTTTGAAATGATCACACAAATTGAAACAATTTTTATTATTTCATTTATTCATTAATCTCAGCTTTCCAAGAGATTAACTCGGTGTACGTGTCTTGCATGCTAACATCGATACAATATTTACGAACGAACATTACGAAAATACTACCGGATGAAGTTACGTTGAACATGTTATTTCTATTTGAAACGCCGTCTGTTGAAATAGAAATAAATTTATAGTGTATTGTAGTTGCGCAGATCAGTTTTCGAGTCGTCTTCCCACTCGTCTATCGTAATTTATAATTAGAAGAAACAATGTTTGGTATATACGTAGTGGACTTGGGTAAACAATAACGTCGTTTCTATGACGTCGATTTACATCTTGTATAGTTCTTCAAATTTTTATAGACTGCCATTATTTCGGCGAAGCAAGCAAAAAAGAAAACAGTTGTTTACTAAATATATTCCTCTTACAGTGCAATACATTCAAATCAAGGTACATTAACACGATTTTGTTGTACGTTCTTAAGTTCCTATTTGATTAACAATATTTTCTAAGGCGCGCTCCGTTCTTAGTAAACTAGAATAGAATTTTAACGCAAAAATCAGACACAAAGGTAGAAAATTCTTGAACCTTGACCTATTGTCTAATTAGCTACGTATAGATACACACTCCCACTCTATCCTTTACTCATAGTCTTCGCAGTGGTTGTTGTGTACACGTACTCTTACATGTGTAGTGTTTACAAGAATGCAAAAAGCCCGAGGAAGCAATGTAGTAATTGAGCATCTCTGGGGATGTGTAATTTACATTTATGTAATAATCCCACCGAAAGAAAATCATCGGATTTGGTCGAACCGATGAAAGTCCCGTCGTCTACGTTTTTCTTTGATTTTGAGCATACCAATTACTTTTCAACGAATGACGCGTATATGAGTCTTTAGATTTTTCAAAGTTCTGCCTTAAAGTAAATTATTCAATTTATCTTCTAACATTTTACGTATAATAACTGTTACAGAAGTTACACATGTCAATTGATTAAAGAATTGCAGTGGTTCCTTTAAAACAACTAATTTAAACTTAATTAACTAAATAATTAATAAAGTAACTAATTTCCAGAAATAAATTAGTTTGGAAAGTGTTGCCTATTTTTCAAACTTCTGCCTCAAAGTAAATTATTCAATTTATCTTTGAACATTTTACGTATAACAAAGATGTTACAGAAGTTAGATATGTTAATTCATTAAAGAATTGCAGTGGTTCCTTTAAAATAAAAATTTAAACCTAATTAACTAAATAATTAATAAAGTAACTAATTTCTAGAAATAAATAATTTTGGAAACTGTTGTTTATTAGAATGAAATATTATCGGAAAGTGTTGTATGTTAATCGAATGACGCGAGCTGCGTACATTGACAAACACTTCGCTTTTAGTCTTTTACTTGAACGTACATAATTATCGGAAGTTTATTGTTTGATTTTAATGTGAAGTGTAATTGCTACTGTTATAATCGCATAAGCATCGCGTATATCGAATACACTGTGCAGAACTTCTAATAAAATTAAAAATTGTAATATCGCATAATCAAGGTTTAGTTCATACGTAAGTATCTGAAGAAGGGTTTGCAATTTAAAAGTAACACAGATGTAGGCGATAACCTGTTTGTATTATTTGCATAGTCATTGGAAACAAAACGTAGAGAGTCCTCCATTACAAATCACACGGCAAATTGCGTTTCTGTCTGAACAAGCTAGTAATTTATCCTGTTCACGCACTGTTTGGCAGAAACGAAATTGTCAGGTTCAGAAGATCGGAAACGTTAAATATATAATTTTATTTTCCATGTACATACAAGATACTATAAAACAAGATATGAACCGTTTATTTTGAAAGTGGTGTAAGTCCTTTTTTTTTTTTAAATGAGATATGACGTAATTTATGCTTAATTTAGTGTAAACTTTTTGTTTATAACTAGTTAGTATTTAATATCTTAAAAAATGCCTATGCTTTGTTCAATTTAAAATTGGCCGGTAAAAGAAATTGTGTAACCATTGATTATGAAAATGGTGTAAGTCCATTTACAGCCTGGAAATATATATTATTTTAGTTAAATTCGCCTAAAAGAAATTTATATAATCAAATTACATATTGATAAATTAGTACAAACATTCCCAGACTTCACATAATCAACCTATATTTTTTAATTGTCAGATTTGCTAACATTTAATTTTCTCGAAACAGAAGAAACTGGACTTGCACCACTTTCAAAATAAATGATCCATATATTCAGGATCAATCAACATTCAATTTTACTAAGAAATTGAATGTCAATTTAGAAAATTGTACAGGGAAAATATCCTCAAACGAAATCATTCCAACCGATAAAATAGTTTTATCCGTGTCAGCTTCTATAGATTCGTCCTATACAAATCAAAATGATTAATTTATTTATTTTATTCGGAATCCTGTTTGGATTTTCATGAAAATAGAAAATGTATTGACATTCTAGTGCCGTTTATCCCATTGAACTTCCAGCGATCATTGCTAGAATACCGCTTTGCCAGGATTCGTTTTCACCAACTCTCTAGTCCTTTTACAAATCGATTCCAAAGCCGGCGATCTTGACCATTCGCCAAATTGTAAAATTAGGGGACAGAGAAAACTTTCGCTGTCAGCGCCGTCATAAATTTACTTCATCGCATATTGCTTGGCTCCGATTTCGATTCTGCTTTTCAACTGTTACTTCAAATCCATTTCCAAGTCGTCTGCGGTTCGGTTACCTCGAAGAAATCTTTCCTATTCAAACGATTCACTGATTATGGAGTTTTGGGGAAAATAAAAATTTCCAAATACAGATTCATCGAATACAAACCATTGAAGACATCAGCAAAATCGAACGATAAAATTATATTATTTTCTCGCAATTGATTTAAACAATTTTTATTTTGCACGAATATTCGCGGTCTAATTGCAGGAAACAGAAATCGAACAAAAATTAATTCTCTCTTCCAATAACTTGAACAAGTGAAAAATATTGTAGCAGTATTTTTTTAACTCTTTTTGTTATGCATAAAATTCACAGTTTGGTAACAGCTTTCAGAAAGTATCGATTTCATCTTCTCTCAACGTGTTAATATATAATAATATATCATATATAATGTTTCTTTAATTTGTGCTATGAACGAGAATGAAACGACTGTTTAAGGATATCTCTGATGTTTTATAATTTTTTAGAAATTTGTGGTTAATCGAGTTACAAGCTATCGATTTGCGACCGATCATGCTGCTTTTGAACAGCCAGATGAAACATTTTTCATGCGTGGAGCTTTACACTCTCCTTGAAGTAGACACGAACTTGTGACCTTTTCTGTATAACGATCACGTATGTGGTCACTTAATACTAATTGAGACCGAAATAATGAACTATCGGTCAAGTGCCGACGATATCACGCTTATCATAAATTTTTTACAGTTTGACAGCTTTCATTATGCGGATGCTGACTTGACGAAACCAAGGTTTCAAAAATAGCATTCTTATCGAATTCGAAAGAGATCGAGAAAGAAAAATTCGCAGGGTGTACAGTGCCATGAACCGAGCAGTATCGCAACAACGTATTTTCTTCGCATCCTTGTATAAAATTAAGTCGGATGTAGATAAATGTTTATCGCCCGGGGTCACAATTTTATCGAAATTATTGGTTAAACATTTTTTTGCTTTATCGTTTCAGAGATTATTTATATTTACCGTCTTTTATAATTTCGATTTAAACAAGTCACGGCGTTGAGCGTACGCAGTCATGAAAGCAAGTACGTCCTAGAAATATTGTAATTTATTAAGTTATAATTCTGAAATTGATTACACTTATCTTTATAGAATACAATATTATCGTTGGTTGTGCTATTAAACTGGCATATGTCATTTTTCTAAGAAGAATCTCATCGAACTAACAAAAGAAAAATAGTAATACCATTTATTAACTCTTAGCACTCGTGTGGTGACACTGAGGCATCACGGAAAGTTGCCACATAATTATTTAAAACAATTTCTACATCGCTATGCTTGTATTTAAAAAATTTGTAAAAATTTAATCATTGTAAGAACGGGTGATATTACAAAACCCAATATGCATAAAATGAAGTAAATCGTATAAAATTAAAGTAGCCTAGATCTAAAGTTTTCGAGTTACTAAAGCTTCGAGTGCAAAGGGTTAACATAATTGGTTTAGTATAGTAATTTCAAATTAGATTCGCGTTCTAGTACATTGTATAGGAAAATTTTTGTATGTTCGATTTGTCTCAATGCAGGTGATATTCCCGATAGTAATGTTCACATGATTTTAGAGTTAATTTCCGAATACTAATGAAGTATTGATCGAACCTAATGAGACAAATCTTGGATAATGTGCAGATTGATATTCACGAATAAGCGTCAAACCTACTTCCACCGCTAATGTCTTTTCTTTTGCAACGAAGTTGAAAATATCTAATTGTGAGATAAAAGTAACATACAAATACAGTGTATCTTTATTTTGGCTGACAATCAAATACCAACGAAATCATATATAAAATGAGCACGAAGAATCGATTAACAATTAAACCGAATATAATAAACAGATTACGAATGTTACGTACAAGAAAAAATAGTAGGCGAAATAGAAAACAAATATCAGTATTATAATAAAGAATGTAAATTTTATAGTTACTTTCTGTTTTTCCTAATCGAAGCGAAAGATTTATATTTTGCATAAATATCCTCAATATATTGACGCGTTTTGTTTAAAAAAATTATTAAACTACCATAGTACAGCGTATATGCTTGTGATCGAACCTGATTCTGTTTCTCTCACGTAAAATTCTACTTTCCAAACATTTAAAGAATATTCGAATTGCAAGAAGAAATTTTATTTAAGTGGTAACTTGAACAACATTTTATTTTGATACTATTTCTATTGAGTTATTCGTTGTTTTACATTGCAATCTGAAACAAAATTATTAGACGACGTTACTGGAGACAATTCGCTTATTTATAAGAAAAATTGTCGTCTATTAAAACGTTTTCAGTCACGGACCACGAATTTTAAAAAATTACGGAATAATCGCGGATTGCAGTTATGTTAACACTAAACATATCCAAGTGGATCAAATGTCCATGTTCAGGTTCTTTATTCTGTAATTATTAAAATTGTTTAGATATTGCAACTGATTATACATTTTTTTCTGGATCCCACAAAATTAAAATAAGTTAAATTGTTTAATATGATTACGATACGATTTAAATATGAACGTCGATTTGTCACGTGTTTCTTGAAATTCTGATGATTATATCACCTTGGAGCTCCCTAGACGCTAACATTGTCGGAAATAGTTCTGAATCAGGTGGGATTCGCGAAGAAGCGACGTACGTGTCGCAAATATTCAGGAAAATGCCGTATTCCCGGCAAGGATGCGCGGCCTTTTGCCAAAAACGTGACTGCCCTTGTACTTGGGGGACGCCCAACTTTTTAGTCGTTAGGCAGAGGTCCACGAGGTCGTTTCTCACACATTAACAATCTTGTTTTTTTTTATTTATTTCGTTTGGAACGGTTAAGAAAGAACCAGTGTTCGTTTCCCATACTCGTTTCGTAGTACGCGTGTACCGTCGAAATGTGTTTTTCGCGTACGGCGATCTCATCAACTGCCGGTATTCCTATTTCTTTGAAATCACCTTGAGACCTCTGCTTTGATTCAATATTACCTTTGCCCGTGTCGGTCGTGCAACTTTTTGCTTTGCAATATGGCATTGCGACTAAATCAGATACGAGGTAAGCTGTCTCGATATGCACGAAAACACGAGCACAATAGCCTAGCTCCGTTTCACCACGAAACAATTAGCACCCCTTCGACAACGTTTGGATAATAAAACATTTCAAACACCATGCAATCCCTGTTTCGAAAATACTTTATCAAGAATACCTTTCCATTCACAGAAATCGGTACTGTATCACTCAATGTTGCTTCAGCAATGCTGAAGTTATTTTATTTAGAACTGAGTATGTGTTGCGTGGTTTTTTAGAAACGTATCGTTTTGTCACGAGAATGATCCAAAACGTAGGAAAAGTTCGTCGTTCGAGTAAACAAATATTTGGCAAATAGTTTGCCTGAGAATAGTTCATGCAACAAATTATTTAAATAGTACGTATACTCTTTTTATTATGATCCACACTTTTGTTTTTATCAAATGAGGTGATTTACTGTCATAGCAGTTATCTTAAAATAGTTTTATTCAAAGATTCTTTACATTTGCCACATGTTAACAGACGAGATGGAATACAAAGTTATTTATGCATAGGAAATTGTAGTGTTCAATCATATTTTTATCTTAAAATTATAAATGATAAAATTTAATGTATATACACGTTACAAGTACGCTGTATCCTTACATTCTACTAATACAATTATGGAAGACATAGAAAATACTAATTCTATCGGATTCTAATAAAAATCGTGATTCTATGATTTTATAGATAAAATAAAACAAACCATAATATTCTATAATACGTGTATGAATGCACCTAAAAATATAATATTCGTGTAAATAAAAAGACATCATCCGGTGTAATGTTAATTTAATGGTTCTCTTGTGATCATTGTAAATAAACATCGTTTGGAACAGTTTTAGAGCGAAAGGTCAAGTTTAGGGCGTCGTGGGCCTGATTATTATTTTAATACTCTCACGTAACTTTCTAGAAACCGTAGACATAATGTACAAACGCTAAGGTTGGCGTGATGCAAGAAGGTTTTAAACGAATTAAAGCTCCGTCGCCAAGAATAGGTTAGAATCACGTCTGCCTCAACATTACCACACCTGTTTCTTAAACATCAGTCGCCATTCATTCAACAAACACACTGTTCGCATAACTGTTTCCCGTGTATCGGTCACCCTGTGCTGTTTGTCGCATTTGTCGTCTGTTAACATCGCGGGACAAAACAAGCACGGTTTCGGTCATGTCGAAATATGAACATCATTCAGGTAACTAAGTGCTAAAATTATCCAAAAAATCAGTGTCGAAGTGAAATAATCGCACTAAACATTTCGTAGTAAACATTCGAATTGGAAGCCAGTCTCGGCGTCAAACAATTTCGTGACCGGAAGTAACCATTGCTGTCCACGAAAGTAAATCTAAAGACACTCGCGTGTTCCTTGCATGGCAATTGATTTATTACGTCAATAAGTTGCATTGTGTTTCTATAAAAAAATACGGTAAAATTCGAGAAAAACCGTAATTGTCACTATTTTCGTTGAATGGCGCTACTTATTTATTTAAAAACGATCACCATAAAATTGATAACACTGAATATCAATTTATTCGTTCCGAAATAAACGCAAGTATAATGTAAGATTCAAACTTCATTGTGAAGTAACTGATTATTATTATTAATAACTCCGGTTGTTTATGCGAATGAAACAGACGAGATTTCTTGTGAAATACATTAAATTCACGCGGCAGTTGTTAATCGTTTATCATTCCGAAATTTTGTGGACAATTTTTATGAGATTTTAGTATATAGGGTAAAGTATTTGTGATACAGAACTATTGAATTTATTATAGCGATACTGTTTTGTTCCGTAACTATTTTGTTTGGTTTTTTACCCGCATGCTCGGCGTTAAAAACAAACAAGCATCTCAGGAGAGTATAATGAGATACGTGTTACTAACAGTTTTTTAAACCGTTCAATTAAGCTAGAAACAACTTCTAAAATGGAAAGTGAGTAATCATTTTCATAAATACTGTTACAGTGCGTGCAACAAAGTTCAAGACTTTATAGTTCTTTATCATTGAATAACGAAGACCTTCCATCATGGATATTTAATAGTTATCGTGTTATTTTCAAATATGGGAACCTAAAAAGTTCGTATTATAAGATCGGGGTCATATTAAATACCGATTTTTCTGGTAGGTGGCTTTTCTAACAAAGCGAACGGAAACAACGAGTTAAAAACTAAATGATTATGACGATAAAAAGTTAGAGAAAATAGAAATAAAAACAGAGAAATTCGTATTAGGAGACCATTTTTCAAATTAACGTTTCGTTGCTACTTTCGTTCTCACTTCATTATAAAAAAATCGAAACAATTTTACTTTATTATCCACTGGGTTTCAAAATAGTACATATTACATCTTTAAAATGTGTAGCAATTTTTAATCAAAGTGTTCCGAATTGAGTCATGACTTCGAAAAGAAATGGGTCTCGCATCAGGCTACTTTGTACTGTGAATTATACAAACTTACAAAATATACTTCTCAAATTTGCGCGTTAAGTCCAAATAAAAATGTTGTTCCCCAAATCATCTAGTAAACTACTCTGTCTAGCTTGGCAGACGGACCGAAGTCGTCTGGTCTGTTTCCAAATTTTCGTTAGACGTCTAAACTAGAAAGTTACCATATAGAAAGCAACTTGTACTATTTTTATCGTACTTCCGATCTAGCACAATTTTTCCAAAATCTTTACTACAAATTATCTGGTAAACTACTCTGTCTAGCTCGGCAGACGGACCGAACTCGTTTGGTCTATTTTTAAATTTTCGTTAGATGCCCAAACTAGAAAGTTGCCATGTAGAAAGCAACTTGTACTATTTTTATCGTA
>CM052090.1:14838970-14852425 GCA_028453745.1 Agapostemon virescens | reverse complement strand
TGTTCGTTCATCAATCCTCATGAAGCATCGTCATCGATGGTGTCTCGTGAACCGGAGTACTGCGCACATTAGTTCGGAGCGAGGCTGAGAGAACTACGCGTTGAGATTTACCATGACTGAGAGTTGTATCGACTACTCAGCACACCAGCTGGAAAAGTTATCCTAGCGAATTTCACCTAATTTCGAAAGGCTCCTAGAATCTGTCCTGGTCTATCTCATTGTTCGTTCATCAATCCTTATGAAGCATCGTCATCGATGGTGTCTCGTGAACCGGAATACTGCGCACATCATTTTGAAGCGAGGCTGAGAGGAGTGTGCGTTGCGGTTTACCATGACTGAGAGCTATATCGATTACTTAGGACACAAGCTGGGAAAGTCATCCTAGTGAATTTCGCCTGATTTCGAATGGCTCTTCGAATCTGTCTGGGTCTATCTCATTGTTCGGTCATCAATCCTCATGAAGCATCGTCATTGATGGTGTCTCGTGGATTGGAATACTGCGCACATTATTCCGCAGCGAGGCTGAGAGGACTGTACTTTGCGGTTTACCACGACTGAGAGCTGCATCATCGACTTAGCACACAAGCTAGAAAAGTCATCCTAGTGAATTTCGCCTGATTTCGAATGGCTCTTCGAATCTGTCTGGGTCTATCTCATTGTTCGTTCATCAATCCTCATGAAGCATCGTCATTGATGGTGTCTCGTGGATTGGAATACTGCGCACATTATTCCGCAGCGAGGCTGAGAGGACTGTACTTTGCGGTTTACCAAGACTGAGAGCTGCATCGATTACTCATTACGCAAGTCGGTAAAGTTATCCTAGTGAATTTCACCTGATTTCGATAGACTCCTAGAATCTGTCCGGGTCGATCTCACTGTTCGTTCATCAATCCTCTTGAAGCATCGTCATCGATGGTGTCTCGTGGATCGGAGTACTGCGCACATTATTTTATAGCGAGGCTGAGAGGACTGCGCGTTGCGGTTTACCATGACTGAGAGCTGCATCGACTACTGAGGACACAACCTGGGAAAGCCATCCTAGTGAATTTGACCTGAGAATGGTTACATTCTCGCTGCGAATAATACGTGATGGTGATTCTTATTACGGTTGTATCAGTTTTCGCACGTTCTTGTTCACACATTCGTTTCAGTTCTGTCGAGGCCTTTTTCTCAATTAGGATGTTTCGTGGACGGTTCTATCGCTTTCCAATGCTATGGTCGTCGGAATACCTTCACTGTAATGTAACATCGCAGTGTACATTCTTCTAAGAGAGATTTCGATATCCTTTTGTTGTTGATTTTGAAAGTTCCGTTCCTCGTGAACGTCTTGAAAAACGTTACGCGAAGATTCGTTTAATTGCGGAAGTTATACCAACTCGTAAGGCATAGATTGCAGGAATCTTTTCGAACTTTCAAGTTGTTTATCATGAAACTATGTTCTGAGAACGGCGTCGTTTATAATTAAATTGCGAGTTTTTATGATAAAATAGAAAGTAAAAAGTTCTTTCATTCGTTCATAATTTTAGAGAATTGAAAATTATATATCGGTGCTTCTAAATTCTATTAGGTCAATCGGAAAGTTCTGTCCATCTAGCGTCGAGTAGCCGTAGCTCGAACTGTGGGTAATTATAACCTCTAAAGTAAGGCTAACTTTTTAGTTTGAACATCTGTTAATAAAACTCAGTACACAAGAATTTACGCTTGCATCAATAACTTCGTTTTTTTCTACATTGAAGATGTCGGAATTTGAGCCGAATAAGCGTCATTTACGCGAAGTGTTAGTCTTTTGTTTCAATTGGAAGAAAACGGCAGCTGAAGCTCATCGAATGATTGTAGACGTTTATGGCGATAATGCTGTTTCCGATAAAACATGTAGAGAGTGGTTTCGACGTTTTAAAAATGGTGATTTTTATTTGGAGGACAAAGAGCGTTCTGGACGGCCACGAGTATTCGAAAACGAAGAATTGCAGACATTGGTGGATGAAGATCCATGTCAAATGCAAAAACAAATTGCAGAAGCGTTAAATTGTGCTGAATCTGTCATTTCCGACCGTTTAAAAGCCTTAGGGAAGGTCTACAAGGAAGGAAAGTGGGTCCCATATGAACTCAAGCCAAGAGACATTGAAAGGCGGAAACCATCTGCGAAATTTTGCTTGCTAGGCAACAAAGAAAGGGGTTTCTCCATCGTCTCATCACTGGGGATGAAAAATGGATTTATTTTGACAATCCTAAACGTCGAAAAACCATTTGTGATCCTGGCCAACCCTCAACATCGACGCCAAAGCGGAATATTCACGGAAAAAAGGCTTTACTCTGCATTTGGTGGGATCAGGAAGGTGTGGTATATTATGAACTGCTAAAAAC
The DNA here is from genome assembly GCA_028453745.1 of Agapostemon virescens. NCBI lineage: Eukaryota > Metazoa > Arthropoda > Insecta > Hymenoptera > Halictidae > Agapostemon > Agapostemon virescens. The sequence goes on along the minus strand of CM052090.1, from coordinate 14,850,061 downwards.
TGGTCCAACAGTCACAGGAGATCTCTACCGACAACAAATTATCCGTTTGAGTTGAGCATTGCACGAAAAACGACCACAATATGAAACGAGACAGCGTAAAGTGATTTTGCTGCATGACAATGCTCGGCCTCACGTCTCAAAAATTGTCAAGGAAACGATAGAAGCACTTCGCTGGGAAGTGCTACCACATGCGGTTTATTCACCAGACTGTGCCCCATCTGACTACCACTTGTTTCGGTCGATGGCATACGCACTTGCTGAAAAACGATTTAATTCGTACGAAGATCTCGAAAAATGGATCTCCGCCTGGATAACCTCCAAAGATGAATCATTCTTTCGACGCGGAATTCGCTTGCTGCCCGAAAGATGGGAAAAAGTCATCGCTAACGATGGACAATATTTTGATTAACGTACTTTTTCATTTTCTTTCATGAATAAAGCTATACTTTTTGTAAAAAAATGGACGGAACTTTCCTATTTACCTAATATTATAGTTTTCACTGTTTTGAATGGGAGCTACCTATTTTTTGGTATAAATGCATAACATCCATAGTCTAGTCATAATGCGAACGTGAATATTGTTACTTTACAGTTTACCCGAAGGTAAATTGTTGTTCTCTTATTATTAGTATCGCGATTCATTTGTGGAGATCGAAATCGCAATAGGTTCAGTTATGGTCGTGATCGTCATCGGAAAAGTGATCTTAACCCTTAGCGCTGCAATGGCGGCTTTGAGGCGACACTAAAAATTCCCTTATTATTATTTAAAATAGCTTTTACATCGCTATGTTTGCATTTAACACTCTATCGACCAGAAGCCTATTAATAGGCTTTTCAATATTTGCGCTGTATCAAAATGAAGCTTAAAATTCTATTTTTACATTCCAATTTATAACATTATTAGACAATATTATTGGGGATGCATTGCTGATCCGCAATAAAAATTGCTGTCAGCCTTGAGGGACCCATTAAAAAGTTTTCAGTCATGGATCATAGGCCCTACAAAAATTCTGAAATAATCGCCAGTCGATAAAGTGTTAAGAAATCGGTAAAAATTGAGATATTGCACGTACGAGTAATAGTAATAAACTTTATATTCACGAAAGGAAATGAACCATGTACAATGGAATTATTTTACGTCAAAAAAATGTTTCGATTTTAGAATTAAAATTACTTGGAGTGCTAAGGGTTAATAGTATTTATAGACGTTGTAACCAGAATTCACGAGAGAAATTCAGTCATAATTCTAACCTGAAATTCATCGGATTCGCTCTCATGGTTATGGCTAAAATGGAAATTCACCGAACACCGCGATGATCAATAGTATTGAGTTTATGGACATCGAATTCTTCAAATGAAAGAAAATTTAAATTCTGAGTAGCATCGAATATCCATAAATCAAACGACTCATGATAATTATTTAAGTAACTGCTTAAAAATACATATATATTCGTCATTTGTAATAATACATTCTGTCGTTTGACCCCTTGACATATTACAACGAGTCGGACTAGCGATGAAGATGTTGAACAAAGTCTAGTAAAATATAAATTTCATGTATTTCATTCTTTATTTTGTTTTTAATCAATATTTAAGAATTAAGAATTCTTTTGTGTAACATTTTTGGCGATGAAGATGTTAGGATAACTGTAGAGCCAAAGAAAATGGTATGGCAAGGGGGTTGATGCTTTCATTATCATAATTATCATACTACAGCATCTTGCTTCGTGTCGTGAATTTATTACCGTGTCGTCTTAGAATGTTTGCAATTTATCGCGAACTTCAACATCGAACGCGTAGAAACTTTTGCGGAACTTTAACATTTTTAATCTACTTCGCGTTTCATTATTTTATAAAATTATAGCTCGAAGATTGTTATCGAAACGAAAGTCTCGTGAAATTACGGTCGGAAAATTGGATTCGTGAAAGAAAGTTTTATGCAGCATTGTCATGCTAATGAACATCGTACATGTCGGAATTGTGAGCTACATTTGTTATTTGCTAATTTATAAAGCAGAGAACAATATTTGAGAAATACGAATACTATTAACCGGTTATGTTCTCGAGATAACGTGTTATTCATTTTCTGCATTGCCATGCGTTTTTAAAATTTGGAGAACACTCCAAATTATTTTTAAGGAAAATTTTCATTATATTTATAAATTACATAAGAGACCGTTGAGCAATAATAAATGGACTTATCGATCTACATTGTACATCGTTTCTGTATAAGCTTTATCATCGCACATTCGATTTCAGGACTATTGCTAGCGTCATGCACGTTACCAAACATAGCCAGCAGTGTTAAATAATCCAACTGTATATGTTTCACCGATATAATGATTGATAAACTAGAATTTGCATATACGTGTGCCAGGATAATATAGCTAAATGTGTTCCTGAAAAGTTGATATGTTTATGTAAAAATATCTAAAAATTCATAAACACGACAATTCATAAAAATAATATTGAATATGTTTTGCCTTAATATAATATTTGTAATAGCAATAAAAAGAATATCTCGACGATTGATCGTCCAATTGAATTTGCGACATTGGAAGTTTAAAAATTTCCAAATGCACGGAAAAATTCAACATCTTACATTTCGTTAAATAGAAACGCTAGCTGAGCAAAAGAGGTACTAGATGTTTTAGACACCTAATTATAAATTAATATTTTTATACAACTAACAAACGTTCCATAGACGTAAACAAACAGTGTTTCACTAATATTTTAAGATATTAAAAATTTCACGTCCGTCGATCATTTTTATTCGTCCTGTAATAAAAATAAGTCGATAAAAGAAGTTAAAATCATATATATTTTTCATTTTCTCATCCTACAATAAAATTCTTGATTCTTAAAACCATCAGTTTCACGATTGTCTACATAATTTTACATGACATTAGATATTACAAAAAATATTTATATTATGGGCTTGCGAAAACAACCCTTTTCAGATTTTCCATTTCACAATTATATATAAAATTGTCTTCGTAGGAATCGATTCAATACTAAATAAATCTAAATAAATTGACTCTAGTAATTTTCACAAGAAAACAAACACTAGTCAGTTTCAATACTCGGTAGGTTTACCGTTAAAAGGACTGCGCGCAAGTATGTTAGCCAGCAACGACTTATTCGAAGCTATACCTATCGCCACAGAAGCCACACATACATCCTATTTTCCTAAACAATTTTCCATCGCGTCACGTTGGTATCTGCAGTATTTCAAAATTTTTCGCAGCAGCGTGTCTGCGGTAGCGGGCGCCCCGCGCGGTCGGTTACGCCACTGTCGGCCACCGGTATACGCGGGTAGTCCCTTAATGAGGAAGTTATTTTCATTTCGCCAGGCTGTGGGGCAATTAAACGTCCGCCGTGTAAACATATAGTGTAGCCGAGAGACTGCGCACGTGTGTCGCTCTGTCTCGTCTCATGCACTTGTTCTAGAGAAAAAGAGAGAGAGAAAAAGAGAGAGAGAAAAAGAGAGAGAGAGAGAGAGAGAGAGAGGAAGGGAGTCACGATTTGGGCTAGTCCCGGGAACAACATTTCCGATCAGCTGACCACCAGCACCCGCGGAGTCCCTCTGCCGGTGGATTTCCGCGGAGCGGGTGCAGCGATGCGATCTCAGGTGCATCGATGTTGGTGCACAGGTTCCCGGTGTATGCGTGCCAGTCTTTTTGTGCTCATGTTCCGCTAACTATATCTAACGGCGTGGTGTTCGGTCAATAGCTGGCGAGACTGGCGCAGACGCGACCGAACAGCTGAGTATGCGTCCGTTGTACATCCAACGGTGCTGTACCATTGGTGTACATCTGCGGAAGTGTCGTCGACTAGCGAGGAGTTTGCCAGAGCGCGGACTGCAACGCGTTTCACCACGCACCGCATTGCCGTATTCTCGATGCAAACTTTGCAAACACGTCTCTGCGGTACCCGCTGCGTTCACGTTCCACGTCTATCCCGTCCGCGTTGAAATTAAATTTCCGGCGATCCGTATTCTATCGAGAGACATCGGTGTTGCGTGCTAGAAAACGCACGCGGAAACCGGGCAGTGCGTACGGACCCGTCTTACTCCGCTCGCGGTGTCTTTCTCACCCGGCCTCGCGCCGGAAGTACCCTTTCGAGAACGTACCCGTTCCAGTGACAATCGTTGAGATAGTCTCATTGATCCGCACCTTCCGAGAGAAACCCGGTATACCGTTTTTCTGTGATTCTATCGGCCGTTGCCAGCATCCCAGAGCTGACCTAATATTTTCCGGAGAAAGTCGTCCAAGTCCTCCGTAGTGCGGGCAAAATGAAAAACGTAACGAGGACAGAGGTACTCTATTAATCAGAGCTCTTCCGGTCGTTGGTGCAGACCCAATTTCCGTGTCGGTTTCTTCTCGCATGCGACTGTGAATCGGTAACGTGGGACAGTGGCGCCCCTCTACCGGACCGAATGCTACGATAACACTCATTGCAGGTGTGACATATTCAAAATTCTAGTTTACTCGTTTCGATTATGAAACCCTACCGACCGTCGACGTTTGCAGTAGATTCCAGTAGCTAGGTTGTCGTAAACGTTTCAGGACGCTCGTTACACCGTGGTCGACCTTTCATCTTGCGAATAAAGATGGGACTGCCTATTTCTGTTGCGTCTTCGATGGCATCTTGACGTCCGATTGAAGCCAGGAAGCGACGCGTGTTCTCGTAATGCACGAATTCTATATTAGGTGGCAATTTATATGTCTCTTAACTAGATGTACGTTTTTTCCATCTCTCTCTCTCTCTCTCGTATCTGTCGAATCTCGTTTCCGTCACAGTTTCCACCGATTCCTACAACAATCTCGGCGACAATCTCCCAACGTCTTTCGCTGTAAACAAAACCCGGGCGAAAGAAGACGACGGAAAGAATCATCACGACATCTGTGAAATGTTTTCGAAGGTTTCGCAGATTGCGTAATACACGGAGGATTCGATCATATTTTAAACTCGGCTTAGCCAATAAGTCTTCTCTCGTTCTCGAAGCTTATTCCAACCGAAAGAAAACTGTTTTCTTTTCGTTTCTTTTTTTCTTAATCTTTTCGATACGGAAGAAAGACAAGAAGAGTGTTGTTTGATTCTAAATCGATAACGAGTCTCGCGGAGCATCACGTTTCGCCGAGCTTCGTGTTAGAACGCGGATTAAGGTGTTGGGAAGATTCACGCGTTCGACTAGATCCCTTTGCTCGATGATGTACGGTTAACGAGACGTATGAAATTACGTAAAGCCGCGAAAAGTCATCGCGTTTCGACGAATGGAGGAGCCGTAGAATACGCATGAAGCTGTGCGAAACGATTTTGTGTAATATCTCGGAGGTTTCGTTGTTTCAGACCTCGTGGCGGCGCAGGCCCCGAGCCTTCGCACGGTAGCGATAGCGATGAATACACGACGGCTCACGGCCATCATCAGCAACCGGGTCATGGTCATGGTCAAGGACAAGGGGATGTCTACCACGTGCCCAAAGTACACGTGTCGGGACCACCGAACAGTAATGAATCCTCTTCCGCCTTTAATGGGTGAGTCGAATATTTTTATTTCTTACGTTCGCCGTACAGTTGTTTACTTTCCTATTTATCGCTATGCTCGAGAGATGAATCGCGCCACTGTGCTACCTTGTACAGTGGCAATGGATACATTACGTTTCCAACACGTCGACTGCCGCCATGGTTATCCGTTATCGGAAGTTATTTTTATGGTTGACCATCGGGGGTATAACTAGCCGACCTTGGGACGGACGGCTTCGCCGAAATATTCTGATAACGTAAATATCTTGGGTGAAAATACAGGTAACTCTCCTACAACACGGTAGGTAGGCTGCTAGAAAATGCCGTGTTGTGTGAAATCGTGTTATACGAGACCTAGAGTAAGCATAAAATGGGGGGTTACGTTTCGAAAATTTATTAAAAAACGAATATTGGGTTGTCCGGAAAGTTCGTGCCGATTTATTTTTATTTTTAATAAATATATTCCGTCAAAATCGGCACGAACATTCTGGACGATCCAATACATAAGCAACTTAATTTTGATTAAAAGTATAAATGTATGTATAAAACACAGAAAAGGACAAAGCAATCTTAATTTAATAAATTTCTTTCTTGTCGCTGCTCAGTACAATTAATCGAGAACGCTTTCAAAATGTTTTACTTCATTTAAAGTTCTTACATCATCTATCCTCTTTAAAAAATCTGTAGTTTTGCATTGATTACTGGTTTTTATGAGGTCATTGTAAATTTCTTGGTTTGGAGCTGACAGTTTTGCAGCTCTCTTTTAAATTTGCGCCATCTTTCAGCGAAAGGGTCTGCATTCAAGAAAATGACTCGAGATTTTCAGCTAAACTTAGGCCATTTTGTAACGTTTTTAATGTTAAATTGTTAACCACGCAATCTTCGATTTGATAAGCGCCCTGCGAACCTAGTTTTAAACAAATAACTTTTTTAAAATTAGGTTAAACGACTTGAGTTTTTATTTTTCAGGTATTAGAAGGATTGGTTTACTAGGTGATGTGTAAATATACCTTTTTTTTAATCGCTGTTGCTTGCAGTTGCGAAGAAAGAAGTAAAGGTCACTGGTTCTAAAATTGCCTTCATAGGAATCGATTCAGCGGATCTCTTTGCTCAATTATGTTTTCCAATGAAATTTGCAAATAATTCAAATAAATTAAATCTTCGCGTTTTTATAAGTGTTAAGCGTTAAATCAGTCCCTTTAATGAAAATTTTAAATACGCCATTTGTAAAGCTTCGTCGAAATCTGTCGGCGCATTGAAAAGCCACAAACATCGTAAAGCATAAAAATCTTCGAGTGTAGACTTTGCTTAGAGTTACTTAGACTTTTTGCTATACTCGATGAACTATATTTCATAGTAATCTTGATCGACTTAAATGGGACTTTGTTAGACATACAAAAGGCTTCTCCCAAATTTCTATTACAGGCACAGATAAAAAATCGTAAAAATCGTGACCTTTATTTTGTTCACATTACCTAGTAAACTAATGTTTCTAACACCTCGAAACGCTCAAGTTATTTGTTTCAATTTTAAAAATGTTATTTGTTTTTAAAGGGTGCACTTTCTGCTGCTGCTGATTATGGAAACGTTCTCCCGCACTTTTAGAACTTTGGGAAGTTATCAACAATTATAAAACATTAGCTAACATTGGAATTCACTTATATAATCTCATGAACCTGAAATACACAGCAAAGTGAAAAGTTATTTCACGATTCTGATAAATATTCATAGATTTCGCTTTACAATTTAACAAAAGTGACAAGGAGTGTCCCCTTCATCTTGGAGTGTTTAGTTTTCTCTTGCATTAATTACTCATTTGATATTGACACGGCGTTTAATTACCATTTCGTTAAGTCGCTATATTATTCAACGGATGTAAACCAGTTGTAAACACGTTGCAAACCAGTGCTGTAGGCATCTCTTACCGATGTTTATATTTTATTTGAAAATCGGAAAGAATTTATTTCTACGCCTAATTAAAGTATATTATAGCGTAGAAAATGTGTCAATACATAGTTAACCAATGTACATTCGGAATAACACAAATAAGAATAAAACAATGCCTAACAAATTAGGAAAATAAAGAGGGAACATTGTGAACACGTTAAAAAACACGTTGTAACGAAAGATAGTTAAGAAAATTTCATTTGTTGACACAAAATAAAATTTTTAGTTTTTTCTTTTTGTCTTTTATTCTACTTTGTAGATATTATTTGATTAATCCTTTGTATTATAATATATTAATGAATTTATTAATTTTTACATATAGTATAAATAATACAATTAATTTCCAATTAAAAAATTTAAATAATTTAATATATAAAGTTTCAATTATTTTTTTAATTTCATTTATAATTATTTCTATAATTATTTTTATCATAATATTTAATTCAGATATTAAAAAATTATCATTTTCATTTTGAATATGTAATCTAATATTGACACTCTAGATATTGTTTAGTTAACTATTCAAATTATAATAAGAATATATTAATAAATTTATTAAATGTTATATATAGAACAGATAATACCTTTGATTTTAAATTAAGAAATTTAAATAGATTAATATATAAAATTTCAACAATTTATTTAATTTTATCTGTATTTATTTCTTTAATTGTTTTTATTATAAATTTAATTTTTTCACAAAAATTAAAAAAAAAATCGGCAAAAAATTACCCCATTTGAATGTGGTTTTGATCCTATGACTAGATCACATATTCCTATAACTTTAAATTTTTATTTCATAGCATTAATTTTCTTAATTTTTGATGTGGAAATTATTATAATTATTCCTATCATTAATTCTCTACCTAATATATCTATAAGAATATTAATAATAATTTTATTATTAATCTCCCTATGATTAGAATGATGATTTAATATATTCAAATGAATTATATAGATATCATATGTAAAGTAACAAATTTTACACTTAATTTTAACTTAAAATTTGGAATTTTATTATTTCAGATAAGTATTACTTTGAAAAATTATTATTCTACGTATTAATACAGATTCTTCATTATTATAGGAATCATTTAAAGATACTATCTCTAGAAACATACTATCTGATATGCAAGTATAATTTCGAAAGTTTCTGTCCTACCGAAGAGATGGTGCACCATTTAAGTTAACGTATCAGTCGGTTTGCGAATTCATTTCTAACGCTCGTTAATTGAACTCCCTTGTTTCTTGCTGTGTTATCAACCGTCGTTGATAAGTATTTTCACCTGCGCGACATCTTATCACGAGTGCGAACACGCGGATTCTTATGTTTTGCATTGCTCGATGCGTACGTCTTCGGCGAAGGTGGTGCGACTAATGAGCACGCTATAAATAATTCGTGTAATAAAGATATGTGATTCCTTTAAATTACGTAATTGTAAAAAATATACGTGGAAAGTGTTGTGTGGGTGTAATCACGTTCCCTGCTACAATTAATTCTATAGTTTCCGAGGGATTCGCAGATAACAAGTATTCGGGTCTGGGATCATTTACGTTGTAAAATTTCTTGGGCATACAGACAAGTACTTAACCGCTATGGAGATGGTGAAAGAGGTAAGGTATTAGTATGAAAGCAATGTACCTTTATTATACCTATGCCGTGGATACATAGAAAGTATTAAAAGATAAGTGCACGGGTTAGCGTGTGCGCGATACAAGTTGGTAGAAACGTTTTTCACCGGAAACATGAACATTATCAAGCTTATACCACATGTTAATACTTCGCAAAGGCAGTACTGACAGATGTTCGATTTGCGAAGCTATTAACCCTTAGCGTTCCAATGGCGCCTCTGAGGCGACACTAAAGTTTCCCTTACTGTTATTTAAAATAGTTTATACATCGCTATGTTTGCGTTTACGAAGTCAGTAAAAATTGGGATGCTATACTTACGAGTGATGATAATAAACTTTATATTTACGAAAGGGAACGAACCAAGTACAGTAGCGCACGAAGGTATTCGGACACTCTTCAAACCTAAATAACTTTTTCAAAATTCAACCAAACGACTTGACTTTTCTGGAGCAACTAGCAGCATTGATTTACTAAGTGATATGCAAAAATAATTTTGAAATAATTCTAATTGGTAGAAATTACGTGGAGAAGTAGAAAAGATATTTCTTAAAACATTTTTATTTCAACTCGTAATGAAAATTTAAAATATGCGTTTTTCAGAACGGTGTTAGTTATACATATGCTGAAAATCTCACCGAAATCGATTGACGTGGGAAAAAATGGCACGCGTAGAAAGATGTAAGAATTTCTGTAGTTTCAGCAGAAACTGATCAAGAATCGTGAAAAATTGCGATTTTCACCATTTTCGATGGCACGTAGCTCGTGTGTACGTCGATCGATTTTAATGAATATTTTTGCATGCGTATAACTATCATAGATCTACCAGATGCGTCATTAAAATTTTTTGTGCGTGGCTCAAATAAAAAATATTTAAGAAGTTCCTTTTGTATTGGTCATGTAATTCACATCAGTTCCAATATTTACAAAATATATTTTGTATATCATTTATTAAATCAATGCAATTAATTGCTCAAGGAAAGTCAAGACGTTTGGTCCAATCTTAAAAAAGTTATTTAGGTTTGAAGAGTGTCCGAATACTTTCGTGCGCTACTGTATAATGGAACTGTTTTAGATGAAAAATATGTTCCGATTTTGGAATTAAAATTGCTTGAAGTGCTAAGGGTTAAATATTTAACTGAATTCAAGTTATAGATACGAAATAATTCTTAAAAGATGTTCTTCAAATATAAATTAACGTTTTAGCTACTGAAATCTTATTGATCATTTTTAAAGCAACTTAGCAATATTTTTCTGATGGATTCTTAACAAGATAAGGGGTTACGGAAAGTTACGATCAGACACGTTAATCGACATTTATTCAGAAGTACGTATACTTTAAATATTTGTAAAGGTTTTCGTCTTAATCTGTTTGCAAAGGGATCTCTTCAATTTGAGGGATTGCAAAGCTTTTGAATTTTCTTAGAGTCTAAGAAAGTTTGTATTTCGAGTTTTAGAAGTGATCGAATTTAACCCTTAGAGTACGGAGTGGGGGACTTTGGGTCCCCCAAAATTAGTTTTTCTTTAATAACTTCGTAAATAATTTCTTTCTATCTTTTTCCCTTTAGGTAGTCAAATTTTATTTTAAATCCTGTATAAAAACTTATCAGTGGCATTCTATTATTAATTTATTTATAATTATAAGTTTATATAATATCAAAACATAAAATGTTTGAAAATGGCTAGTATTTTATTTGTTTATTAAAAATAAATGCTGTAAATTTAATTAAATAATCGTTTTTTAATTTACTAACAGTTTTTGTAATATTAATATGCCAACTTATAAACAAAACAAAACAATTTTTGTGTGGGGACTTTAGTGACCTCACTCCGTCCTTTATGTTACAAAATAGACTCCGTACTCTAAGGGTTTAAGTAAACGGGAATAAACGATTGTAATTTTGTGAATATTGTTTTGTAAAATTGAGAGTTTTGTGAATATTTTGTCCAAATATGAAAATATGAATATATATTCATATATATATATA
>CM052090.1:14793371-14828970 GCA_028453745.1 Agapostemon virescens | reverse complement strand
TTTCTTCCAATTAGAATTGTTTCTAAATTATTCTTGCGTATCATTTAGTAAATCAATACTTCTAGTTGCTCCAGAAAAGTCAAGTCGTTTGGTTGAATCCTTAAAAAGTTATTTAGGACTGAAGAGTGTCCGAATACTTTCGTGAGCTACTGTATATTTTAACAGTAAATCTAGCGAGCATTAAAATTGGCTAGTCTATACTGTTTTAGAGAAATGAGAAATAGGCTAATTTTGGAGGGACGTATCCCCCCTTGTGAAAAAAGCGGAAAAATTGGAAAAATTCTTTAGATCACCGATTCTTTTGTAATTTTGGCTACACGTGCCTAGACGCGTGGGCAGAGCGTATTATACTTTTCAGGTCAATCGGACTGGAATTACAGAAGATATTTAGTTCGGGCCAAACCGGCAATTGCCGAACTGGTACTTTCCGAGAGGCAAATATATCGGTCAAAAAATTTTGTTTCTCCGATTCTTTTCTAACTCTAGCTACATGAAACTGGACACGTAGGAAGCATGTATACCAAGTTCAGTTCGATCGCAATAGAATTGCGGCCGTGGCGCAACTTTGAAATTTTAGAGTATTGATAATTGCGAAAATGGGCTAAATGGGCTTGATAAAAGAAAGCTTCCTGGAGTTCCTTGAATTGCTAGCCTTAACGGGAAGCGCATGCTTAAAGGGGAAGGTTTGGGGAAGATTTTACCGTTTGAACCATGTCGATAGCACGGATATTCTGGTCGGGGCACGCCTTCAAAGATTGGGTAATATTGAAGGGACGTATCCCCCTGTGAAAAAAGTGGAAAAAATGAGAAAAAGTTTTTAGATCATTGATTCTTTTGAAATTTTGTCTACGCGTTCGTAGACGCGTGGGCAGAGTGTATAGCAATTTTCAGGTCGATCGGAATGGAATTACGGAAGATATGCAGATCGGGGAAATTCGCCAACCCCCAAACTGTCCCTTTCTGATAGGCAAATATTTCGGTCAAAAAATTTAGTTTCTCCGATTCTTTGCTAACTCTGGCTACAAGTAACTGGACACGTAGGGAGCGGCTGTACTAACAAGTTTCAGCTCGATCGGAATAGAATTACTGCCGTAGCACAACTTTGAAATTTCGATTCGTTCAAAATCGCTCAAAATCAGAAAGAAGCTTCCTGGAGTCCCCTGAAATGCTAGCCTCGGCGGGAGGCGTATGCTTAATATATTTATATAATATTTAGCATTGATAAATGATGTACGTTTTCTTGAATAAATCTCATTAATAAATCAAAAAATGTTTATGGAAGTAGAGACGACATTCTCGTAATTTCATGAATAAATGGAAAACTGTCGGGTGATATTACGATGGAAAATACATAGGTCGAAGTAATTACAAACTGGTTTTAAATATCTAATTTAAGGGAGACGTGCAATTTAATATTAATTAGCTTCTCTGTGCTAAGATTTTTTCGATACAATTTCTAGCTTGAAATCGCCCTCCTCATATTCGATCAAAAAGTTATTGATGTTTCAATTACCTAATACTAATTATTTTCATTATTGGTACTAGTAAAATACATGATATTTCAATATGTATTGCAGTTGCGTTACTGCTGTATGAAATTTCAAGATTAGGTAATCACGAGAAAGGTTTTATTTTTATTTCACATTATTCAAATTGTGCATTAGACTCTTCTTATTTTATTAGACTCCCTTTTCTTGTCTCCTACCGAGAAATCGTATACATGTGTCAGCGTTCGAATTTGTTAGCTAAATATGTTAATTAATTGCTAACTATTATCTCCACTTGTGTTACTCACGTCAAAACATATGCAACGTTATACTTTCTTCCGCGTTTGTGCATGCAATGTATTATTTTTTATTGGCTCTGATGACAAAAGCATTTATCATTTATTCAATATTTTTAACTATTCTTGTACTGTTAAATAGTTTTGGTCTTTAATCTTTAGCACTTCGATGGTGTATTCAAGGCGACACTAAAACAACAGTTGTTTATTCCAAACAACTTTTACGTCACTATGTTTGCATTTAAGAAATTGTACGAGCAATAGTAATAAACTTTGTATGCACGAAAGGATATTAACCATCTACAATTAAGTTATTGTTGATAAAAAAATGCTTTGATTTTCGGATTAAAATTGCCTCGAGTGCGAAAGACTAAACACTAATATAACTTTTTCTGGATTCACAATTTTGATTGGTATCTTTTGTCAGGGTTGGTTAACCCGACAGTCGAAGGGGTAGTAGAATCGATAGTCACAGAGATGAGTTTTAGAGTCGGCCGGTTGTCACAGTTACCATTCGTTTGTTTATAAATCAATACGTTTCTGTATTTGCTTACATGCTGATCCATATAAAGGTGGTATAGGAAGTAAAGCCGATACATAATCGTTATAGAAACGATACATATACGTGAAACTAGCACACACACCATATAATAATACTCCATAGACCTGTAATCAGCTCACATTTTACAACTCTGTTTTTATCTATGGCTACCACTATTAAGCCACGAATATTTATGTAATTATCAACTTGACAAATGGATTTTAGGAAAGTAGAGTCGAATCGTAACTCATTTTCTGTTGCAATAACGTGGATTAGAAAGTAACGCAATATAGTTCTCACTAAATTTTATTGTATAACATGCTTAAATATTAAATAGCCCTGTTAATATCTATTAAATGATCTTTTAAATTCGATTTTAATATTTTTCTTAAGTGTCTATCTATATAATACAAATATATAAAAAAGTTAGAGTAGTCGCAACGACAGCAATTTTTCATAACTGTTCCAGTCTTCTTACTGACAATTTTTTTATATTATAATTAATCGGTAAATCTTTATGCAAAAACAAAAATGTTCTACCTAAATTACAGCAAGCTTAACCAAAATGGAAAGTTCGCGAACGTAATAAGTTAAAAATAACATATTTTCAATTTCTTTTTTAATGTTCCCACTGCTTCGTGTTTCTTCTACCAGTTTTTGCCATAAGTGCATTAAATCTGCAATTTAGTCACAGTAATCTGTTCTCCGGTGCCAAACAAGTTTTGCCGCAATAAATTGTTTTTCTATAACGTGATTCTCTTGTGCAAGAAGTTATCAGTTCTATAAAATGGTCGAATTACAATCTTTGTATACGGAACGTACCCGCCTTTGCTCTTCCATTTCCTCTCTCGCCCGTAGATAATTCTCGTCGCAGAAATGTTAATATAATTTTTACGTGTACGTGGACGTATCTCCGCGGTTCTACTTCGTTGAAGGAGATAACGATGCACAACACTGTTGAAAACACTTTCCCTCAGTAGTTCGAATGTCTCTTCTCTTTTAAGTGCTGAAGAAATTGTGGAACCAAGGGAACATTCCATGGATTGGCAGAAATTTTATAACAAAAGGTGAACACATACGTACGCACAGTCCCGGGTCATATAAACGTGATCATTTGAGAATTTTCTGGAAGAACAAGCTTCTGTTGTTATTAACACGTTAATCGCTCAACTGACGACCTCGGAAATTCCATAAAATCAAATTAATTTATTTAAAGAAGCAGCGATTGAAAACTTTAAATGAATGACATATAGTTATCTATCAACCTTCTTGTACTCTCCAGATATCAACCAAATTGAATGCAACGAGTATATTAACGTATAAATTTATTTTTAAACATGGACTGATAATTCTGTCACCCATATATAGGTGACATGGCAGTCAAAGTGTTAAATGAAATAATATATATAGAAAAATTAGATCAGAGTATACAATATTAGGCTAATGTTAAACAATTCAAGTTAAAGTAGTCAAAAGACGCAATTTTTTACGTTACGTGGAAAAAATCATTTTAAATTATTCTAAATGAATATTTGGTTATTCCTTCCTATGACTCTACGTAACTGATAACTTGTCTATTATGAAGAACTTTGTGACCACAAAATAATTAAGCTCAAATTAACTGCTGATTATGAATTTATTCAATATTTTTAAGTATAATTATTTTTAATAATTGAGCCGTTTATTTTGAAAGTGGCTTAAGTCCATTTATGCTCGAATCGAAATATTGAAGGGTTTGCGTTGGATTAAATTTAAAAATATGGGTAACAGATAACATAATAGAATAATGTTTTTGGGTTTCTAAAGGTGTCAAATTTATTATTCCAAATAGCATAATTAACATTATTGAAGAAATAATGTTTTCGATGGCTATGAATGGACTTACGCCATTTTCAAAATCAATGAAACGACGTTTTGAATTCTTAAGAAAGCACAAGTCCAAAGGAAAAGTAAATTTCCCTTGAAAATAAAATAAACGTATAAACTTTTATGTTATAAAATCAAAAAAATATTCAACTTTCATTCTTTGTTAAATAATTTTTACATTAAAATTAATATTGCTTTATTAATTATTATTCAGTCTCCTCGAGTTTGTGTATGCAGGTGGGATTTAAAATAACTGTGGTGTGCAGGTGGTACATAATGTAATAAATTCATTAAGTCCTTATATTTTAGGTTTGTGAGTGGTCTCGGTTTTTTGTAAAGTGATGTCAACTGGATATTATTAAAGTTTTTCGGTCTTCCTCGTTACGGTAGTAAATCCAATGTTTTGAATGGTGCATCCTTATTCATTGTAGCTTCATAGAATAACTTATATGAATCGCTTCTTAAAAATCTCATCCAACATACCTTAAACCAATTTACTCTTTCATCGTCAGTATTTTTTAGCCTTTTAAAAATCGCATTTTCTGTGGACAGGCACTGTTCCGTTGTTTAAATCAAATTCATTGCACATTGATAATTTAACTGTTACTTTGATAATTAAACATAAACCTGGGATCTCATAAAATTTTATTGCATAATTATTTTCCATATCCATTTGAAACTCTCACAATGGGACTTACGCCACTTTCAAAATAAACCTTTTCATCGCTTTATTAACCAGCAAATTTTCGTGTTACAAAATCTTAACGATTTTAAATATATTAGTAACAAGTTGTCTCAGAATGAAAAAATCTTGTAAAAATGTAACTATTATTGTAGTTGACTCGATTTTTTTTTTAAATGGACTTATGCCACTTTCAAAATAAACGGCTCTATTATTGCCTCTACTTTCACGAAACATGTTGCTGAAATAATAAAAAAAGCGTTTCGGCGTTAAAAAGAATAATGATTAGGCTTCAGAAAATTAATGTTCGTTAGATTTTGTTTAATTTAGAGGAGTGGTTAGATCAATATGGCCAGTATAGCGTTGAAACGTGACAAGAAACAGGATGTGGGATGTATTGATATAGCAGATGATCAAACGCGTTCGAGATACTTAACGATTGCTTCATCCTCGGATGACAAGGTCTGGATATATTGAAATAGTATTTTGCGAATAAGTAGCAGCCAATTTCTCAGCTTTCGATGGTTCAGTGAGGTTCTCGGAAAAAGTTAAACAAAATTCGTAAAGTCGTTTATATTATAATATATGCAATAAAAGTTTCATACATTTCGAAGTAGCAAATTCAGAATTAAAAATATTATGCAAAATAAACATTTTCGACATCAGTTGCAAAAAATAAGAGCCAGAAGGAAAATTCTTCCTATATTTAATAATTTTTACAAGTTATCGATATATTTTCGTACTCGCTTTTGTAAGTTGTCGGGACTATACACTAAGTTTAAGTTTTAAGATTGTAAAAATGCCACAATGAGGAATGAGTCAAACGATTTATTTCTTTGTGTATACGTTATAAAAAGAATAGCTGAAAATTCGAATGCAAAAGAATTTTACGCAGAAAGGTTATGTAAAATTGCCAAAAGCTTCTGTCTTTAGAAATTTAATTGTTTATTGAAAATCGTAATAAATTTTAAAAAGCTGTGAAACATTATTTCTTGTGCTGGACGTATCAGCGTTTTTGGTTCGTATCTTGGTAACAGAGATGAAGTCATTCATTGTTAGTTCAACATTTTTCCTTCGTCCTGACTTTCGCAAATATACTAACAGAGTTTGTTGATTTTGTTGCGGAACATCCTGTATAAATTACAACGTTTTTCTTTCGTGTCAGAGAATAGAAAATTTCTTGAGCTATGGTCTTGCTCGAACGTGCTACGCAGTTGATTAAACTTTTAATATTTATGCGAATATTGACTTTTCAAGAACCATTTGAAAACAGTAGATTAAAACAAACATTTGGTTGCCTCGGAGGATTTATTTGCAGATTTATTTTCATTTGCAATCCCCAAAGACAATAATTTCAATATTTTCAACTCGTTAGTCATTTAAACAAGAATAGAAAGGGGAAATTTAATATACTAATTATGATTGTGCAGAATTGACAGTTTAAATTAATTTTAAGTAACGCATAATGAAATCGTATTCGTAAATCATACAAGTTAATACTGCACGCTATTTGCAAATAATATACTGCAAAAATTAAAATTAAATTTCTTTACATTATAAAATATGTATATACTTGGAGCAAATGTTAAATAATTAGATCCGATGATGTCAGTAAATTTCACTCGAATCAAGGCAAAATCGAGATAGTCTACGTTGTTGCTGCTTATTATATGAATTATTAATATTAGAGTACTCGTAATTTCTGTTCGAGTGAATTTACTTCAAAGTTACTTAAATACATTGTATTCTAATAACACATAATAGATTTCGCACATATTTATTTTTCATACAATTATATTGCAATTATATTTGTGGTTAGAATAATAAAATTATTTCGCAGTAAACGGATTGGACGAAGAAGACGGTTATTACTTGAAATTTATGATTTCTCGGTCTTCATTCAGTGACGTTTGTCACAACTGCATAATGGTTCGTTGTCTAGTCGCTTCCTGTGGTACAGTAAACACACTACAAGAATTTTTTGAAACTTTTACCATCCTATAATCAGACTTCGTTGACCTCTTAATAAAGCCACCACTATTTCTACCATATCGCTGGGTTAACTCGCAGCTAATGTGTGTTTTATCAGTACTGCTCGCAGAAAGAGAGAAAAATACATAAAGAAAGACAGAGATAGAAAGCGATAGGAACAGTCAACAGACACACGAGGGGGCGAAAACGAACGCTTTTTTTTTATTTTCGTCATTGTAAGTAAATTCGTTTTACCATTAAACAATTTGCTCGCATTCTTTTGAGAAAACATGCTTCGGAGATTCCAACGAAAATAAGTATTATAATTTGATAGAAACACTCTAGTTAAAAGAAAAAATAATATTAGTTTAGTATTTTGAAACTGGTGGATCGAGAATATCCTGTTTCAGACATTGTAAAATATTCACTTGTAATATAAAAGATAAAATGGTAATGCTGATAGAATTTCAATGCATACATTTCATTCTAAAACCATGCCCAGGTGGTTCGACATTTAAAGAAGTAACTCGAGTAAATAGATACGCGAAAACACCTAAGTTTTAACGAAATACAATCATTTCGCTTCGGAATGGAAATTTTCGAGTTTATTCGATAAACATTGGTTACTGAAATAGCTAATCTTTTATTTGTCGTTTTAAAAGCTTGATTTAAATCCCCGCCATTCCTATCAGTAACATATGGTGCCAATGAAACAGTTTTCGCGATTTATCAGTGAAAATACAATATAATACAGCATAACTTTTGTGATAGGATATTTACGTGAACCGAACTTAATTAGGTTCTTCTACAGCTGTAGGGGTTAAAGGGACCATTGTGATATATTGTAACTTCTTAAATAGGTGAAAACTTGCGACTTCGATCATGGTTATGATTGTTATTCATGATTCATTCATATAGAAACCGAGCCTTAGCTTCTAATGCTACAATGTGTTCGTAAGTGACACGTCACTGGTGCGTATAATCCCTCGTGATAACCGTAAAATGTAAACGTCACTCATTTGTACGATTGCCAAAGCGCGCAGTTTCAAAGATTACCATGACAGAACGGCTGTTCTGTCTTCTGTATCATTGTTTATCTGCATTCAAAAGGAACTGCGTGTATTGAGTTAATTATTTTCGGTAGCATTGTACATTGTGGTGCGATTATGGTGAACTGCTGCCTCGAGTCGCGTCATTTCTGTTCGATGCACGCGTTTCGTTCTCTCGTTGCAGCTTAAAGTTCAATTTTTTTCATTGCATTCTAATCTAGAAACAAATGCGAACTTTGCCACATTTATTTGCGAACTATTAATTATCAACTACTATTTTAAGAATTATGCACGATACGTTATATTATGTCTTGTAGATAATATGAATGACGCGAATTGAGTAGGCCACGAATCAACAATTAATTAAAAATGATTAACAGTCGTAATGGTTTTTTAACACTACTAGTTAGTTTTAACTACGTAGCTTTAGTTAGCGACAACTCTAATCAATCGTTATTAGTTATGCACAATTTGTTTAAATGATCAGCCATCAGTAACTATTTTGCAATTAACATGCATCTCTAATGTCAATAAAAACGATAAAATTTATTGTTTCAAGGGAGAAAGTTCGAATTAATACAGGAAACTGTTTATTAAAGTTTGCAGTCAAGTATTAGCCATGTTTTGGGATTGCGACAATGATAAATATGCCCTTGCTATACTATTTTCGTCGTAGCTAAAGTTAATGTCACATCTTCATCGCTAAAAATGTTGCAGAAGAGTATATACACTTACTTCAATGCTTAAATCTTGTTTATGAAAGGATACAATTTCATGAAAATAAAATAATTTAAATTTAAAATAAAGTTCAATTTAATTAAAATAGAATAAAATAAAATTTGACTTCGTCTAAAAAGAAAGGCATAATATTTATGTTTGTTAGACTTTCTTTAAAATCTTCATTAGTCAGAGTCTGACTTCTTATAATGTGGCAAGGAGTTAACAATAGACGCGTTCCCTTGACATTGTTAAGCGGGTTAGTCGGATTTTGTTCGGCTGCGAGCATTCTAATTTTTCTATTTATGGAATCACTTTCGGCAGATTGTTACTATTATAGATGGTAATTGTTTATAGTTGGTCTTCATGGTCAACTTCACTTATTTACGCGTCTACTCCCAATATTTTCGTTTTCTCTATGCCGAGAAAAATATTTTAAAAAATTTATTTTGACTAGATGAAATTTTAGTGAGTTCACCCGAGTGGTAAAAAATAGTTCAGAAAGTAGGGAAAAATTGTTAAGAAAACAAACTAGACCTGTAAGTTATAATGTTTACTTAGAGCTAGCTTAAATAAAGACCTTTTTGATATCTTTATGATTCGGTAGACTCGTGTGAAATAAAGAATGCATCGTTTTTTACTTATATTATCTACTTCACAATAAATTCTAACTTTTACAACTAGAAAACGTTTATATTCAGTATTAATTTTCTCTAGCTCAAGTGTTTACTCGATCACAGTCATCTTATCAATAATTATACTTGTAACTGCAGTTTCTTCAACTCTGAATATGAATTTTTTGTTACCAGATCGATTAATTGCTCAAAATAAACAGTAGAAAAAATGTATCAAATTGACAACGAGATTTTATAAAATTTCGTTCAATTGTTATCATTCAGCAGTAGTGATTTGAATTATTAACCCTTAGCACTTCAATGGCTCGTCTGAGGCAGCACTAAAAATTGAAAACAATTTTTAGATTACAATGTTTGTATATAAGAAGTTAGTGAAAATTGAAATGTTGCACACACGATTAATGATAACAAATTTGAAATCAACCAGGTACGATGGAATTATTCTAGGACAAAAGATGTATCGATTTTAGAACTAAAATTGCTTGGAGTGCAAAGGGTTAAGGACGATCTTAAATAAAAAATAGTTTATAATATTTTACGAGATGGCTAACGAAATACTGTAATAATTATGCGTAAAAATTCAAAGTACTATTAAATTGTTTGTCGGAAACTGTATTGATAATACGATGTATTTTCCTAGTTACTATGCACAACGTGGGTTAACGCAATAACTCAAAGGCTAACGTTGATGAATTCGATATAGAAGACCGGTTACTCTCAATTGATATTGAAGAAGGATTTACACGCTAAGAATTGCAAATAAGGTTGTCACATGTGGCTTCTGTCTAGTCCCTGTTTTGAGTTTCATGGCTTCAACCACCTTATGCAAATTTCAAAGCTTTAAGCTGACTTTGGAGGGGTTCATGACTCAAAGGCAGATGTTTTGGAGTTCCCATCGGTTGTAGAGATGACTAATGTGTAAGCACACTCGCTAAACACGGTGAGAAAAACAAATTGAGATAAACTCAAACGCAGGACATCCGAGGGTTCAGATAAAAACCGTTTCTCGTGCAAGACTTGCGATAATATAAGAAAGTTTTAGTGTACCGGTCAGAAAAATATGAGGAAGTGACGAATACATTGGAAGAGTTTGAAAAAGGAAAGGAAAAATTATCACTCAACTGCGCAAAATTTTGCCTTGTTCTTTTAAATTGGAAAATCGTTTATAATATAAATCGAACAGAAGTTACAATTAGAATTCGTAAAAATTTTGCTATCGATGCCGATAAGCTGTTATCGTGTTTCACAATTTTCAAAAAAGAAAAGAGAGCACGAAGGATCGAGCGACAGGCAATTACATTATCTGGTTCAGTATCGACAATGAAACCTGACGTTGATACAGTTCCCTCCTTATCTGTGCAATAACAATTTAATTGGAAGATCTGAAAAATTCTTCGAATCCCACAGCTTATGTCGTGGCTTTACGATAACGTCCAATGCAATTTTCAGAGCATGATTGTATATTTTTAAATCCGGAAGTCCGTAGTCTGACAATGTTGAGAAATAAACGTTCATTAAACTTTAATTATCCAATCTGTACATAAGGAGTATTTTAAAGCAAAAGGTATAACAGCAAAGATACGTCTGTCACATACAGATGAGGAAAGGAAGCTTATATAAGTTTGTTCTTTATACAACTTCCCTGAAACATTTCTTTCGATAAGAAAAGGTAACAATGCCATTAATTTATAGATAACACTGATCAACACAATAATGTATATATAGTTGTTCGTTTTTTATCTGAATTTTTATTATATTTTATCGTTACAAAATTTTTAACTTTTGAAATAGGTGAAATTTTAATGTGATTGATTAACGATGCTATAAACGTTATCAAACAAATATTATGAGAATAATTGTGTTCTCCTGATTTACTGATTCCAATTAGAAGATTTATTGTATTGTCGATTATACTGAAACAAGTATTACTTATTATTAATAAATATATAAAACTGTAAGACTATAAGTATTTTAGATTGTACTAGAGAAGTATTACTCGTTAATAACAGTAAGTCTACGGAACGCGCCATTTTGACGCATCCTAATGTTTCTTATTTACGATTATTAAGATTGTAAAGATACATCTATGTGGGGCGAATCAACAGATTCATTTGAATGAGTATACACTATTTAAGGAATGACTGAAAAATGAGATAGACACACTCTCGTTATTTGTATAAGTGTTAGAGAATATGTAAACATGTACGGCTATAACTATTAAAAATATATGTAGAACTAATGAATTATATATCCACTTATTACTCGCAAGTATGCATGCGAGGTTTATGCAATATGTTTTTGAACTTGTGGCCAGCGTCATCACGGGAAATTCAGGGTTGTCACACCTTGCATATTTTGTCAAGTTGCCATACACCTCACCGCGTCTAGCAGAATGGTGAGGATTTTGTTAATTTTAGGCGTTTCATCATTGTTATTTTCTATACATGACTGTCTATAAAAATAATTTATGTCACGACCCCCTTAAAGAATTATTTTTAGAATTTTTTAGAACACATATTCGACGAAGATAATATACACTCTCTTCGCTGTATCGAGGATTCTAAGCATAGTTGGCGACACAGGATGTTCATCAAGCCGTACATTGTAGATTACTGTTATTATAGTCAGTGCATTTGATATCGAAGCGAAAAGTTATGAGCTCGATATTATTTGACGTTGATGATGTTGAGGATCACAATAAGATGATAATGTTTCTGACTTTTCGAGAAAAGGTCAGATGACGATAAGAATAAAACTGAAGGTGTTATTATTTATCCATCAATGCTGATCGCCGGACAGTTTCTAAAATAACACTCTAGACAACTCGCTCTGTATCAATTTTTTTTTTTCATAGTTTATCACTTTGTTTTATTGACACGCAACCGACTTAAAAATATCTATAATAGGACTGGCCTTAACTGCTTTATAAGTATATGCTTTATCAAGTACAGTCAACAAAGTATCGTTATTTTTATACTGCTGCATGGGTTACGTGAAAAATTATTGAGTATAACTAACGCGTAGTCGTGTTCACGATTAGTGGATCAGGATTACCAAGTAATGAAAAACTTAAATAAACAAAGCAGAAGTGATCATTGGTCATGATTAACTCAGTAGTCATTGATTATGAAATGGTTACTTCTTTCGATCACTATTAACTTGAAACATTTCATAGTATGGTAAGTGAACAGTTTTTAGAAAATCTGCGTGTATTTTACGATTCAGCGAGAAAATACATTGTCTACGTGGTAGATTAATATTGGAACACGACCGTTATACCGAGGACATCGACAATAACATTGGCCTACGCTTACACGTTTAATAAGTGATTTGAAGAAGAATTAATCAATAAATATTGTATATATAATTACATGTTCCTTTCACCTTTACCAAAAGATAAATTAATTGTACATTCAATTACAGATTACCAAATATCGCCATGATTACCGATTTATTTTAACGATTAATAAATTAAAACATTGACCATTGATTAATACATTAATTATTGTGATTTATACAGTAAAAGAATTTAAGAATTAATTTCGAGTTAACCATTACCAGCGATGGGATTTTCGTTTAGGTTTTTAATCATATTATTGTTTTAAATAATATTCTTAATAATTCGTAATTATACACGATGTAAAATTGGATTCTAGAATTTATATGTTTTGAAATGAAAGCAATATGAAACTAATAATTAGTTTAATAATATTTAATAATAATAATAATACTAATAAAGCAATAATAATTATATATTTTATTAGTTCACGTGTATAACTAAGATTTACAAATAATAATTTATATATATATTATAGGGCAATACATTCTACATCACTGGTATTGTTTTTAGAGTTGGAAAGGCTTTTGCCACAGTAAGATGTGGAGCAAGAACTGCGTAGCAAATTGCAGGTACTTAATGCGACAATGTACAATTTTCCACTTCAATATGGCATCATTCTGATCTCTAATTTGTCACATGTTTCTTTGCAGTCATTTCATTTAAAAACGTATACATTTTAGAATTCATTGTACACAGGGCATAAGTAATAACGATTAACAATATTGTTGAAAACTAATGAGATGATTGAGAGTTACCAAAATAGAAGTCCCATCCTCTATTACGCGTAACCAAAACAAAAGTCTCGTCCTTCGTATTGGTTACTCCGTAACTTCGTACACTCCAAAACGAAACTCGCGTCTTCGATGAGTAATGGTTAATAGGGACTGGAAACCTAATTGTCAACCGCGATAACGCGAGTATTATTAACCGAAAATAATTCTCGTTGTCAATAACCGTCATGCATAACTGGAAAATAATTCCATCAACGATAACGGTTATTAACATTAGGTTTACGTAACGCTAAGTGTGGCCACCTTACCTTGTTTTATAAAAACAAAAAGAAAGCGGGAATTCAAATCGTTAACAATAACGTACACCGAAGGAAATACATTTTTTTAAATAATTGGTTGTATTGATTTATCCGAAAGTTCGTGCCGAATTATTTTTAATAAATATATATCAAAACTTAAACACGTTGCGTTTCGATCTTCCGTCAAAATCGGCACGAACTTTATCGAACTACCCAATATATTTACAATCTTAGTAATCGCAAATTAAAAATATTAGAATGCGCCCTTTCGACGTGTTTCATAAACGTTACTTTTAAAATTTTTCAATTGCATCGTTTTTTAAAAAAAGTTCGACTAAGGATTACCATATTGTATAATAATTTTCGTAAAAATTATGTTTTTTCTAAAAAATTTTGGAATAATCGTTATTTTTGACATGTTTCATAAACGTTAATTTCAAAATTTTTCAATTGCATCGTTTTTACGAAAAAGTTCATTTAAGGATTACCATTTTGTTAATGATTTCCATACAAATTAAATGTGTTTTTTTTTTAATTTTGAAATAATCGTTATATTTGTCTTTGGGAAACACGAATAGGGATCGTTACGCATTCGTTTGCTCCTTGGTCTGTTTCCCGTCGCCTTTTCTACTAACGAGCTCGAGACAGTGGAACGGTCTCACCCCAACCTAACCCTTACCCTTCGCGGGCAACGGAAGCGGACGAAGAAAGACGACGGCGCGTGTACTATCGGGAAGGGGAAGGTAGAGAAAAAGGGAGGGGGAGGGGAACCAGCGTCGAGACAGGGGAAGGGAGTTAGGACGAAGACAGTATAACCGGAGAAGGCAAGACATATCGAGCGAGAGTGAACCGAGTGAACGAACACGGCAAACGTGCAGGCGCTGCCGGCATAGATAGAAGAACGGTGCGCGTAGTCGTGCCAGTGATGGACACAGACACGAACCGTTCACGTCGTCTCGTCTCGTCCGGTCTCGTCTCGTTTCGTCTCGCATCGTTTCTTCTCGTGGACCGTCGCTGATCCTCTGTTCCCGACAGTTCGTTGGTTGGAGGTTAGGAGAACGCATGTGGACCGGTGCAAGACCATGCTGTACCTGTCCGGCTCTCGCCGCCATCTTGATCGTCGGGACCAGCGGGTTCTAGTACCTCGGCTTACGATCTCTCGCGTCGATCGACCTTAACAACACGATAAATCGCCGCCGGTTAACGATCCCAGCTTCGTGCTCTTCCGCCGTTGCTCACGAGGCTGATCCTCCCCTCCCTTGACCCTGCGCGAACCGACGACTCTGCCACTCTCTCCGCCGCGCATCCGTTCCGCGGGAAAGTCTTTCGATTTGTTGTGCACGGTCCGGCGTTGTTTTTGTCCTCGCGAAATGTGAGGGGCGTGCGTTGTCGATTGTCACGAGTGAACGAACGGCGCAACACTCTGGCGAGAGCCGTCCGATCCTATGGTGTACGCCGCGAAAGAAATCGAACGAACGTGCGTGGCCAATTCGATAGGAATCTTTCGTTTCGTGTTCACGTGAGAAATCCCAGCGGCGTAACGCGAGGAGAGAAGTCTTTTCCCGCGCGACCGTTGGTTTACCTCTCGCGCAACCTTCCGCCGGGCAGGAACGTGCTCGTCGGCGATGCTATCCGAGCACCGCCAGCATTTCACTCGACGCTTTATTCTACGTTCGACGGGAGTGATATCGAGACGACGATATCTTCGAACAGGTGTATTATAATTCACGGAGATCCTACGAATATCGTTCGAAAATATGCGTGCTCGTTGATTTATCGACGCGGCTGCCTCGGAAGAAGTTTCCGACCGTTGAAACTTACCGTTTCCGATCGATGGATAAGGAACGCCGATTAATGTACCATCGTACGTGCGTTTGTTGTCGTGCCGGAGGAAAGTCGACGGTAGGACTGTGTTTCTGTGATATCGTAACCGTTGGCCTGGTAACCGGACGGCGATACCCTTAAGGGCCATATCGCGAACCTTCGCGACCATGCACGACAACGCGCCGTGAATCCTGCGTTTTTTTTCACGCGACCGTCGGAGAACGGTCATTCGAGCACGCAAGGAACAGGCGCGGACATCGGGATAGATATCGGGAATGATCGTTGGTGCCCCGCCGTCGCCCGGAGTTTCGTTCGCGCTCGGCAATGCTGCAGCGAGAATGAGATCGCGTTAGGCTAGCGGACTACTTGGGACACGCACGACGAATACTTAATTAAGTGCCTTCGATGTGCCATGAATGCTAACGTCAAGTTTGCCAAAGGATAACGCTCTTTTCTTTCCCGCGCTTCTTCTTCTTTTTTTTTATTATTTTTTTCTCGCCCGTTTTTTGCCCCGTGGCCTTAACTTCGTCGAAGCCAAACCGTCGACGGAAAGGGGAACCCGTGGTTGGTTCCCGTAAGACGTATTGCGTGTATCGGAAAGTGCATGGGGGAAGTCAGTGCTTCTATAAAGAGACCTATAATGCTATGCTTCGTACAAGGATTTTATTCGAGGGAGGAATCGAAGTTGCGCCGCTCCAAAAGGTAAATCAACAACGTTTCTTTAAGTTCCGTTTTTCGTAGACAAGCGTTGCAGTCGATACACGCTGGCCAATCCTCTTTAAGAAAGTTAGCTGGTACGGCAGTGCGTTCGAGGGTTGAATGAACGCGCACGCTTAGGGGAACTTCCCCTAACGCCAGACGCTTAAAGTTTTCGTTTTTTAACGATTCTGTTGAAAAATTTAGGATCGTTGATGTGGAAAATTTTTCACCTTGAAAACTAGCGAATCCATTGTTTTCTTTTTTTTCGACTCTGTACCTGCGTAGCGGTTAATTAGAATTTCTTTTTTTGGGGCGTGCAGTGCTTTTTTTTGTATTGTAGCAGCGTTCTGCGGTTAAGTTTTAATCGTGCGCTTGTTTTCTATCGCCTTTTTAACCCTTAACGGCTGAGAGATTTTTTTTGGTAACACTTAATAAAAACGACGGGAAATTAGGTGAACATTTTTTTCATGTACCCGTATCGGGATCTCTGGTTTTTTATGACGTAAGTGGTATGTTCCCGTAGTCGGGATCTTTTGGTTGTTCAGGGTTAAATGTATAGTTCTTTACACTCCTTTTCCTCTGTGCGATTCTTTCATTTCATGTAACCCCATAGACAAAATTAAAATAATAGTTTATTCCGTGTTGTTCGTAAATTAACAATGTTGGCAAACAAAATGAAAATAATAATTTATTCTGCGTTATTCGTAAATTAATATTTGCAACCAACATAAAAACAATACTTTATTCTGTTTATTCCGTGTTATTAGTAAATTAACAATATTGACAACCAGAATGAAAATAATATTTTATTCTGTTTATTGTAAGTTATTCGTAAATTAACAATATAGTTAACCAAAATGAGAATAATAATATATTTCCGTGATCATTAATTAACATTCTGTCTTGGTTATATAATATATGTTCTTTACAATGAAACCGAGCTATGAAAATAACTGGTGTCTGTTGCTTTGTAACAACGACAAGAATTAATTTATTTAGACTTTGTACGGTACTTATTGTTACGCGGGCTCTACCGAAGATATTAATTCAATTATTTTTTTAGGAAAATATCGTTGTAATTTCAATAACTGTAAATTATACGGTTTGGAAACGTTTAGTTGCAGTTTTGCAGGCGCCTCATCCTGTGTACAGAGCGTTTCCTTCATCTGGAAAACTGAAATATCTCGTGACGCACTGAAGTTACGGAAAAAATTTGTTTACAAAAGTTATTTAGTACGAAGGAGGCAATCGTACGGTATAATTTTAACAGGCATCGAAAGGTGAGCGAGGGTGGGGATTTCGAAGTCAAATTGATTTATTTAAATGGAACCATACATTTGTTTTGTAATAGCACGATAGCATTCGTCGAGAAGAATTTAAGAGCAATTTGGGTTATTTTTTGTTACAAAATATTAAAGGATTGTATATAAATATAAATCAGTACGTAAAGTAAAAAATTATCAATCGTGAAATACTTTAACGTTAGATTTATAGGATGCGCCATTTTGACGTGTTCTAATGATTTTGATTTACGATTATTGAGATCGTAAAGATGAGGATTGGGTCGTCAGATTTATTTCTTTGGGTATACATTATTTTAAAAAAAGACTACAAATTTGGACAGGCTCATTCTTGTTATTTTCATAAAGTAATGTAAAAGAGTCGCTTTCGATGCTCCGTAAGCCTAGTGTTGATATTTCGTGTTTGTTGAAAACAGACAACTTTGTATGACTCAGCATAAAATTCGCTAATGGAGTTTTAGTTTTACATTAGTCAGTTTCTGACGAAATTCTTTCACAATATTAGGTGTTCATAACGAACGCCATTTTTTGAACGGATTGGCAAAGAGACAAAGTGGAGTCGAAAAGGTCACAGTCACTTTCCATTACTTAATAGAATTATATATATATGTATATATATTTTCTGCATTATGCTACCGTACGATTCGGTTATCAAATTCATATGAAATCATTTTGTTAGTCCGTGTAACATATTTATATAACAGTTTGCACGTAATAGAAAGCCACTGAATTTCGATGGTGACGTTAATTCGTCTTTAACTGCTATGCCTATTGTTTAATTCAGCGATTGTCGTTCGTTATTAAACAACCGGGATAACTTTGAACTCTAATACTTAACACTTGAAATGACGTTGAATCTTGTAATTTTTTCACCCTAATAACACAATAAACTCATCGTAAAAGATATTTCTATGAAAATTAGAATTACAAATGTCACAAATGCTTTCATCCTTCGATAGTAATACGTTCGCAAACGTTTTTGCAAATGACCATTATTTACATGATACACGGTATTATTTGCATTTAACAAAACGCGGATATCCTGTGCAAGTAATTAGAATACTTGAAAAGTTACATAATTCTAGAAAGAACAAGCTGTGCGTGTACAAGATACCCCTAGTAATTAAATCTGTAGATAATCACGGGCAGGTTATCCTGCCTCTATTTGGCATGCAGAGTGTGTCCCATACGTAATTAAGATTAGTTTCGTTGTTAATGATAGTTTAAAAATTTTTTAAAAATAATCATTGAAACGTTAAAATATCATGGGTCGTTGACCTCATCTGGATGTCGTCTGCGGTGAGGTATTTCATTCGGACGAAGGTTAACGTTCGATAAGATCGATGATATCGGAGTAATATTTAAAATGTCCTCGCTCTAACTGTTCTTGTATCATCGGATACGGGCATTTTAATACATCGCATGAACTGTTTGCAATAATTATTTTTATTTGCATAAACAGTTTATTTAAAACGTTCATTCAAATACAATGAAATGTTATGCATCGTACGAAGTGACTGCAATAATCGTTTTTATTATGCTGTTATTGCAATTTGTAGGAATAGTTTTTTTAAAACGTTCATTTAAATGCAATAAAATGTAAATCTCTCTGTATGCGTACGACGCTTCCTTAACATCTTTTTTGTATCAAAAGAGAAAACGAACGTAATGCGTTCATTTCACTAATTACAACTGACTGTCTCATTGTTTCGTTGTCTAGTTTTTCCCTAAATAGAACCACTTTCGAGCGATTTAACCACGGAATTTCGCGGACATAACGAGTAGAAATAATATGCAACGTCATAGAATAATCCGTATAATTAATTCGATTAATAATATCCCCGTTGCTCTCGAATTCATAATTTCAAACTACAATGGAAACTTTCTATCATTTTAATAAAACGCTTTCTCCTTTACACGTGTCGCATTATTCGGCGGTTGCATAAATGAATAATTTCCTTCGCAACGCCCTTAATTTTAGTAAAAAATCGCGCAGAGATTGAAGTAACAATTGTTATATTGTTCGAAGACAATTTACTATTTGCACTGGACTTTTTCGGTTCGATAGTAACCTCCTTTTTTCATGAATCTACAGTATGGAAATGAATTTGATAGTCATCCCTATAATTGATGCACCCTCCTTCATGGTTTTGGAGGGTAAAATGCATTCTCTCGCCATCATTAATATTCCATGCGTAATCCTTCGCTTTCTGTTGCGGTGGATTTTTCGATCCTGCCGACTTCGGCAATTTGCCTGCGGTGTTCAGACTAATTTATTGCTGACTTATTAACTCTAGCCCTTCCCTTGCGCAGGAAGAACAGTGCTGTACACGCTTGCTTATATTTGCATATACAAAATTCATGTTTATAACTATAACACACGATCGTTCCGAATCTCTGAATGTCTAAACGAAAAGAGCCTCTACCGAAAGAGTAGCTTTAACCCTTTGCAGTCGTATGTCTACTCTCAGCCACCGTAGTAAATAACTATACTGATTTTATATTACAATATAGTAAATCAACAAGCTTCGGAGATACGTAGAATTCATTGTATTACATAAAGCTAAAGTTGAAAAAAGAATTAATACATTTTGTTTTTCCTTCATAATCCTTTATATTATATATTATCGTTCGTTCAACGAAAATTAATTCCGACCAGTACGACAGTAAAGGTTTAATATACCCTTTGTCTTCCTTCACCTTGACAAAAATATATTTAATAATAAAAAATATAATTTGGAAAATTAATATATTGATAAAAATATATTTTGGAAAATTAATATAATAGATCAGTGGATTCTTTTAAACGTTATAAATCGATAAATTGAGTAAATAAAATAGTAAAAATGGCCCGTTTTCCGAGGTGTAGCCGGAATATTTCGTAACATTTGCAATTTCAACGATGTAATAAACGCAAACGAACCTAACTATTCTGCTTCCCTTTTTTCGTTCGAATATCGATAAAGAATTTAACTTGGAAACGGAATGGAGAGAACCGTGGCTTATCGCGCAGCAGAACAGAGTTTGACAAGCAGTTCTTTTATCCCTTCGCCACCGGGACTTCCAATGCCTGTCGTTTGACGTAATTTAGGTCACCAAAGTCACAGCGTAATCGGCTATACGTACTTACAGTCGTATGTAGACGGTCCATGAAGATGAGAATCTGACAGAGTTCTGTACCTACCGCAAACATCTTGTCCCTCTTATCGCATTGCAGTCAGAGTTGGGTACTGTTCCAAATTCTAAATAGTACATAATCTGTTTTAAAAATGCTCTTTTAAAAGTAAAACGTTCGACTTATTGCAAATAGTTTTGAAAATAGCATTTTAACCGAAGGATTCTCGAAACAGTGAGAATTTTATTCGAGGGGTTGATTCTACGTGAGAAAATAAATAAAAAATGTGGAATACATTTATTTTTCTTTGACGTTTCGTTTCCAGAAATTCGAATTCGAAAATATTACGCTTTCTTGCGTTTTATTGTTAGCAATTTTCTCTATATATTTCCGTAGTGAAAATATATTTAAAATAATATTTAACATAAAGTCCAAATGTTTTATTGGATGTTTTAAAAAATTTTACTGTTAGTTTACAATAGCATTTTCTTTGATCTGCAAAACGTTTGACATAGTCTATATTTCTAACAAGTTATTGGTTGCAAAATTCCCTAACGTTATCGTTAAAAATTGTGTATAATTCATAGTAATCTTCCAAGCTTTTAACTTTTATGACTGAATCTTTCATTATTTAGATTGTTATAGTTTTATATTTACCAAATATAATTTCAACTACTAACTAGAGTGAATTTCTAGATTTCTCGTTTTAAGGGTGACTTCAGATATAATTATTGTATTTTCAAAAACGTCTATAAAATTTGGATATTATAACTATTTCCAAAAAAGTTTCCACAGTTCGATTGTGCCAAATATTTGCAATTACCAAATGCGTCTTATAAATCTAATATAGATTGTTAGACTGTGGATTTTACGTTCATATTTGTAATTTGGATCGTTCCAAAGTTGTTACCAAAAGAAATTCATTTGTTCCTTAATTCTAACTGCATCGAAACAGTTTCGGCAAAACTTTTAATTTCCATGGACATTTATTTATTGCCTGTAATTATCGAAGCCACATTCCGTTGACACATCAGTAATTTGATGAGAATGAAAGGCGACTTTGTCATGGAATAACATAGCCTCTTTAGAAATTGTTTCTTCAGCGTATACTATATATAGCTGCTATACACGTCACGACTTCGTTCAATTGGACAGAATTATGCATTTAATTATTAATCTATGACCGTAGGCATTCGTCATTTTTAACTATCAACGATGTGCCATTCACGATCTCGTCCAGTGCTGATTTGATTTTTCGTATTAACTTATAACACTGAGTGCCCTGTTCTCTTTTAATTTATTAATCGGAGGGCGTAAGTTAACTGAAGATTTATGTTCGCTTACGCTATCCTATAATCAAATTTTATATTGCCATACTTCTTTATGAATCCCACATGTACAATATAATTGGTAGCTGTGTTGGTATCGAAATATTTGGTCCTTGCTCTTGATTGTTGTATTTTATTTTTAACTTTGTTTGTTATTTTTTAATGTTAGGGAATGTAAATTAATATTTTATACTTTATGTACAGTAGCGCACGAAAGTATTCGGACACTCTTCAAACCTAAATAACTTTTTCAAAGTTGAACCAAACGACTTGACTTTTCTGGAGCAACTAGCAGCATTGATTTACTAAATGGTATGCAAAAATAATTTTGAAATAATTCTAATTGGTAGAAATTACGTGGAAAAGTAGAAAAGACATTTTTTAAAACATTTTTATTTCAACTCGTAATGAAAATTTAAAATATGCGTTTTTCAGATCTGTGTTGGTTATACACATGCTGAAAATCTCACCGAAATCGATTGACGTGGGAAAAAATGGCACGCGTAGAAAGATGTAAGAATTTCTATAGTTTAAGCAGAAACTGATCAAGAATTGTGAAAAATTGCGATTTTCACCATTTTCGATGGCACGTAGCTCGTGTGTACGTCGATCGATTTTAATGAATTTTTCTGCATGCGTATAACTATCATAGATCTACCAGATGCGTGATTAAAATTTTTTGTGCGTGGCTCAAATAAAAAATATTCAAAAAGTTCCTTTTTTATTGGTCATGTAATTCACATCAGTTCCAATATTTACAAAATTTATTTTGTATATTATTTATTAAATCAATGCAACTAATTGCTCAAGAAAAGTCAAGACTTTGGTCCAATCTTAAAAAAGTTATTTAGGTTTGAAGAGTGTCCGAATATTTTCGTGCGCTACTGTAAGTAATAAATAAAATGAATTGATATCTCGTGGAGAACATGTAGTGAGTTAAATTTGAAAAGTACTACGCTGTCATTAATATTATTATGTTAATGGTACCACTGTCATACAATTTATTCTTTTAGTTATTATTTATCATGAATCTCAATTTTATGAAAATTTTAATGTTTCATTAATAGAGTTTTTAAATTATTGATTTAAATATACCACAAAGTACAGTCACGTTATTTTGAAAACCTCGGCGATTTCGCCATTTATTGTTTAAATTTATATGTTACAGTATAATATTCAATGATTCTATGACTGCTTGTTAAATTATTTACATCTTTCATAAAGTAGATACGTTACACTTAATAAAACATTTTAACAGACAGCCTAGTCAGTGAAGTAATTTCTAGCAGCATGTTAAACTACAATGCAACTAAGCTATAATCAATATTTTAATATTTACCAAAATACCTACTAAAAATTATAAATTTTTGGGATTAGGAATTAAAATTGTCATATTTCATAAAATGCTTTAACACTTTGACGGCCATGTCACCCACATATGGGTGACAGAGTAATTTGTCCATTTCTAAAAATAAATTTGTACATTAATATAATCGTTGCACTACATTTAGTTGAAATCTGGAAAATACGAGAAGGTCGAAGGATAACTATGTGTCGTACATTTTAAATTTTAAATTGTTGTTTCATTAAATAAATTACTTTGATTTTGTGGAATTTTTAAGGTTGTTGTTCTGGCAGTTAAAATGTTAAGAAGAAAGGTAAGTAGCAAAACAAATGCTGGTAGAGTGTTAATAATCTTTGGTGCAATTGAGAAAGAAATCAATTATTTAATATTTACTTTCCCGTTCGTAGAAGGTAGTAAAAATTCGTGGGATTATCAAAGTTCGTGCAAAGCGTAAATATCTCGTTTCATAAAATGTTTTAACAAAGAAGGCAAGCAATAAAACAAATGTCGGTCGAGTGTTAATAAACTGTGGTGCAACCAAGCAGCAGTTTAATTATTTTGTATTGATCTTCTCGTTCATAGAAGGCAGTAAAAATTCGTAGGATTATCAAACTCCGTGCAAAGCGTAAATATCCCGTTTCATAAAATATTTTAACAATGAAAGCAAGCGATAAAACAAATGTCGGTCGAGTGTTAATAAACCGTGCTGTAACTAAGCACCAAATTAATTGTTTAATATTGATTTTCTCGTTCGTGGAAGGTAGGCAAAAATTCATGGTATTGTTAGCGTCCGTGCGAAGAGTAAATACAAAAATACACGACATTGTAAAACGGTTTTCGAGAGCGTAAAACACTTTTCGGTTCATTCGCCGCGCAAGCGGCGTGTAATTGAAACTAATAACGCAAAATAAAAGGTCTACAAACCATCATAGCGACTGCCACGAGCAATTAAATGCTCGAAGTCGTCAGTGTTCATGCGTCCACTGGACGGCATTAATTCAATCGTGTTTCGTTCCCTGTTAACTGCTCGTCGTGCGGTTCTATAGAATTTCATTCGACGATTCAATCAAGGTAATCGAAAGGTTGTTCATCACACTATATTGCAAGTACTTTCCTTTTGATCTGTTTGGCTCCAAATTTCATTAACCTGTACGTTATCGCATGCTGGTTTCCTTTGTTGATTCACCGTGGAATTTCCTGCGTTAATGGAAAATTGACGGACGTGTGACGTGTCAATCGAGAGGTACGCATGGCTCGATCAAGTCGTGTTTTTCTTCTGAATTTATGCGAATACGCTGAGAATGTCTAGAACGCGATTTCCTATTCGTCATACCTAAATACGTACGGTGGCGGCAAGCTGCTTCATCGGACATCCTTTGAAAATAAATATCTTTTTCTGGAATTGCTCCAAACGACTTCAGCTCTTTTTGACGTGTCAGAGAAGTCTCGGTTTATCAGATAATGTATGAAAGAACTTTTCTGTTTGTTAATATTGGTTGGAGTTATGAAGAAAAAAGTGGAGGCCGTGATTTTTAATTTTTTTACCCGTGTCTGTAACGGCAATTTAAATATCATTTAAATGTTTGTATATATACAAAGTTTCATTGTTTCAAAGAGCGTGCTTTAGTAGTTGACCACGACTATCATGTTGTGCAACACATCGACACAGTTGTGGCACATTTGTTGCGATTATGATCTCTCATTTTGAACATGCAACGTTTAAGTTGCTTTATACATACTTTTTTTTATCAACTTATAATACGCGGGTCGTGTTCAGGAAATTTAAATTATTTGATGAATTTCATCAAAGGGATACGGAACGTGCGCGTCTCTTTTTGTACTGAATTTTCTAGTTTCTATGTTTAATTGCTATTTTAAGTAATTCGACCTTCCGAACCTTGCAAATGTTGGCAATTATTCGCAATTGTAACACGTAGTTGGGTGAAACAGTCTTTTAGATTCAATGATATCAAATGAATATTTAGACTGCTATTTCTTGGGCTAAATAATCATTGTATGCATTGATTTCGAATTATATAAGCATCAATGCATGGACAGGAGTTTCTTCTCTTAATAATTTGTATAGTTTTGTAATAATACAAAATTCTTTAAACGTCTCCACTGTTTTTTCTTTACTGTTATTTACACGTTCTGCAATCTAGCAATAATTTAAGCACGTTTATACCTATTAATAATTTTTTGAAATTGAAAACTACATAGTAAAAAGTTTAAAATTATGAAATACTTTCCACAGTGAATTGACAAAAATATATTTGAATATCAAGTAAAATGCGACAAGCTAATATCTGTGTGTTAAACGGTTTAACATCCGAAAAATATCATCAGATCAGGTCGCTCCATATTTACTCATGCGTCAAATGATTTATGGATGGGAGTGTACATACCGTTATTATTAGAAGCTTGAATTCTTGGTACACTTTTTAAACTGAAATTACGCTGATGGAATTTGAGCATAGTTCTGATTGCGATCTCTTAAATTATTACCGTTCTAACAAGAATTTCAATAAAACCAAAAAAAGCAGTACTTTCTATTTATACTTCCTTGTTTTAACGGATTCAAAGGAACGGTTTTGTCACGTTTTCCACAGATGATTATCAATAAATTAATGACTTTTGCGTTACAATACACAGTTAACGATAAAAAGTCAAAGATTCATTACAAAATGTTTTATTACGAAAGCGTTAAAGAATCTACCGAACAAGAAAACACTAAAAAGCGATATTATCGACTTCTACAGGAATGCTTTTTTAAATCTAAAACAAAAAATAAAATACCAGGTCGCGCGCGTTAATATTTAAAAAGTGTGTTGTATCGTGTCTAGCATTTTGACCAGCAGCGTTAAGTGTTTTATACATAAGTAAGATGTCATTCGTATTCAACAGATCATCGTTAAGTAGTTATCCCAATACCCAGACAAATGTCATTCACATTTTCATCAATTCAAACCACTTAGCCGTGGCTTCCGTTAATGACTTCGAACAATATGCGAAACGTAAACGGAGACTGAAGATCTACGGCGTCGTAAATTCCAAAAGTTAAGCATTACCGGCGAATAAAAGTACAATAGTAATTTTATTCGTCCACTCAAACTTCCGATTCACCCATCTTTAAAACGATGAAAATTAGAAGAAACATTTCTAATCATTTTCAAAGATCTACTAGAATCCGCTAATTGTGAAAAATGTTTTTGAATGAAATTACAAGAAAATACTACCGAAGCTATATATTTTCAAACAGTAATGTCAATTAGTGGATAAGATCTACGTTTAAAAGGCGTTTCCCGTCTTTCGTTCGAGAATTTGCCTCTGCGTTGTTTCAGTCGAATACATTTTAATGTGCATGCACCTGTCTCTACTAAATTATTCAAAACATTTGAGAAATTCGAAAATCTCATTTGCATAGATCGCAATGTAGTTGCAGTGTTATAAATCAGCGATGCATAAATCGGTAAGGTATGTTGTACTAGGAATGAAATTGTAGTGTCCGCCTCGATATATCACCGGAAAGGGTTAACGTGCTTTGCATCGTCATAAAGCTCAATAGAGTCGAAACAAAACCTTCAGGCAACGGCATAACCTTTACATCAATACACAAAACGTTTTACGACATCCATCGACACTGTAGTTTATCATTGAAAATATCTTTACGTTCTCAATCTAAAATTAACGTATAATTGTCCTGTGAAGTAAAAGTCTATATCAAGTTTGCTATTGGTAAAAGAAAAATTGGCAATACACTTCCGGACAAAATGGCGGCACATACACTCGCATCGACCCTTTAAGCGATCTACAAAAATCATGAAAGCGATCCAAAAAGTCGATATTATTAGTAAATAATAACTTTTTACTCAAGGAAAAAGTAAAAAGTAGCATACAGGATACATGAACGTCATCTAATACATTTTTCTATAACACTTTTAGGTATTGAAAATTTGTTATTCTTTGAGTTTCTTTGAACATTTTAAAATGGGCGTACAACGAAAGTTTAAAAAATACGTTTTGCAGATCTTTGTCGATTACACGCATTTTATAAATTTTATTGAAATCGGTGTAACAAATGGTTCTTTCGTCTTTCGATAATCGTTTTTCCACGTGAGACAATATATGGACCGTGTATTTTGAAAGTGGTGCAAGTCCATTTTCTTCTGTTTCAAGAAAATTAAATGTTAGCAAATCTGAAAATTAAATAATATAGGTAAATTATGTGAAGTCTGGGAATATTTGTACTAACTTATCAATATGTAATTTGATTATATAAATTTCTTTTAGGCGAATTTAACTAAAATAATATATATTTCTAGGCTGCAAATACAGTTACACCATTTTCATAATTAGTCAATTGTAAATATCATTTAATTTCAATTTTGAAATAACAAATATCACTTAAAATATATTTCATATTAATCCAATTTTGTTTATAAATAATAACAAGAAATAAAATAGAATTAGTATTTTTTATTTTGAACGTTAATTAACACAAGATATTGGTATTATTAATTATTTATGCTCTTCATGTGGCAGTGTTTTGAAATATTCATGATGTACAGGAGGTATATAAGGTAATGGCTGCTACATATCCTTATATTTTTCGTATGTAATAGGCCTGGCATCGTGATACAAAGGCACCAGGGCGATTTTTTCAAACTTTAGCGGTCTTCCCCGACATGTAGGTGATAAATTTAGTCTTAAATTCTGTGTCCTCCATTGATGTTTTATATAAAATAGTATAAGGTGCACTTTTGCAAAATCTCATCCGATATATATTTGCAACCAATTTACTCTCTCTCCATTAGTGTTTCTTCTTATCTGTTTTTTAATTGCGATTTGTAGATTTTTTGTTGAAACGAAATTCTCTCGTTTCATGTCTTGTAAAATAAATTTATTATGTTGTCTACATTGGTTTATAACGTCATAATAATCTTGTGGTTTGTACAGGAAATTCTTTTTTCGTAATGCCATATTTTCTGTCTATGGAAATTGGACTTACACCACTTTCATAATCAATGATTATGGAATTTCTTTTACCGGCCTATTTTAAATTGAACAAAGCATAGGCATTTTTTAAGATATTAAATACTAACTAGTTATAAACAAAAAGTTTACACTAAATTAAGCATAAATTACGTCATATCTCATTTTTTGTAAAAAAAGACTTATACCACTTTCAAAATAAACGGTCCATATATTCGATTGTTCGGAAAGTTCGTGTCGATTTCTTTTTATTTTTAATAAATATATACCCAAACTTAATTGCGTTACGTTTCAATCTTCCGTCAAAATCGGCGCGAACTATCCGGATAACCCAACATAAAAATTGACTTAGATCTACGAAACATGTTTTTTATGTTTTCGATATTCCGAATGGTCCGTTTAATTTCTCGGGAAACTAACACAGGAATATATTCAGAATCGAAAATCCGAGTTTGATGAAACTTATGAAAGCTTATAGTTCTTTGAAAAATATTTGACGCGTGTTTTTATTTTATCGGCAACCATCCACTTTGAAGGGGTGAAAACAGCCCTCAAAGTTGTGGTATTTTTGAGATATCTCGGAAACCAGACGTCGAAGAAATTTGAATTTTTTTTTTAAATTGTGAGTTCTCCGATGGGAAATGTAATCGCTCAAGAAAATGTTAACAAAAGTTTTTTGTTTAAACAATAAAGCTATAAGCTCCCATAAGTTTCATCAAAATCGGATTTTCGCATCTGAATATGTTCCCTTGTAAGTAGAATTTCTGAACGAAATACGCGTTATAATAATTGCTGCGATGCAGACAGAAGGGACCCTGCTAGCAAACAAACATCATCTCGCTGGCATTCCGAGCAAGAAGATGCGAAACGGAAATCTTGAAGCCACGCGTAGGTATTTATCCGAATGTCTAGGTGTTGAGAATGAAGGCTCGTGCACGATTTTTGTTAATTCTTTCCCGAGTTTTCTTGGTTTTACGTGGTTAAATTGGCGAAGGTGTTGACGAGTAGAACCAAACTGCCGGCTGCTAAACGTGGCACGTGCTTTAACAAGGCAGTGCAAGGCGCTGGTGCGAGTAAAGTGCCGCTAAACTTGCTGGCATAGACTGTCTGGTAGAACGACGACCTCGCTATCGTGGTCGTGGTCGTGGTCGTGGTCGTGGCAGTCGGCAGCTGCCACTGCCGGTTCGTTTTCATAGCGTGCGAGCACGCACACTGTTATTTACTACAGCTTATACCGGAATCGACGTAATTTTTTCGATATCTTCAATCTTCAGGTGGAGAATGTCTTCATGTACCTGAGAATTTCGGTGATCAAGGAGTCGCTCGAATCGTGTAGATACTATTCCTTGATACGCTACCACTAGCATTTATCGTAGATAACGATAGCGATTGAAACACTGCACAATTGTAGACCACTGTTGTCTAGAATTGTCCAGACATCGTGTCTGGATCTTTGGCGCGATCGATCGAGGGTCTTGTTCGGTCACATTTTAATCGGCAACATGTTACAAATGCGATCGCAATGATACATAGCCAGCGGAACAAGTATCGCCTCTCCGATGTTTTCTTTTCTAGAATTGCGTAGCTCTTTTCTCGACAGAAAGCAGATTTCTGTCGTTTCTTCTTGTTCTGTTTCGAAGTTCGTTTATCTTCGCTCATAAATAAACTGTGAATCTCTCGTAAGGTACCGTAAACGTTTCTTTTTTTCGTTCGTGATTTTTAATCTGTTGAAAATAGTACCGGGGACGTTGTTTTAAATTCTTTCAATCCTACCGTTTAAATCGCACGCATTTCTTTGCGCCATAAATGCATGAAATTCTTGGTCAATGTATAAATTGTCACTGCAAACGTATCAACGGTTCATTTGTTATCAACTTACCGGTAGAAGTCCGATAAATCAAAAAAAAGAAGAGATGGGAGCACAATAAATGCTGTTTTACTGTTTGCACGTGGACGTTGGAAACTGACTGAATCGGTGTTATTGTGCGAACTTCAAACTTCATAGTATTGAGAAGTCCGACGGTTTCTGTCTATAAGAGAAATCGTTCCCACAGGATTATCGGCTATGGAATTTATTTTGCACGTACTCGCGTGTACCAATTCCAATTATCTTTCACTCTCCGATTAAATTGCTTATAACGGAGCATTACGCTGTAACGTTGCCGTTAACTGTACCCTTCAACGGCCGGTTACCCTGCAACGATGTGCCGTTTTCGCTGAAAAGTGAAAGGTTATGCTTCGCCGCAACGTGGACTTCGTGAAAACGTCTCGGCAATATCGAACACGCCTATACAAATCGATTCCATTCGGTTACTGTTACGTAACGTTGGACTCGGCCCTAGGCTAGATTTCTGTAACCCGATGTGGGCCGTTCAAGTTAACCAGAAGCGTTCTCGATTCGCTTTTGTAATAGGACATCGCGACCTAAAATTCTACCAAAGAGTCGCTTCCACGAGGCGTTTCAATAAGACTTCAAGAATAACTCTTCGGGAAATTTCATTTTACGTTTCACGTTTCGGTACTGGATCGAGTGCCTGCAGACATAAAGGTTCTAGTACCGTTGTCTACTTGATAACCACGTAAACGCTAACGCATCGTGATTGCTATACCATAGACACGTCGTCCAAAACGTCTGAGTCGCTAGGACCAAACAACCCTTAGATCTTTCCTCTTCTATGTCATTTCTTCCCCATTTCCCTTTCAGAAATTAGATACATAGAGCATCGAAACATCCTGAGATTTTTTTTCCTTACGAAGTCAAGACCGGAACATTTCGTGTTATATTTTACCTCGTTATCGCGTACGTCACTTAACCCTTTGGAATAGTTCCATTGTACATGGTTCGTTTCAGTGTACACAATACTTCAATTTTTAAATTGTTAATTGTGCCCATAATTACGAAACTGGTCTAAGTCATATATTTCTTGTTTCCAGATATTTAATGTATTGCATTTGAATAAATTAAAAAATATTTTTATATTATGCAACATTTTAATTTAGAATTTTATTAGTCTTGATCAATGGAAATTTATTATGAATATGAAATTTTGTGTGAATTGCATACCAAAATGTTGTTTTTTTAATTGAATAAAATTAATTGAATGTCCCATAAATGACTTACAGCAATAAAAAACTACGAGTTTTATTAGAAACAATAATTTTTGATAAAATAATTCATGAACGTGTATTAATTATTTTTAAAATGTAATCCATTTTATCATTTTAGGCTTTTATCATTATGAGTTTTTAAGATATTAAATGTTCATAATATCTTTATGTTTTTCTTCAGTTACTGGACTAGTAGTGGTGTATAATGGAAATAATTTAATATTTCCTCATATTTTTGGTCTTCCTCTTTTAGGTGAAAGATCCAAAACGTGGAATTTAGAATCATTTAAAGAAGTTTTATAGAACATCTCGTAAGATTCATTTTTCAAGAATCTCATCCATTGAATTTGCAGCCAAGAGACTGCATATTTTTTACTCTTCTTATCGTTGACTCTTCTAGTGGTTGCGTTGACATAAAATCCATTTGCGACATTCGTTTCACCGAAAATGTATTTCTTCTTCTAAATTTTTCTATCAATTCATAATAATTCCAATAATTAGTTCGGAAGAGTCCAACTGAATTAATGCATTTTCAAAATGGAACGAAGCGAATTCCATATATTCTTAGGAAGACCGGAAAGTATTGTCGTTTCTGTTATTGTTTGATTGTCATTTTTCGTCTTATTGTGGAGTTAAAAAACACGCCAAAGAAGGTCACGCGCCATTTCAAAATTATGTTTATATAATTTCTTTAAATTTTTTATTTAGACCACTTTTATAATTAACGCTAAATGAATTCCATATTATGTTGAAATTACAACCACTATCTAATAATTAATTTTTGACAATATCGTAAAAATTACATTGAATTAATTTAGTTGAAAATAATGTGCTGTGAAATAACTGATAAACTCATTTTTTTAATTTTGACTTAGACCACTTTCATAATTATGGGTTCAATTGCAAATACAGTTATGTGAAAGTTGTCTCGAATAGTAATATTGCAATTTTTAGTGTCTCTTCAGAGGCACCATTGAAGCGCTAAGGGTTAAATGAAACTTCTTCCGATTTTTTTAGAAAACTTTACACTCAATTTCTAAACGCAGAATCCAACAGTACAATTTCGCTCAATGTTTCGTAGGAAGGTCGAAAGGTTTAAAATTAAACTGTAGTCAGGTTAACAAAAAAAAGAAAAATATATTGTATATGTATATGTATTGCAAGGATAATTCATCTGCTAATCGTTTTTCTTTCGTCTGTCTCGAGGAGAAAGACATCACAGTTGATGACGACCGTGCTCAGAAATACATAAAATCGTTATTTTTATTAGTCAAAGACCTACAATACATTGCTTTGCTAGGGGCAGATCGTTTAGAACCTTGGACTAGTCTACACCGAACATTCGGATCAGTTAGAACTTTGGAACTAGTTGAGCTCCGGAATAGACTTCTACTTAGCGAAGATTCAGAACGTTTAGAACTGTAGAACTATCAGTGCAATTGGAACGCGAACGTGTATCGAACTTTTGAACTCTGCGGAACATTAAATGCATTTTGCGAGTGCTAAATAGAGCGCCATTGCGATGAACAGTGCTCGATGCAGTCACCATCGTGTAATACAATAATAAAATTCGGATTGGGAGAAGGTATCCTAATATCGGACACTTATGAATTTTCCAAGAAGTGAAGGGTGTCCCAAAATTGACGCAAGGTTTGAATTAAATAGAAAACACAGTTTTTAGTCTTTAGATTGTTATTTTTTCATTGAATCATAAAGTACATAGGATAGGGTTATTTATGGAATAATACATCGGGCAAATGGCCCCACGGCTTTGCTGGCACATACGCACTCTTTTGTCGAAATTTTTCACGACCTTTCTGCATAATTGTGGCTGAATTTCGTTGATGCAGCGTTTAATTTCCTCTTGTAATGCACGGGTGGTTGTGGGCTTGTTGACATAGATCTTTGACTTCAAATAACCCCATAAGGAGACATCTAATGGTGGTAAATCACACACGATCTAGGGAGCCAATTCTGATCACCGAAACGAAAGAGTGCACGACCAGGAAATGTCTCATGCCGTAATTGAATTATTTCACTGGCTGTATGGCATGTGGCACCGTCTTGTTGAAACCACATATTGGCCACATCGATAGCATCCAATTTCGGCAGAAAGAACTGTGTTATCATGTCGCGATATCGAGCACCAGTAACAGTTACTGCTTGACCAGCCTCATTTTCAAAAAATTATGGTCCAATGATGCCTCCAGCCCAAAATCCGCACCAAACAGTGACACGTTGTGGGTGCATTTGTTGTTCGACAATCACATGTAGGTTCTTCGAACCCCAA
The DNA here is from genome assembly GCA_028453745.1 of Agapostemon virescens. Lineage (NCBI taxonomy): Eukaryota > Metazoa > Arthropoda > Insecta > Hymenoptera > Halictidae > Agapostemon > Agapostemon virescens. The sequence continues at coordinate 14,795,354 of CM052090.1, read as the reverse complement.
ACACTGCAATTTTGGCGATTAACAAAGCCATCAAGGTGAAAATGTGCTTCATCGCTTAGGATGATTTTGCTCGAAAAATCAGCATCGACTTGTTGATGTTCAATAATCCATTCCACGAACTCTTTTCGCTATTCATGGTCATTAGGCTTCAGTTGCTGTGTTAATTGAATTTTGTAAGCATGGAGATACAGATCTTTTGTGAGTATACGCTGTAGAGAGCTTCTTCTCACGCACTGCTTCGATATTGACATTTGAACGGCTTGTTTTTGGACGACCGGTGTGTTTAGCGTCTCCAACTGATCCAGTCTCCCTGAATTTTTCAATTAATCTTTTCACAGTTGACGAGTTTAAAACACTATTTTGACCATATGTTGTATAAAATTTTCGAACTGCGGCCGCCAAACTTTCATTATTTTTGAAATATTGTACAATAATGAAAACACGTTGTTGTATCGTATAACGCTCCATTTTTACTAACCTTAAACTCTCAGCTGTCAAATTGTTCTTTTTTCAGTGTTGCCAATAATTTACTGCAAAAATGACGGCAAATTCAAATCTTGCGTTAATTTTGGGACACCCTTTACAATAATAAAATTCGGATTGAGAGAAGGTACCCTAATATCGGACACTTATGAATTTTCCAAGAAGTATTATGTGTTCTAATTTATTTACGGACTCTTGTAATAGTAATTTATTCAAGTGTCCTCGAATAAATTAGAAGATATAATACTTCTCGAAATGTCTACTGCTTATAAATTACAGATAGCGTGGTTATTTATCATAATTTGCATTCGTTGCATAAAATTGCATCTTCTTTACTTTCATCAAATTCAAAAGAAAATTCTAACTATTTGAGATTCAAAATTATGTAGAAGTTTTGAATGTAATTTACATTATATATTCTCACGAAGTTAGAAACGTATAGTTATTGTATCGTGTAATCGCGGATGTTAGTACTCGTTGCTCTCCATTTTGACGCACTGACAAATGCGGCGGTGAAGTTGGTTAACTTGCTTAATGGAACTGATATGTACTTTATAAAACTTTGCTTGAAGGGGACTACGAACCCGATCTTGATACGTGCATCGCGTCGGAAGTAACTTTTCGCCTGCACCCTCTCGTGGGCTTGTTCAAATCCTCAAAGCCAAACCGGTGGGGTGAGAGTACTGAGAATAGTTTATATTTTGAATTTCATATTTTTCGCTTGCTCTCTGCCTGACGTAGGCTTAGGTCAATTCATAAAAGCCAGGAGTTCGCTGACGATTTGCTGATGCCACATATAATAAGGTCTTTTTCCATGCTTTACGTGGACGTAAAACGTCTTTCCCATTTCCATTTTTGCTTCCGTCTTTTTGTATTTTACTTATATTAACCCTTTGCACTCGAAGCTCTTTTAACTATAAAATTCTTTCTAGTTGATTCCTTCTGACCGAGGATATTTTCATTCTTCATGAATTATTTCACCTTATGTATGTGAGCTTCTTTACTGTTACTCGTTCTTACAACCGTTAAATTTTTATCAATTTCTTAGATACAAAGATAGGCGATATTAAAATTGTTTGAAATAATAGTGTGGTAATTTTTTCTTGGCGTCTCAGAGTCGCTGCTCGAGTGCTAAAGATTAATAAACAGCCTTTTCCCTGCAAGTCGATTGAGTAACGTCTTAGGTACCGGCCCAAGGGTGTTCGCGCCCTTGCTAATATCTGGCGGTTCACATTTGGACGTTTATGGTACGTCAATTGCTATCAAGCGAAAAAGTCAGAGTCCTAGAGGCGCACGAGTCTACAAAGGGCAACCCCTAATAAACCGGAGTCCCAAGATGTGTGTTGCGAGTCGATGTCGAGTCCGCGAGCATAATTGCCACGGTTGTTTCAACCTGCAGGTAAAAATGATGCGCCGATGTTTCCAACGATAACACTGCTTTATCGTTGAATAGTGACTGTTTCGTGGTACTAGGTGTCGATGACGATATTAAAGTCTCGG
>CM052090.1:14777019-14792971 GCA_028453745.1 Agapostemon virescens | reverse complement strand
TGGACTTCAATGGAGGACCGTTTGAACACTTGTAACGTAGGTACTCCGGAACACTTGCCGAGAAACCGAAATAATTCAGAGAACTTTTAGCTTCGATAACTTCTTAACGAATAAGTTTAGGGCATGTACTTTTATGTAGAGCACAAGAAACTGCATCGATTGGTGTAGTCAAAAATATAGGTTTCTATTTTTAAAAAATATGCATTTGCATTTTTCTGATGCACCGATGCACAAAAGTGCATAAAATTAGTAATTGTTTATATTTTTTTTTTTCATTAAATTAGAAATTGTTTTAAACAGTGCTGTGGCTATTTTTAGTGGCGCCTCAGAGTCACCATTCGAGTGCAAACGGTTAATAATATACAGTGAGTAACTTTAATATTCGGACACTATAAAATTTTTACTTTGTCGCATTGTAATTTTGTTCACGATGAAGAAAAGAAAAATTAATTCTAAATTACATTATTGTATAGGGTTTAGTTAATAAAAGTATACACTTTATTTATATAATTACTAGCGTTTATTAAATATTCTATTTTAAACAAAAGAATTTCTGGTTTTAACGTTACAATAATATTCGGACACTTTTAAAAACTGATAGTTTTTGTACTAATTTTTACAAACGAAAAGTAATTCAATATCGTGTAGGATATCCTTCTTGACGAATCCTCTTTTAATAGTTGAGGCATATTGCAAATTATTTTTTTCAAATATTCTGTACTAATATTATTCCATTCCTCTTTCAGTCGTTCTTTTAACATTTCTTTTTATGTTATTGCAGTTGTTCTAATTCGTCGGTCTAGTTCATCCCATAAATTCTCTATAGGATTCAGATCTCGGAACTGAGGTGGCGGTTGTAATAACTTTGGACAATTATACAGCAAATATTCCTGTACGATACGTTCCTTATGCTTGGGGTTATTATCTAGACAATACTTAAATGTATTCTGAATCTCCATTTGTATTGCACTTTTACTTAAATTATTTTTTAAAATGTTCAGGTGTACATTTTTGTCCATTATGTTATCAATAAAAATTAATTCACCCGTTTCAAACGTTGAGATACATCCCCATACAAGTACATTTCCACCTCTGTGCTTTGTAGTCGGCTTCGTATTTTTAATTTTTAATTCTAAATTTTTCTTTCGCCACACCATTCTTCGCCCATTCGATCCAAAAATGTTATATTCACTGTCATCACTAAAAATAACGTCATTCCACCACGTATCTTCTTTTAAAACAAATTCTCTCTCAAAGTTTAAGCTTCCCTTTCTATTAGTTTCATTCACATACGGTTTTTTCCGAGCAACTCGTCCATTATAACCACATTCTTTTAATGCTCTGCGTATTGTTGGGGGGTGCACTTTCTTTCCAGTCTCTTCTAATAATCCGGCAGCTAATTTTGGTGCACTTAATGTAGGATCTTTCTTTATTTTTCTTATAATTTTTCTTTTATCTCGCGTGTCCAAAATTTTTGGATGGCCGCTTTGCGGAATAGATTGTATTCGGTCTTCATACTTAAATCTTTTAATAATATCTCACACTGTACTTTTACTAATTTTAAGCATTGCTGGAATTTTCCTTTACGATTCACCTTTTGCATAGTGAAAAATGACAAATTGGCGTACGTTGTATGAAGTGTTTCTCTTACGTCCGATTATTACCAGTGAACTTAGTGAATATCTAAACACAACTAATTTTCTGAGGCTCGAGACAGTTTACACAGACTGTAATGTTTGTAAACGTACATCACAATCGCATTAAATATCATACTAGCTCATGCAAATTGTTACATTCCGAGGTGTCCGAATATTATTGTCACGTTAAAACTAGACATTGTTTCGTTTAAAATAGAATACTTAGTAAACGTTAGTAATTATACAAGTAAAAATTATGCTTTTATTAACTAGACCCTATACAATAATGTAATTTAGAATTAATTTTTCTTTTCTTCATCGTGAACAAAATTACAATGCGGAAAAGTGAAAATTGTATAGTGTCCGAATATTAAAGTGATTCACTGTACTTCTTACAGCATATTCTCCAGTTTTTAATCCCGCATTATCGCGGAGTCTGCGGATTAAGCGGTAAACTTCAAATCTCAGATTATCGCGGGTATGATGTGCAATGCGTTAAGGAGTACTGGACAAAGAAAACGTTTGCCGTATAGATCGTCAGAATTTCACTGGAATGCGAACGAAGGTTACTGTTCCACGACGGAACAGACTCGGTTGCTCGTCTTAGGAAAGTTGCTAACTCGGTCTTCTCACGTACACCTGGCGCAACGGATCCGTTGCATTCAATGTGATTCAATGTTTGCAAAACTAGGATGCATGGAGTATCATTGGCGAAAGCGTGAAAACGCGGGTATACCTAAGTACGTGCTTTCTCGGTTAACGAGTATCTTCGCAATGGTTTCAGTTTCTCTCTATTCAATATCTCGTGCCGGAGTCTCGTTACACGCGAATCGTAGAAACTTAAGAAGACTCGACTTCGCCAGTGATTTTCTTTTGTTTAGAATTGAATCAAACAGCTTCTAAGACAAAGTAAAGGCTTTAATGTTTCTACAGCGGAATAACGGCGTTATTCCACGCTCTTCTGATCAATTTTAACGCAACAACTCTGATATTTGTCGAGGTAAGAATAGAACAGACTCGAAACATTTACAGAAGCAATGTATTAATTGTTTGAGGATTCGATAGTCGATAGAAATTTTATTATTTTTATTAACTCGTTTGCAGACGCTGCAAGGCTCGCATAAACGGTAGGTATAGTCTAAGCAAACACAGCCCCACGTAAACTACCGAAGATAAACTGTTCTGTCGATTGATAACACGAGGAGTATGCAACGATTAAATATTTTCACCTTGGTGCTTTATATTTTCGTTTTTAGTCACGCTTGTGTACAAGTTTCGCGATTGCAATGGCAAATATTAATTCAGTATTTATATTCTACTTTCGCGAAGTATTCCGTTGTCTATTATAGGATAGCGATCTTGAAGCAATGATTACCGTGGAGGCTATACGAGATATTCCGTTTTACGAAAGATCAAGATAGTTAAAACCCTAGCAGTTAGGTAAATAAAGTAAATATAGTTTTACAAAGCGAAGTCGATGCGTGTAGAGTATTCTTAACGTTCGCTATATTATTGTAAACACCAAGTGTATACGTGTCTGATAACCAAAAATATTATTGAAAATGTAGAACCTTAGGATACAATTTTATATAGTACTTGGAGAAGCCAGATGTTATCTTAAAGTGCGTTATAGTAGATAGAATGAATCATAGTCTCAGAGTATTTTCGAAACCGTTGAAGATATCAAATGATGTTACACATAAAACGGTATGTTTACCGTTGGTAAATCTACGAAAGTTTATTTAAACGATGTCGATAAATAAATTAGACAAAAGCAGTTGCCAATATCTAAGATATAATTATAAATTATTGTACAAATTCGGTCATTTGTTAACTCGTTAGTACGATCGAATAATTGCATCTTTTAAGTCTCTAACTGAAATGTCACTTAAAAAGTAATTCAATTATTTATTTTTTATGGCAAAAATTAGCGCAGTTGGAGTCAGTTTAAAAGCTGTTCCAATGTTACGGTGCAAGTATAACTAATTCTTCAATATATCAAGATTTTCAAAACATTAAAATGAAAATATCTCGTAGACTAATGTTTTTATATACATAACATGATACACTACTTAGACATAAATAACTTTTTTTAGAAAAGCTATATCTTACACCTTCGTTACAGGCGCAGATAAAAATGAAAAAAAAACTGGAATCTTTACTTTTCTCTTCGCAATTCCAACTAAAAAAACTATTGTTTACGCCTTGCATACTAAATTACGTCTTAAAACACTCAAGTTATTCGTTTTTAAAGGGTGTACGAATAATTTTTTTGCACTAACTGCAGTTTCTTTATATTTCACTTACGAGAAAGTATTCTAGATATCATTTGAATTGCTTTTCCTTTAAATTTATTAAAGATGGTCGAACAATTATATTTTATGTGAAAGTACGAGTTCAGATTTAAAAAATTCCGATTCACAGCATTTTCTTCGAGAAAATGTTCTACTTCTTGGTTCCGTCTTACCACAGACTGTTTCGAATAACCATTTGCAATTTATTATTATTCTCATCCCGATAGCAACGCTAGCATATGCAAGATTATCCACTGAATAACCTTGCCTGCCTACTGACCCCCTTATTTAATCAGCCGCAAGGGTTTCGCAGGCTTTCGTTATATCCATTTCACTCGATCACGATCAGCGTGCTTATTTCTCTCTGTTTTGCCTGGTTGCATCACGTCGTGGTTTTCCGATTTTTACAACCGCTGGATTTTTGCCAGGTTCTCTGGTCGGAAGGCTTCGGTTTCGAATTCTGATCGATGAATAACGCAAGCAGTTACCGCAATTTAATGTCTACCTAATCGTGCACAGTTCAATGCATTTTCTAACGAAATTTGCAAAATTGGGCCCAGAGATTTCCCTGCATTTGTAGAAAACTCTACACCTCCGAAATAGCCGATGCCTTCTCTGGCAAATTTGTTAATACAGTACTGCATACGAGTATACTACATACAATAATGCATACGTGTACTCGCAGGTATGACTGTGCATGCTTGTTCAGGTATAAATGCATGTAGTGCAGCAACGTTCTGCAGTTTTAAGCAGTTCGTACCGTGCGCCCGTCTTCTTCCTTTTAACACTAGAACAACCTAACAATAAATCCAACAATGTACATTGGTTTGTAATAATAACGAGACATGCATCTACTAAAACTTCATACAATACTTATTGTAAGGTATACGTCATTAAAGAAGTACATCCGAAAATTTCTGATGAAAATATTTTTATAACTTCAATAATTGCGAGAGAAAAAACTAGGGACCAGTCAAAATGACTGGTTTGGTAGTTCTAGTGTTAAATATATATATTGTTATTATATACTTATTATACTTATTATATACAATAGTTATTTATACTTTTTCCTTTCCATTTCTATGACAAAAGTGAATAGACCTAACGGAAAACAGTAAAATCATTGAAAGAAGTTAATGATGATGTCCTGTTATTTTTTGTTTACTAAAATTGCTTAAAAAAGAAACAAATATCTATGTAGCTCATGTATCTTTGAATTAATGTAAATAATTTTTATGATGCATAAAAGTCCGCAGTTTATTCGTCTTATTTTCATCTTTCACGCTGTCTTTCGTCGATTATAAACGGTATGAACGTAGAAACGATTTCAGAAAGTCAATGTTATAGAAACAAATTTTTATCGTGCCCCTGAAATTTTCAGTTTGCATTCAGATCTGAATCATCGCCATGAGGACATTAATGAAAGACGAGCACATTTTACAGCAAACTCAATGCTAACACGCAAACGAGATAAATTGTTAAACAAACATGATGATTAAACAATAATGTCTTACAGGTTTTTAGTTGATTCACGGATGCAACATTCTGCACAGTTACAAGTTTTATGAACGATTTGATCTAGAGATAATATTTTGATAGTAGGTTGATTTTAAAATTCTATGCAATCAAAAAGCAATTCGACACGCAAGCATGATTAAAACCAAGGCCATTTCCCTCCGAAACAAATACATAAATGCAAGTTTCAAACAACCGTATCTGAAATATTCACGTATACACATGCAAATGTATTGCGTGAATTATAATTTTCGATTTACCGTTAACTTATCATAATCATTGCAATTTATCGAAATTACACAAACATTTCGATCTCTTTGAAACTTTTCCAAACGCCTCGGAAGAAATCGATGAAATAATGTAAACGTTTACGGTTTAAAAATTTGATAATTTTTTAACGAAATGACCCTTTTGTTGAACGATTATCAGAAGTGTTCATTGATTGCGAATGTAACATATTATCAGACAGGATGTTTATAAGTGTCGCCAAGTATTTCTACGACATCCGATACGCATGCACATCCATGAATTTTTTGCTATAAATTCATGGTTCCATGAACGCCCAAACTGTCCGGCACTTAGGTTCAGCGAATTAACATGAAATTGTATCTCCCCAGCGTTAGATCACGTGTGAAACAGTTCAGGTTTATTTGGTTATTCTCTGCACAAAAAACACGACACTGTTTTGAAGATTATCGTTTGACGTCATTGGTTTCGGTCTGCCACGTTGACTCAATTATGGCTGAGTAGATAGAACAGTCACAGGAGCATTTTTAGCGATGAGAGAAAATTGCGTGGCTTGGATATGGAAGTTACTTACATTAACCTTTTTACTGGAAAAAACTCGCACAGTTTGGTGGCTTACATCAGCTAGTTAATCAAGAATGTGAATTTTTTTTTTCGGAAATCATGCGTGTCGCTTCCTCATTTTATGTATATCCAATGCTACTAATTTTTCGATATCTTTTTCGGAAATCATGCGCGTCGCTTCCTCATTTTACGCACATACAGTGATACCTAATTTTTCGATAGTTTTCAATACATTTGGAAATTTGGCAATTTGGAAATGTAAATTAAAATTCATACATTTGGAGGTTCGTTTATAATATTCGTTGGAAAGTTATGAAGACTTTAGCTAAATGTCTTTGCCCTTATATGAGCCGTTTATTTTGAAAGTGGCCTAAGTCCATTTATACTTAAATTGAGATATTTAAGGGTTTGTGTTTCAATGCAATTAAAAATATACGTCCAGAATACTAATGAGTTATACTGCTTAAGTGTACCTAAGGGTGTTAAATTTATAGTTCCTATTAAAATAATGGCAATTATTAAGTGAATAATATGCGTTTTCTTACCAAGAATGGAGTTAGGCCACTTTCAAAATTAACAACCAGATTCGTTATAAAATTTGAAGGAACCCAAGTCCATTCAACATAATTTAAGATGCTTCAAATTGAAAAAAAAATACTCATTTTATTTTACATATCTTTACAACACTTTAAAAACATAATTTATGCAATTCAAAACATTTTTTACAAACATAAATTACAAAACAATTTACTACTCATCTAAATTTTGTGTGTGTGAAAGGTATCCAAAAAGAACTTTTTACAGACGGTAATTTTCCCGTTTTTAGAATTTAACAAATACCTAAAACTCCAATTTCTTGGCGAATCTTTTCCGTTATTTTGACGTCTTCGTTTCACAGTTTTGCGCTCGATAGCTTCGTAAAGCAATATATTTTGTTTATTAAAATCTCCCAAATACCAAAAATTCTCAATAATATTCTTCCTTTCTTGTTCTTCGTAATTTTTTATGCTAGCTTTTCGACAACGGCAATTTTTGTTTTGGAAAACTTTTGAAGGTACAATATTTCCGGTTTGAGTACAATATCTTTTTCCTAAATTCCGTTTAATCTTTCGCACTTTTTGGATGTATGTTTCATCAATCTTTTCTCCATTGTTATCTGTATCTACATCTCCTGAAGACGAATATTGTTCTATAATTCTCTTTCTTTTTCGATTTTCTTTGAAATCATTAGTTACTAATTCTTCTTCATTATCTGAACTAAATGGTCTTGTCGTTTTGTTCTTCCCCATGGGTGAAATAATTTCTAAAATTCAATATTAAATTTTAAGTTTTATATTTAATTGTAAGTACATAATACGTATATTGCGTAAATTTTGTTTAACTGCGTTAATTAAACGTACTGATTATTCAACTAATGCAATTGTCCAAAAACTGAGGTTAATTTGTTAAATACTAATTAATTAAAATTACCTTCATCACTGCCTTCAAACATTATCAATGATAAATATCTTATGTAATGTAAGTATAAATGGACTTAGACCACTCTTAAAATAAACGGCTCAATTATTGAACTAACTCTGGAAACTTATGTGTCCAGAATTATCGTATTTACTCGGAATATAAGTAACCTTAAATGCTTTATTGATAGATAACTTGAAGTTGTACATGTAACCATGGGCAACTGGAAATAATTGACAAATGGACTTAGGCCACTTTCAGAATAAACGACTCATATTGTGTATTTTTATAATCTATGTCGATTATATTAAGTATGATTGAGAAGTTTATCTATTTAGTGCAAAATTCATTCAAGGTGATACATTGTCTTGTATTGAACGTTTTCCTAAAAAGTGTAGTTAAAACTAATCCACATTTTTTCTTTTCTCGTGACAAGCTGTAGAAACATATCTTGTAAAATATCCTAAAATTATCAATTAAGTCTACACTTCCCAGTGGAACTGTAAAGTTCCCTGATTGAAATCTAAAATTTATAAGCTTTTCGGTCGAGATTAAAATCTTGGAGACTTGGAAAATTGAACCATTCGTTTGCGTAATAAATGAGATTTGTAACAGTTTGACTGTTGATTTTTATTGAAATTGTTTACATTAGCTGCAAGATACAAGAGTTACATAAATGTTTGTTTCTCTTGTTGATAACGTTAACGAGTTAAGAGTGATTCAACAGTATAAACTCTTTAAACGTTTTACTCTTTTTCGATCGACTGATTTCACCGTACTCGATTCATCCGTTGCTGTCATAATTCTCTGTAATCTGCGTTCTATTAATACATTTTCCAACTCATAGGTTTCTCGAAAAATACTGAAATACTGAATTTTTTTTAGAAGAAACGCTTTCCTTCGAGCGTGGAATGACAGCATCTTGTCTCTTGTTGTTAAGAAGAATTGTTGAGTGGCTTCTTCCGTGATAAAGCAATAAACTAATAACATCCGTTGTGTTGCAATATCAACTACTATTATCACGAGTGTAAGTGACAAATTAACTATAGTTTGATCAAATGTGATCCGAACTGAAACAATTGTGCACTCTTTTGAGATTTTTCCATTAAGATGAAATTTTTACTGCAAAGTCGCATTGTTTTAATTAGCTTTTTAACTAAAAACCGCAAATTAATTCGTCACGTTTTACAAATTGTTCATTTTATACTTTACTCGAAGGATAATTTTGTCATTTGTACATCCGTACAAAATATATGGCATTTTCGTTGATTATGGTAAAACCGATGCTATTCCTCTTTTTTACGTCTTTTTTAAGCATTCATAATGAAAAACACCGTGTAAAAGGGTTACAAAATAGAGAAGTTCATTGAAAAGAAAGGAACTATTAAGAAAATCTTGAAATATGCATTTCCGTTTTACTTGAATTTGCACCTTTCTTCATTTTGCAAGCGAGCATAATCTTTTCGCTCGACTATCCTCATTCTCTTCTTCTTTCTTCCCTTCTCACCTTTGAATTTCTCTTTCTAATTTATTCTTATCGGTCGCAACCCTTTGTTACCCTGTGTTTTTTCTTCAGCTTGTACACCTTTCCAGCAGGTGTCTCTCGTTGCTCCTCTGCATTTTTTCCTTTGCTTTCACTCGTTTCTTAGCGTTCTAACCTCTTACCACCGCCCCACTCGTTTCTACCCTAGCACTTCCTGCGTCTTGCGTTCGCTTCCGCTCTTCTTTTCACGCGTCTTGTTTTATACATAGTCTTCTTACTACATTTTACGAGTCTGCCCTATAATTTTCCAACTTTTCCTGGCACGTTGCCCTTTTCTCCAACTTTTTTATTGCTCAGCACCCACGCCAAATAGTATATCAGCGTATATAATTATAGCCATGCGTATGCGTCACTTTAGAAAAAATAAGTTGGATAAAAAGTTAGATTGACTAATAATAAAGTAGAATAAATTAAAATCTCAACACCCTCGGACATTTTTCAGATTCGTTTGGTAGTAACGCCAACGTTTGAAACTGTTTTTTTTTTAAATAGAAAAGTTGATTATAATTACTTTATACATTCTTATACTTGTAGCAACATATTCTATATAGAAACATGATTATTAGGTACTCTGTGCTTTTTGTTCAGTTCCCTACCTAATATGGTTTACCTACTACTTACTTTCTACTACGTGTTAGTTCGTCTACAGATGGCGGTGTTATAGTATTGCACGCTATTGGTTTTGCACATTGGGGCTTGGTAATTATTTTATAAGTATAGAAAACGCTTAATCTGTAAAAAACCAATCTACAGCACTTATTGAAAACTGTGGTCTGCTCGATCCTATCAATAATCTTTTATCGGAGGCCACAATTTGTATTTTATTGGGTTGTCCGGAAAGTTCGTGGCGATTAATTTTTATTTTTAATAAATATGTACCAAAATTTAAAACTTAAAACTTTCTGGACAACCCAATATCAAGGAAACTCCGTTTTTATATATTCATGCAATTTAGTTTTATTAATAACTAACCATATAACTTTGTCGTTGAATTTTAAAACATGCGCACACTAAAAACGTTGTTGTAAGCTAACAGCTTATCTCAGGCTTGTGAAACTTTGTCTATTTATAGACGAGACTACAAACAATATTCTTCATCCAAACCGATAAGCGTAGCGTAGCCTTTATAGTAGTAAAAAAATCATTATACGATTTTTTGTTAGTAAAGGGTATAGCCGGATAAGGTGGTCAAAAGTGCCCTTGCGCCCTAATTTTTTGACTGATGCGTCAGTCGGTAGGGCATCATGAAAAGCCATATTGGGTAAAATATCAACCCTGTATCTCAATCGGAAGGGTAGTTATGGGGTAAACACGAATAATCCGTTTTTAGCGTTTGTTCCTTAGTTAACGATTTTAAAAAATTCTAATAAAAATCTAAGATATGCAAGAAACCTAAACGCATATTCTGCGATTCGTTTCATATTTTTAAATTGAAAAACTCGCTTGTAAAAAATCAAAAACATCGAATGAATACAGATTTCACATGGACGCCGTTGTTAAAAAAAATAAAAACTGTTTTTTCCGAGACAAACTAACGTAACCTTAAAATTATTACATTCTACTAATTCTGTAAATGTATTAGGCATTGAGAAATCTCTAGCATTCAGAATTTTTAAACACTGTTAACTAAGGAACTTCGTTTTTACCCCATAACTACCCTCCCGATAGAGTCACAGGGTTGAGATTTTACCCAGTATGATTCTTCATGATGCCCTATAGACTCAAGGACACTTTTGACTACCTTATCCGGCTATACCCTTTCAGAGTTTCATTATCAAACGTAAATACTTCTACTCAATTTTTAAGGATAACAACGACGACAGCGATTTAATTGAAAATGAAAGAATAGTAAAAGAGTTCGTCAGACGATAAGGGGACGCAGATAAATGTTTGCTGCGAACTTCGCTTTATGTAACTTGCGTCAGATAGGATTCACTGGGGAGGAGGCGTGTGTGGTTGTAGAAAGCAGGAGATAACGGTTTGTTTAGATCGTCGGGATCGAAAGTGAGCGCGCGCAAGGCGTTAAATCTTTTAATCTGGTAGGATGTATGCTAACTGATCTAAGCGCGGGTGGTGGTCACGACTCGTCGTGACGGTAGCAATGAACGCCGGAGATCATTGACCAACCGTGAGGTAACGTTCCACGCATTGTCTGTGTATATTTATTACCGCGATGCAGTACCTTGTAGGCTCGAATAAAATGGAAAGATATTGTAACCGCATCCCACAGTATGCGAGAGAAAAAATCTGGATTTTCCATGAAAGCAGATAAAAATGCTTGCTATCGGTTGCTGTTGCGTCAAGTCCTCGAACCGCAATTGCTGCGGATTACTCGAGTGCGTGTAGAAGAAACCGTTGGTGTTAGGTATGATAACTTTATTTGATTTTATGAATTTGATCGTCTCGTGGTATACGTATAAGTATCGTTAGCGCTCACATGCCAAATGCCCCGGCGGTTATTTACAGAGTGACGGCGATCAGGTTTAGGCTCTTTGACGGTTGATTTTAGAGAGAGACTGTGAGTGCGAAAAATGTGCAGTATTTCACAGAATGTTTGGGTACGGTTAGCGTACCAATCAGCTTCACTCATCGCGGACTTAGGTAGATGTTGTAGGGCGTTGTCGCACCAGGTCGCAAGGTGTTGATCGTGGGGGAGGTTTCGACGAGTGGTTAATTATCATTACCCATTTTAGCGCCGAGCGAAAATATCGTACCCATGCAAAGAATACCGAGCCAATTTAACGAAGTTGCTAAAGTTTGGGATCCCTCGGCACATACCCCAGAATCTTCATAGAGCGAACTTTATTTTATAGTGAGTTAAACATAAAAAATATTTTTTTAAATTAGAGCATTTACAACGTTTTATAAATTTATCTTGAGATAGAGTTCGCTCGCAATGCGAATAGTAAGGCGACAACGGATACGCAACGATGTATCGTCGTTCGACATTAAAAGGGTTAATATCTACTATCCATAACTTCCGCATAATTAACCCTTAGAACTCGAATGGCGCCTCTAAGGCATCACTAAACATTGCCATACTATTATTGAAATAACTTTTACATCGGTAGGTTTGCAGTTAAGAGTGTACGAGTAATAGTAATTAAATTCATATGTACGAAAGGAAATAAATGGACCGTTTATTTCGAAAATGCTGTGTCCTTTTTAAAAAAAAATGAGATACGACGTAATTTATGCTTAATTTAGTGGAAACTTTTTGTTTATAACTAGTTAGTATTTAATATCTTAAAAAATGCCTATGCTTTGTTCAATTTAAAATTGGCCGGTAAAAGAAATTGCGTAAGCATTGATTATGAAAGTGGTGTAAGTCCAATTTCCATAGACAGACAAAATGGCATTACGAAAAAAGAATTTCCTGTACACACCACAGGATTATTATGACGTTATAAACCAATGTAGACAACATAATAAATTTATTTTACACGAAATGAAATGAGAGAATTTCGTTTCAACAAAAAATCTACAAATCGCAATTAAAAAACAGATAAGAAGAAACACTAATGGAGAAAAGGTAAATTGGTTGCAAATATGTTGGATGAGATTTTGCAAAAGTGCACCGTATACTATTTTATATAAAACATCAATGGAGGATACAGAATTTAAGACTCTAAATTTATCACCTACATGTCGGGGAAGACCATCAAAATTTGAAAAAATTACCCTGGCGCCCTTATATCACGATGCCAGGCCTGTTACATACGAAAAATATAAGGATATGCAGCAGCTATTACCTTATATACTTCCTGTGCATCATGAATATTTCAAAACACTGCCACATGAAGAGCATAAATAATTAATAATACCAATATCTTGTGTTAAGTTTAACAATATATAAATATAATTAACGTTAAAAATAAAAAATACTAATTCTATTTTATTTCTTGTTATTATTTATAAACAAAATTGAATTAATATGAAATATATTTTAAGTGATATTTTTTATTTGAAAATTGAGATTAAATGATATTTACAATTGACTAATTATGAAAGTGGTGTAAGTCCATTTGCACCCTGGAAATATATGTTATTTTAGTTAAATTCGCCTAAAAGAAATTTATATAATCAAATTACATATTGATAAATTAATACAAACATTCCCAGACATCACATAATTAACCTATATTTTTTAATTGTCAGGTCTGCTAACATTTAATTTTCTCGAAACAGAAGAAAATGGACTTGCACCACTTTCAAAATAAACGGTCCAAATTATGTACAATGGACCTATTATATGTAAAAAATATCGTTTAGATTTTGGAATAGAATTGCGTCGAGTGGAAAACTAGTGATATACTGGTTTTGAAAGTAAGTTGGAATTCATTTATAACAATTGCATACAATTTTTGTTTAAATTCGTAAGATTATTTTTAGAACAGTCGAAAAGAAACCTTTAGAAACGACGCGATCGAAGTGCCGCGTTATTTATAAGTTGTCTGTACTTTTAAACGACGTTCCCCGGAAATTTTACGTAAAGATTCAAAACAGTTATGAAGTTATATCCTACAGTATATACTTACGGGCCAGCGCACAGCTTATAGCGATGTTTGAAACTTTAATCGCATACGAGGTCGCATTTATATTTTAGGTGTACGCAGTAGTCGATTCAAATCCGTGTTACGGTACTCATTTTCGTGTAAATATAGCATTGTGGTATGCTTAAGAAATGTATTTCCTATATCAAATCTTAATTTCTACTTTTTTTATTACCGATACGCCTTAGAACATTTTCAGTAGATATCTTTTAGTAGATTTGATGCCCTTTAAAATATTCATCCGATTTACTTCGTTAGCAAACATCTTGAGATTGCAAAAATGATTCTTCTATAATAAAAATTCTCGAAAAACTGAAAAAATACTGATATTATTTTTATAAAGTATTTGAAAATCAACTTTAGCGTTGCAATAATTTAGTGCTGCAACATTTCTTAGTATTTTGGAATACTAGTAGGTTGGAATACCAATTAAGTTTGAAGACTATTGTTACACTGTAATATCGTGGTTAAAAGAAAGATACTTGTGTTAATATTTAACAAAACTGTTAACACTAGAATTACCGAACAATAAATCCAACGATATACATTGCTTTGTAATAATAACGAAACTGCATCTATTAAAACTTCATACAATACTTATTGTAAGGTACACGTCATTAAAGAAGTACATCCGAAAGTCTCTGATGAAAACATTTTTATAACTTCAATAATTGCAAAAGGAAAAACTAGGGACTCGTCAAAATGACTGATTTTGGTAGTTGTAGTGTTAATCTAAACAGAAACGAGCTTATTTATTATAAACGACAACGGATCGTTAAGATAACCTTGTGTAATCTTTCGCGTTTTTTATTACTTTTGTACGCGTTTTAAAATATCGACGAATTTACAACCCCAAAAACGATCGGTTAATCGAAACCGAGAAAA
The DNA here is from genome assembly GCA_028453745.1 of Agapostemon virescens. NCBI lineage: Eukaryota > Metazoa > Arthropoda > Insecta > Hymenoptera > Halictidae > Agapostemon > Agapostemon virescens. The sequence continues at coordinate 14,778,276 of CM052090.1, read as the reverse complement.
GTGATTTACCCAAACTATTTGGAAATTTTTAACAAAAATAGTCAGTTTTAGTGCTAACACGTTAATTAGTATCGCCAGTCGCCATTTTGCTTTTTGACAAGCATTACGGCAGACTTATCAGAATGTTATTTGCATATTGGCCCGCATTCGATTGTGCGAATTCTGTTGGTTTCGACGTGATAAGCAGTTCCGACGCTGATGACGTCATATGAATCAAATATAGACTTACTGTGATTAATGATACTGCGGGCAGTTCGATATTCGGAACACAGTGACGGAAACATTAATTGGCACTGGCAGACATTTCGAACAGCCTTAAAATTTCCTCAACTCTGGATCATGCAACTCGGCGACCCGACCATGCAATGATCGATATGTGCAGAGGTGATCTGTTATTTAGCTTTTTGCACTCCCACAAATTTCAATCCCTAAATCCAGACATTTTTTTAGCCAGAGTATTAACCATTGTACGTAGTTTATTCCTATTACTCGTAAATGTAACACTTGAATTTTTATCGATATCTTAAATGCGAACATAGTGACGTAAAACTTGTTTCGAACAATAGTATGGCAATGTTTATGTCGTGTCAGAGGCGCCACTGGAGTGCTAAGGGATGATTTTTATAAAAATTGGCCAAATTGGCTCGGACTGTTTTGACCTGTTAGATGGATTCGTTTACTAAACGAAGTTCGTTTACAAACAAAGTTCGCAATTTTTCATTTTTCTATCTGTGCCTGTAACAAAAATTAAAAACTCTTTTTGGAGCTATCAAGGAACGTATCCAAGTATAACACACCGATTTTGGTAAAATTTTAATGCGACACAGTTTATTGAAAAATATTTAATACGTATTCTTTTTATATGCAACGATCGCTATCTAAAGGGTGAAAACAGTCCTCAAATTCGTCTTTGTCGTCTCAATTCGTGGAAATCCTCAAATTCGTCTTTGCTGGCAAAAAACTGATCGAGGTGGTTTTTGACTTCCTCATTTGAAGTGAAGGTTTCACCGTTTAAAAAATTTTGCGAGTGACCGGAACAAATAAGCTGAAAGTGCCAGATCTGGAGAATATGATGGGTGTGGCATTGTATCCCATTCAAGCTGTAAAAACTTTTTGCGAGTGACCAAATTTGTATGAGGTCTCGCATTATCTTGGTGGAACACTACACCTTTTCTGTTGATTAATTCTGGCCCTTTTTGTTGAAGTGCATCATTCAGTTTGTCCAGCTGATGACAGTAGACTTCCGAATTAATTGTT
>CM052090.1:14755014-14769729 GCA_028453745.1 Agapostemon virescens | reverse complement strand
TTGAGTTTCATGAGCGAGGTAGTGGGAGGAGAGGAAAGGAAGGGGAGCGTTTCTTTCTGGGCCTGATAGAGTACTCGTCGGTAACGCTACCTAGCAGGCCCTGCCATAGACACTGGGATATCGGAAGACAATTAACGCTAAACCTACCGAGCAGTAAAATTGGCTAGTGCGTATTGTCTTCTAAAAGTGACAAGAATTGATTAATTTAGATTTTGTGCAATTTTGATTACAGTGTGTGTTGAAATAAGAAAATCTATCGAATCAATTTCTGTGAAGACAATTTTGTAATTTCGGTAATTGTAAAATAGAAAATCTGGAAGGTCATTTGGTCCCTTATGGTAGGTTTAGTGTTAAAGACAGTGTACGTACGAATGAGTGATGTACCAGGCAGTAGCGACGAAGGGCATCCAATTGTCCTTCCGCGCATCTGTTGGCTAACATAGGAGATGGAGCTGCCACACATACACGCGTGTATTCATTGACAAATGTCAGTGCGCATTATTTAATCGTAGAATATGAGAAAACGTGTTTCGTCGGCTTCCACTACTTTGTTCCAGCGCCTGTATGCTAAATGCAAAAGGTAGCTTGAAAAATTCAACGATGCAGATACGGATCATGATGCGCCGTCCGATGGTTCAGTTTTCTGCGATCTTTATCGACTCGATAAACGAAAACCGAAAAGTTTTCGAAGCCAGGTGAACCATGACGCGTGATAGATAGCCATAATGTGTCCCGGATACAACGCGCGCATAATTTTACTTGGGCAACTTGCCTTGAATCGATCGGACGATCGGTGTCGAATAAATCTTTTCTTCTGGCAATGGCGACTGCCGCTATTGATTCCTTGACCTCTGAATTACAAATTAACCTTTTGCTCGAGGGAACATGTACCTTTTTGTTATTCATTGAAAATCATGCGATTTTTTATTCCTTCACCGAAGTGTTTCCCACTGTATAAAACAGTTGGTTGATTAATACCGTCGGACGTAGTACTTTTTCCATGTGGTCTTCGAAACGACGATGTTTGAATACGATCTCCGTGTCCGTAGAGCATGGACCTGACTCTGTGTTACATCTGACAAAGAGGTATTTGATCATTCTACAATTTTCTGGCAATTTTTAAATCATTGCTTTACGGTTTATTATTCATTTCAGTCACTGTCATTTGTACTTGGTATGTTCGATATATACTATATCTTACAGTGTAATATTTTCATAAATTAAAGTAATTCACATTCTAAGAACATTAAGGACAATAGTAATTTAACTAGAAAACTTCTTTTATTTAAGATCTTTTGTTGTTTCAAACATATCTCAGTGTGGATCCTATTTACTTGTTTAACACTAGAAGATATACATTGCTTTGTAATAATAATGAGACTGCATCTATTAAAACTTCATACAGTACTTATTGTAAGGTATGCGTTATTAACACTTTGACTGCCACGTCGCCCATATATGGGTGACAAAGTTATTTGTTAATGTTTAATGAGAAATTTGTACGGTAATATAATCGTTGCACTAAATCTACTTGGGATCTGGATAATGCAAGAAGGTTGAAGGATAACTATGTCTCGTACATTTTAAGTTTTCAATCGTTGCTTTATTAAATAAATCACTTTGACTTTGTGGCATTTTTGAGGTTGTTCGTTCAGCAGTTAAAGTGTTAAAGAAGTACATCCGAAAATTTCTGATGGAAACATTTTTATAACATCAATAATTGCGAATGAAAAAATTAGGGATCAGTCAAAATTACTGGTTTGGTACTTCTAATGTTAATTCACGATTCAGTGGAATCTCGATTATCCGAACTAATCCGTAGACCACGAGCGTCCGAAGAGTAGAATTGCTACATAGTTACATTGCTAGATTATACAATAAATCAAATGAATTGTTTAATATTCAAGCATTAAATATCGAGCTCTGTCGTGTTTGAAGTAATTTTAATCTGAAAAGCATCGCTGATAGGGTGGCAAAGGTTACAAAAACGTGTAATAACACTGAAAAGAAAGATTTGTAATTGAATTTGTAACTTAAGCTGAAATAGTCTCTCGGGATGACTTTCGTCTATTCGTTTTAAAAAGTTTTAATGGCGACTTCATTAAGTCGGTGCATATTTAGTCGTCGCCTTTTTGTTAAAATTTTTCTGAAACTCGTGCTCACGATATCCATAACCACGCACATACTTGAAAGTTAATTAAGCCCGATGAAAGCATGGTTTTCCAGTGTAGGTCCGTCTTGATAGTCGTTTAGGTGGGCGCGGAGCATCGTGAAAACCGTAGCGACCTATTGAAAAAGAGATGAATGCAAATGATTCACGTTCTCTTCGCGCCTTCAGTGTTTACGCAGACGAACTTGTTATCCCACGAGAGAATAATTAATCACCAGACTGCGAATGTTTGTGCATTTATAACACTCGCTAATGCTCCGGCTGCCTTCAAATACAATTTTTGAAAGAGGAATTAATAAAAGTACTATTTCCGATTTAACCCTTGGCATTGCAATGGCGTCTTTGAAGCGACATTAAAAATTACCATGCTATTATTCAAAGCAGCTTTCAACATCGTTGAATTCGCATTTAGGAAATCGGTAAAAAATTGAAGTTTTACACGTACAAGTAACAGTAATAACTAATTCTACATCGAAAAGATTTTCGATTTCGGAATTAAAATTGTCTGAAGCGCAAAGGGTAAGGAAATCTTTTTCTCAAAATTTGCTGTATACAATTTTCGTTATTCAAGACTGCAGTGGGCTAAACTTTAGACAAGTCTGCTAGTTATAAAATAGTATTTAATTGAAAGAGTTTCGTTTGTCACAACGCTTCACAATCACAAGATGTTTTCTCAAAAGTTTTGTTTCATCGCAATACCTGGATGTGTTGAAACTTTAAAGATGTAATAGTGCAGATTAGCTGGCAATTAAAAGTAACCGTTTTTTATTTACAATTATTATTTAAACAATTATTTTCAAACGTTTTAGTTATCGCTCTTATTAAGTAAGAAGCTGATAATTAAACTTCGTTAACAATTCACGAAGCTGGAATTCCTAAAGTTATTGACAACTCTGCGGGACTGCCCTGCAGAAACTGTCTTCTCAGAAATGCTCGTTATATAGTGAGATTCATAAAATAATAATTAACTTTTTTTTAGAATTGAATTGCTGTTTTACATTGTAGTAAAACTTCATAGCGTGTTGCGAGCAATATTAATTAGGCATTTGCCCGACTAGGTAATTTTATGCTTTTTAAGCATGAGTCACGAATGTGTTTCATTATACTTTCAGATGTTTTGTCTGACATACAATTGAAGTGGTCCACGATAATTTTATCGCATTTAGAAATACGTAGACATACATATACGTATGGACGGATGGATGGATGTAATTTATGCTTAATTTAATGTAAACTTTTTGTTTATAACTAGGTAGTATTTAATATCTTAAAAAATGCCTATGCTTTGTTCAATTTAAAATTGGCCGGTAAAAGAAATTGCGTAACCATTGATTATGAAAGTGGTGTAAGTCCAATTTCCATAGACAGAAAAAATGGCATTACGAAAAAAGAATTTCCTGTACACACCACAGGATTATTATGACGTTATAAACCAATGTAGACAACATAATAAATTTATTTTACACGAAATGAAACGAGAGAATTTCGTTTCAACAAAAAATATACAAAACGCAATTAAAAAACAGATAAGAAGAAACACTAATGGAGAAAAAGTAAATTGGTTGCAAATATGTTGGATGAGATTTTGCAAAAGTGCGCCATATACTATTTTATATAAAACATCAGTGGAGGACACAGAATTTAAGACTCTAAATTTATCGCCTACATGTCGGGGAAGACCGCCAAAATTTGAAAAAATTGCCCTGGCGCCTTTATATTACGATGCCAGACCTGTTACAGACGAAAAATATAAGGATATGCAGCAGCTATTACCTCATATACCTCCTGTGCATCATGAACATTCCCAGACTTCACATAATTAACCTATATTTTTTAATTGTTAGATCTGCTAACATTTAATTTTCTCGAAACAGAAGAAAATGGATTTGCACCACTTTCAAAATAAACGGTCCATATGTCGAATATATTTTCAGATCTTCAACATTGCAGGATTGCTATATCAACCGAGATTTTATGGCTCGTCCGTCTCGGTTTTAGCGTTTCAGCTGCGTCGATGGAAAGGTCGGTCGGGTTAATTTCTTTCTCACATCCGTCACTTTGGGAACGGCAAAGTAAAATGTTATCCAATGATTAATTACATCGGGAGCAATTTGAAAAAGTACTATACATTTAAAACTTAGGTGACTACGTACGAATGTGGAATGGATATTCGCTCGCTCGCTTTACGATGCCTCGAAGTCTAAACTCTCGACGCTCGAATGGCGATTTTCTAGAAAATCATCGCTGAAAATTGTCACAGAATTATTTCAAACTGATAAAAATCCATTTGTCATCGGTACGAGCGATAATGGCAACCTTCGTGTGCGCACGAGGAAATAAATCCTGTACAGTGGAAATATTCTTGTCTAGAAGAAGCTTCTTGATTTGTTTAACTTTAGTTTAAATTAAAAATTTAATTTTGAAAGCTTTTTAGCTTCGAGTGCAAACAATTAAATTGTAGCAGTGTGATTTTTATGGTACAGTTAGAAAGAAATGGTTGGTAGAGCTTTGAGCAGAAAATTCGGATAAATGGTGGATGATATTTGGGACTGTTGAACATGGGGAGGAAGCGGAAGCATAAAAACTGTTACAAGAAACACTATGGGTCTTCAAGGATGCGTGGCAAAGAGTGTTCTGCTGAATGTCTAGAGCCGACACTAAGGTCACTTGACACTGGTCGTCAATGCGTCCCATCCTTCAACAAATTTATGACCTGGCTTGGTCTTATGGGGTGGCCGAAGACTCGAGTTCAGTGTCATAAATTGTTTAAAATACGTTGCGTCCAAGCACTAGCAATCCGGAGTTTATATAAAAAATTCTTTACTCGACTTTTGCCTTACCATTTATGTTGCTTGATCATATATTTTCATCGTTGAAACCGAAATAATAAATAATGGTACAAAAGGGACACGCAAGACTGCGATCCGTACTGTCTGGCGATAGAAAAAATTAATTAATAATTAATCGCGACATAGAAAGAAGATTACAAAAATACTTATTAAACAGTATAGCAAGGTAACTTACACGTTCTTTGACCCCAAAAATTAATAGATACAATCGTTCATTGATTTTTGCGATGCACCGCGATCAATTGATCTCCTCAGTTGTGCACACGCGACAGGAACTTGATAAAACGTGACCATTGTTTATTTTTGATCCTCTGTAACTTGAAACCATACAAAACAGTTCGGTAAAATTTTAAATAATTAAAGTATAGCTACTGTCCGCTATTAGGTGCCGTTCGATATTAAAGGGAATTCCTTCTGCACCTCTCGTCATGTTTTATTCAAACGAACTACACAGCGACGAATCTCGTCGTGTATTTTAATGTTATTCGCAAACTGTTTGCATAGTTATTCCGTGTTGGTTGAAACGGGGATGCCTAGGGCGTAGCTCGTCGTGTGTGCTAATGTAGCCTGACGGTATTGAATTGAAAGTTTGAAAGTTCAATGTCAGCTTTAAAAATGATCTTCTATCATTAAACTGTGGACTTTACGGATTTATTGTAAAAATGACCCGTCACAGGCTAAACTGATTAATCTTTCGCGTTTTATATTTTTCTGTCAAAACTTTTAGTCGTTTTTGTATTTTGAGATCAATCTATCTCTAATCTAATCTAATCAATCTAATTTTATGGGAGACGTCTTGTAGTTTACGAATGATACTGTATCGTTTATGCCAGCCATTGGTAAATAGTAGTTTATTACTTAACAACTGTAACATTTCGGTAAAGTCTGTTTTAGAAATAACAATACAATAGAAATATGGTAATGATCGTATAAAACTCTATTTTATCGAACAAAATTGTTTCTTAATTAGGCTCCCCATTCCATTTTTCGATAATCCAATAATTCCTAAGATTTTGTTAAAATTTTACCTCGTTCTTCATTTTATTTGGAAATTTTTGTAACGTTCGTCAAGGTATAAAAGGAAGTAAGATAAAGCTATAATTAAATTTTTACTATTATAGTAAATTATACTAAATGAATTTTATATTATATAATATAAAAGTATAATTTAGAGTGTTATAATAAACTTTCTTCGTATGGTCGTCGAGTGAAAATTCTCCGGTAATTATTTAGCGGCCATAACGTCAGCAAAGAAATGTTATTCAGTATGACGACTTTCAGAACATATTTCAAGGTCATAGAAATCGAAGAGGCGACCTTCCTTATAAATAATTATGAATTTTCCTACTTGCCGTGTTGTAAGCATTTTTCATAGTTAAAAAATTCCATTAAATGCAACCTATCCGTTTATAAAATATGATAACAAATATTATCGAGAGAAATCACGAGTTCCTTGAATAACATCCTACGCGTTACGCGCTTAGTTAACAATGTGCGTAAAATTAATTTGAGTTTCTTTACCTAAATTGTAAAATTATCTTTCGCGAGCATAAGAAAGTTAAAGATGACAATGCAATTATGAAGTCTTCCTTCTGAAAACCAACTGTATTCGTGAAGATGCGTTTTGCAGCCGTCAAATTGCAGTGGCTGGTAACTAACAAATTTATTGTCCAAGGCTAGAACTTCTTGCAGCTCGGAAACGTTTAATTTTGATAATTATTGACCATGCACCGCATGCACACAATATACCGTCGCGACGAGACGATCTCCGTCTTGTGGGCGTAGAAACTTATGTGAATGACTATCGTGCAGTCGCGTAATCGGATGTTTATCTCTAGGCCGTAAAGCAATGGAAACATGCGAACACGAAGAAAATGCAGTGATGCGACGCTGTTAAAATTGACTCTTTGAAATCTGAGTAACGATATCGAACTTTCTATCTTTGCGATTCTCTCATCCTTGAATATTATCATTTTCGAACCACGTGGATCATTAACGACCCTCCGTGAACCTTCTACATCAATGATCGTCGCTTTTTGTTACTACGTATGAATTTCTAATCGCCAGCAGACGTTTTTGGCAGATTCATGCGAGCTGAATAAGAATTTGTTAACTTTTTAAATTCTTACGTGCAGCTACTAAAATCGAGAGCTACTAAAAATACAGAGTATTATAGTAGTATAGTATCCACCAAATAGGATAACCCAATGCAATTTCGCACTAGGAATATAGAAATATAATTCAACAATGTTTACAGTTAAAAGGATATCTAATCTAAAGTGTGCACATACAGATGTAACGATAAAGGTTTTTTTTTTAAAAGCGTGTTTAAAGAAGTAAATATGCAAGAGAAAATCTAATTATGGCACGCGATAGCGTGACCCACGACCTACGGAGACCGTACACTCAAAATTATAAATCATGTTTCATTTGCAAAACACACATAATGTAGTTTCGCAAGGCGCGTCACGTAACAGATTATGTCACCCCGCTTGACTGTGTTTCATTTTTTAATTTCCTCACGTTTATTTTCTCGCGTTACACGCACGTGGACGCAGACTCCCAAAGGAGAACATTAACAATTCATGAAAACCTTGGGCTCGCACAAGGTCGATTTTTGAAATTTCATCGGAAGGTGTAGCTTTCACGTCGCTTTCGTTGATACTTACACGCGTCTTCTCTAAGAGAGTCGAGTAAGAGCGAAAATGAGAAACATAGAACGCAAGCAAGACAGATACGAGACACGAAACTGTGATACTTTATTTTAATCCTTTGCAATCGAGTGGTGACTCCGAAGCACCAGACAAAATTCCCGTACCGTTATTGAACGTAGTTATTAGTATTATCAAATTCGTTTGTATTCTATAGATTACCAACATTTCAAGCATTGCACGAGAAAGCAAATTCAATTTCACGCGCATCAAAAAGATTGCCTAGAATGAAAATGTAGGTCGAAAGAAATGTCTTGATTTTGGAATTAAAATTGCTTCAAGTGCAAAGGGTTAACATAATTCGACTGCATGTCACCCATGATTGGCGGAATTATTTGTACAGTTTTAAAATAAATTTTAACGTTGACATATTCATTGTACCAATTTAATGGTGATCTCGTGAAAGTGATTTCGTTTTTTTTCTTGTGAAAATCAAAGACAATTTTCGTATAATGAACAAATATTTTATTAAATTATATATTGGCCATTCTGGTCCAATACCTTTTGCCATCTTTCTGGTAGTAGCATGATTCCACGATCATAAAATTTTTGGTCTTTGCTGGCAAAAAATTGATCGAGTTGGTTTTTGACTTCCTCATTTGAAGTGAAGGTTTTACCGTCTAAAAAGTTTTGCAGTGATTGGATCAAATAACAATCCGAAGGTGCCAGATCTGGAGAATTTGGTGGGTGTAGCATTGTATCCCATTCAAGCTGTAAAAGCTTTTGGTTGAGTGACCAAACTTGTATGAGAACTCGCATTATCTTGGTGGAACACTACACCTTTTCTGTTGATTAATTCTGGCCCTTTCTGTTGAAGTGCATCATTCAGTTTGTCCAGCTGATGACAGTAGACTTCCGAATTAATTGTTGTGTCATCCGGTAAAAGCTCAAAAAAAAAGATTCCTTTAAAATCCCACCAAACAGACAGCATCACCTTTTTTTGATGGATATTGGCTTTGGAAATGCTTTGAGCCGGTTCATCTTTTTTGCTCCATGATCTCTTGTGTTTGACATTGTTGTATACAACCCATTTTTCGTCCCCAGTAATAATGCGCTTCAAAAATGGATCATTTTCGTGACGTTTGAGAAGCGAATCACAGACGTCAACGCGACGACACAAATTTCTCTCCGTGAGAACATGGGGAACCCATGTTGAGCTTCGAGGTTAAACCCAGGCCTTTCAAATGGTCATAAACAGTTGAATTTGATAAATTTAACCTCTCACCGATTTCACGTGTTGTTATTCGCCGGTTTGCATCAACTAATGCCTTCATCGTGTCTTTATCAGCTTCAACCGACCTTCCAAAACGTGGTGCATCTTCGACATCAAAATTGCCGGATCGAAATTTTGCAAACCAGTTCTGGCACTGGCGTACTGTCAACACATCTTCTCCATACACATCGGTTAATTTCTTTCTGGCTTGAACAGCATTTTTACCTTTTTCTATAGTAAAAAAGTAAAATATGACGAAAATGCTGCTTATTGCTCTCCATATTTAAAAGGGCACCAACCAAAAACTACTGCGTAGAATCAATTGGACCTTTTCACACACAAGCCCTGCTATATCAGCTCTCAAAACATATAATGATTATGCGGCTTACGTGTGAAGTTGGGTGCAAAATAATACAATTAAGTCCTCTGTCGGGGAAAAACGAAATTACTTTCCGAACAACCCAATATTTTAATCCTTTGCAATCGAGTGGTGACTCCGAAACACCAGTCAAAATTCCCGTACCGTTATTGAACACAACTATTAGTATTATCAAATTCGTTTGTATTTCACAGATTGCGAAAATTTCAAGCATTGCACGAGAAAGCAAATTCAATTTCACGCGCATCAAGAAGATTGCCTAGAATGAAAATGTAGGTCGAAAGAAATGTCTTTATTTTGGAATTAAAATTGCTTCAAGTGCAAAGGGTTAACGTAACTCGACTGCCATATCACCTATGATTGGCGGAATTATTTGTACAGTTTTAAAATAAATTTTAACGTTGACATATTCATTGTGCCAATTTAATGGTGATCCAAAGAATTAAAAAATTTTTGTTGTGGGACACGAGCATAATCTACTGTATGTTATTAATTCCCTGGAAACGTAAATAAAATTGTACTTGGTATAGATTATAAATGGGCTTTACATAATATAGATGGGGAATACATAAGTAGTTAATGAATATTTACATTCTTCCACTTTTAAGAGGTTATGAACGTCGACGAAGGTCCGGTCGCTGCAGCAATGAAGCAAATCGTCGTCGAGCATCGGTTACAGGAAAACGAGAACAGCTATTAGGAAATGGAGTCTGTCACATTATAGTACAATTAATTCGTATTGTCCCTGTGTGGTGGTAGATTTAGTGTGAATATAAGAGGCTAATAGGGACTTAATGCGGTGTGTGGTAACTAATATGTTCGCCTGGGGCTAGGAACCCGACCTCGTCGTGTTACATCATGCGGTATAACAACTCCACTGTCGCTGTGCTTGCAATTACTGGTGTCGTATGCACCAAAATTTGTAGTACCTGCACCGCCAGGAAATTTCCTGGTTGCGGTGCATTCTGCGAGCCATGTCCTAATCTAATTAACGCATCAGCTTCAAGAAGAAGGGTCGAGGCAGGTCGACGCACGTGTAACACACGATTCAACTCGATTCTCTTCAACGGACGCATTCGTCTTTCCCTGCATAATCAAATACAAAATACATATTCAATATTGTCTTTTAAATAATTCATCGTCGTTATGCAGAATCGTTGCGGGTGTGCGCGATTTAAATTTTCTTTCCCGGCGTTCGCTGGTATTTCATTGAATCTTTCATTGTATCTTTCATTCAATAGTGTTCAGCTGACCGATCATTTCCGTTCGATATCAACCGAGAAGATTAAACGTTGAATATACAAAGTGATTCACACGAATGGAAATTCCGGAATATCTTTGCTCTATCTAATTATGCGGAAAAATTATTCATGGGGGCGCCCTCATCTAAGAAATGGACAAATACGCGCTCGCAGGACGTTCATCCTGAAGTTTCATAGTAATTATTCAAACAATTGACGAATGTTTCACCTGACGACAGTCCGAGTTAAAATTTTTTTCCTAACTCTTATAGTTCGTGAATTATGACGCAAAATTAAAAAATAACGTAATTTTCTGCGCTTCGCGAAAGTTTCATTCGTTTCGTTCGTAAAATCGATCTGTCTTATTAAGGAAAAGTGTTGGTTACTGGATAACAAAGCGCTTACGTTACTGTATAATCTTTTTAATTTCGGCAGTAATAAATTGATGCTCAATGCCATTAATTTTACGATAATCATTCTTAAGGGGGGAAATCCAATTGAAAGCCAGAAATTTGCAAGATTCTGCGGAATTTTTTTCGACAGACAGAAATGATGGCACATTTTATTAATTTCTGTATTCGAGTACAAAAATACATTTTTTTAAATCTATAAATTTTCAAAATGGACATCTTATTGCCTGTTTTATCCTTCTGAGTCACTAAAAACAGAAATCACATATTATTCAAATCAATAGTTTCTAATTGTACCTAAATCCAAATTAAAAAATTGAAAATTAGAAGATTTATATGCGTTTGAAAACAATATTCATTTTTTAGAGGTTTCCTTGTGTACTTTTTTAAATATTTTTTGCAATAAAAAAGTACTTTTTACGAAAACAATTAGGTTTAGCGACAAGGTAGTAGTGTTGTGATAAAAATTTCAGAAAGATTGGTTGAATAGTTTTTGAATTAAATTTCCCGCCAATGTGAAAAATCATGTTTCGAGAAAAACGCGTTTAAAGTTTTGATATGTGAAAACTGTATAATATTTACAACTTACCGGTTAATCGGCAATTCCACCACCATATAATAGCTCTTCAGCTTCCTCGAAAAACTCGTTCTGCTGAATTTGTTGTTCTCTTTGTCTTTTTCGGGTCTCCTTAGAGATTGAAAGGCTACGCCGTCCTTGTCTAACCAGCCTGTGCTCATTCATTTTAGCAGCGTACTCCTTACGGTCTTCCTATTATTATTTGCAGCTCTGCCATAAGTTGCAACATTGCAGCGTGGACCTCATTAAAAATTGTAGCCGCAATTAAAGCGGCTATTTCTACAATTTTTTACCCTGAATTTAGGTGTTTAGGGGCGAACCGCCAGATTGTTGCATTGAAATGCAATTGCAATTGCAACAGAATGGTGAGCACCATGGCGTTCAACGCGTTAATGTGCATTGTATATTAAGTCGCAACATTCTTAGTAAATTCGTTTCGACGTATCGCGATCATCACACGGCGAATTAACTTTGAATGAATATTTGGAAATAGAGAACTCGAAGTACAAATTAAAGACTTGCACCAAGCGAGTCATCAGTGTGCACATTCGGTGTCGCGCTGATAAACAAAATTGTTGACGTGGGAGGACTCGTAGTTGTCCAATTAGAATCAACTTGTAGAGAGGTAGTGCCTCTTTTGTCGACGTGGTCACCACCCACTACAATGTTCGTGGGGGTAGAAAATGGCCCAATACGGACGGACCCAAGGCGGCTAAACAATGGCGTAACCAATGGGGAAACCCCGCCAGAAGGCCCGTTAAGATAGCTCGCGGATGGACGCGACCAGGTGTCGTTGATGACCTGGCTCCATACGCTTTTGCTGTTTCACTACGTGAAGGTTAGGACGCTACAAATGCACGTGTTTGCCAACTGCACGCCTTCGTACACTTTTCAGGGTCTCAGCCCGAAATAATTCGTTTCGACTAAACTATGGTGATCTTAATCAAGCAATCGATTCGTGTCACGAAGACTAACGTTCGAAGATTTAAAATTTGACCCTTTGTACTCCAAGCAATTTTAACTCTAAAATCGGGACATTTTTTGACATGCTAATAATTCGATTGTTCACGGTTCATTTCCTTTCGTGCATATAAAGTTTATTACTATTATTTGTATGTATTAGGTTGTCTGGAAAGTTTGTGCCGATTTACTCATCGGGAATCGATTAGTTATCGATTCGTTTTGGTATATATTTATGAAAAATAAAAATTAATCAGCACGAACTTTTCGGAAAACCTAATACAACACTTCAACTTCTACCAATTCGATAAATGCAAACATAGTGACGTAACAATTGTTTTGTAATAGTTTGATAACTTTTACTGTCGTCTGAGAGGATCCATTGGAGTGTTAACACGTTGAATGTGGAGCCATTTTGCTTAGGTTTCGCGTCACATTTTATTTACCTTTAAACGGAAATAATGCAACTGTGCATAAGCAAAAGACTCGCTTAGCCCATTTGTGCTTTTTTATTTCAATCGAATCTATTTAAATAGTGCGAATATTTCTTAATAATATATGAATTATCTATAACATATTAATTTATAAATTTGATACCGTCAGCCCCAGGGACTGACATAGTATTCAACGTGTTAAGGGTTAATGATCTGGAGCCACGTATCCCTTTTTCATAATTTCTTTCATTTCTGGGCTCGGGATTGTTCTTTGATAGACAATTTTAAGGTGTACATTTTTAGAAGTATTATGATAGAGTTTTTGCACGTAATACTTAGCTGCCACGTTTCGTTTCTGTGCGTCTGTGGCATGTTCGAATTTGTAAAATGACAAATACACGTGTATGTTCGTTAAAGTTAATTTTTATTTCACTTTGATTGTAAAGAACGTTTGGTTTACAACGTTTGCTATGAAATCACACTTTGGGTAATCATTTATCTACGCAAGTACGTTACATTTGCTGTTGCTATTAATCACTGTTGGACTTAACAAAAATATTCTCGTTGAGAACTAACAATTTTTATATCTCAGAATGTGGAAGTTAAAGCGTTGTAACGTCTTATGAGTATTTCTGAGAAATTAAAATAATTTCTTCGTATTGGACATTGTTATTCAATAAACTCAAGACGATTAATTGGAAATTTTTTTAGCTGTATATAACTCTGTGACTACAAATATGTAATATATTAGGTTGGGGAAAAAGTAATCCGTTATTTTTTCGGTAGATGGATGTAGTGATCGATATCTCGTAAAGTATCGATCAAACAATTTAAGATTTGTGCTCGTTGAAAAGGTGACATTTCGCATTAAAAAAATTCTTTTTCTGTTTTTTGTTTGGTCCAGTCAGTTGTGAATTACAGAGTGTTAAAAATGAAAGTCAACAAAGAGAAAATTCAGTACATTTTACAGTTTTTCTTTGATAAATATGCAAACCAGGCGGCTGAAATTGTGAATGGTGTTTACGGTGCCGATACTGTAACAGACAATTGCGTGCAATTTTGGTTTCGTCGATTCCGTTCAGGTATTTTTGATGTTAAAGATGTACCTCGCACAGGTAGGCCCGTCGTCGAAAATGTCGATAAAGTTACAGAAATAATCGAAGTTGACCGACATGTTAGCAGTCGTAGCATCGTCCAGGAGCTAAAGATCGACCATAAAACAGTTTTAAACCATTTGCACAAAGCTGAATTCAAAAAGAAGCTCGATGTTTGGTGTCATACCAATTAACACAAAGAAACATGATGGATTGAATTCCCATCTGCGAAGCCTTGGCCAAACGGAATGAAATCAACCCATTTCTTAAACGAATGGTGACTGGGGATGAGAAATGGGTCACATACGACAACATTGTGAGAAAACGATCGTGGTCAAAGCGCGGTGAAGCAGCTCAAACTGTGGCCAAACCAGGACTAGCGGCCAGGAAGGTTCTGCTGTGCATTTGGTGAGACTGGGAAGGAATCATTTATTATGAGTTGCTTCCATATGGTCAAACACTAAATTCAGATCTCTACTGTCAACAACTGGACCGTTTGAAGCTAGCGATTGAACAGAAACGGCCAGAATTGGCCAACAGGAGAGGTGTTGTGTTCCATCGGGACAACGCCAGGCCACCCACGTCTATAGTGACTTGCCAAAAACTCCGAGAGCTTGGTTGGGAAGTTTGGATACATCCACCATATAGTCCGGACTTGGCACCAAGCGATTACCATG
>CM052090.1:14738489-14750635 GCA_028453745.1 Agapostemon virescens | reverse complement strand
ACTCTCCGAATGCGATGCCAAAGCCTAATTTGACTCAAAGTATCAAAATTGTTATTCAATTGCACAAACATTAGCGATTAAATTCAACGAATAGTTGTTGCCACTAAAAGATAAGTGCATTTATGAGAGCTACCGCCAAGAATATATTTTAAAAATTTGATAAATAGCCCTGTGAGTAATCCTAGACCTAATCAATAATAAAACAGTAAAAATGGCCCATCTCCCGAGTTAAATTGATATAAAATTATATTTGATCATCGTTAATGTGCAGCCATTGGAGAATATTCTTTACTCTCCGAATGCGATGCCGAAGTCTAATTTGACTCAAAGTATCCAAATTGTTACTCAATTGCACAAACATTAGCGATTAAATTCAACGAATAGTTGTTGCAACTAAAAGATAAGTGTATTTACGAGAGGTACCGCCAAAAATATACTTTAAAAATTTGATAAATTGACCTGTGAGTAAATCCAGACCTAATCAATAATAAAACAGTAAAAATGGCCCATCTCCCGAGTTAAATTGATATAAAATTATATTTGATCATCGTTAATCTGCAACCATCGGAGAATATTCTTCTAGGAAATTATGAATTATAAACATGTTCTTCTCGCTGCAGTCGTGACATTAAGTCGTAACGCAAGGGGATAGATTGGAAATGTCTCACCGATACGTTGATTGCTTGATCGATTGATGTTAATGTCCTGCATTTTCAAACTCGCGTTATCCACGAGGAAACGAATTTTGACCGATCCACTGGCAGCTGGAAAATAATCAGGTGGTCCACCCTGTATACACGTAGCCGCGGTAGCATTCCTGCTGTCTTCTTTATTGTCTGTCGCTTTTAGGCGATTGTGCTCGCCGGCTAGAGCCGTAGGAAAGCGGTCGTGCCGCACAATTCACATCTTCTCTGAATGCAGCTTCCTTCGCGTATTATTGATGCGCAGCACGAGAGAACAGTCGACCTTTTGGCCCCGTGCCAGACCAGCTAATTCCGTGTTTCGTGTGTGCGTAGTTCCCGTAAAATCGCCAATCGTTTAATACAAAAGCACTCGCTGCTTCCGTGGCGAGATGGAACAAAATCCATGGTATTCAACTCGTTTGCTCTAAATTTCGTTATTATTTCCAGTTGGCCAAGTTCTCGGGGAAATACGCAAATATTCATCGCCAGACTGCGCGCCTTTATGCGACTGTACCTCCAAAATGCGGTTTATAATTTTAGAAATTTTCATAATGCTCTTTCTCCTGGCGACTGGATTTATTAAAACTGGATATAATATCGTACTTCGTGTTTGCATGTGATTATTACGCTATGTCTATCATCACTGGTCAAAAGACCGGTTTCGTATGTTTTACGTTTTATTGTTACAAATTAAAAGCACACTGTCGGGGCTTCATGCGAAATAAACCGAAATCAATCGTGAGAAGTAAATATGAAATTGAAACTTCTTCGTTTAATGGTTTTAATCAATTTTAGAATAGCGAAGTAATGTTTATAAAGCTTTCTTTGTTTGGGAAATGATTGAATAAAGTTTTGTAGAATCGTGTACTGTACTTATCACCACGTTAGTAAATTCTGAATAGATTCATTTATGTTATTTTTATAAGACAACACATGCTAGTCACTCGATGCGTAAAAGTCCTCGTAAAAGCTTATTCGCAAGTTTTTACTATGAAGTTTGTTAATTTCTTTGTCTGCGGTAATTTATGACGACGTTTAGAAGACTTATTGCTTCGAGATAAACGAATGTCGTACATCGTCGACGACAAATTTGAATTATTTGATAAGTTTCGCTAATCTCTTCGAAATTCAACGGATTTAGAGAGCAGCCGAGCTGTGCATGTCGAAACAACGTGTACACGTTTTCGAGTTCAGACATATCCCACGGCTGACGATACTAATCACTTGCAGCTGTGCAGCTTTATACTTTGGTGGTCTGATAAGTCCGATAAGCGTTGAAAAATATTATCGAGTTAATTGATTTTCTAATTAAAATTTGAGATGTATCTGGTAACAGGTGGAAATTAACTAAGCGAACGATTATTCGAAATTTTTATTTAAAAAATATCTAGCCCTTTTCGTCAATCCAAGTTATTTTATTTATTCTCGACACTTTGTTCCCAAACTATCTAAAATCATTTGATGTTCCATCGTTTTGGAAATCAATAAAAATGGAGTGTGCTTTTATAAAATTTATGTTTCAGATCTTCACAGACAAAAACATGGAAGTTGATATTAACACTTTACCGACCGGCGATTATTTCAGAATCTTTCAAGTTCATAATCCATCACTAAAAACTTTTTAATGGATCTCTCAACGTCGACAACAATTTTTATTGCGAATCAACAAGGCCTGCTAAGTAACGTTATCTAATAATTTCGCTACAAATTACAATGTAAACGCAGTGTTTTAAGCCTCATTTTGTTACGGGGCAATTATTGAAAGACCTATTAATAGGCTTCCGGTCGATAAAGTGTTAATAGCGTTATCCTTTATCCATTAATATTATATTTCCAGAAAGTATTATCGACTGAGAATTGTTATTCGATAATTACTTAAAAAAGAAATTATAATTTGACTGAGCACTTGTTTAAAGGATTTTGTTCACTTTATATGTGACAGTCAATTCAGTTAAGTCGGATAAGTACTTCACGTCTACATTTTATTTTCAGTCAGCCCGCAGTTGTCATAATAAAAATCACTGCGTTAATTATACATTATGCTGGTCGTGATTCATACTGTTACGGTACTTCATAGTTTGTGTCTAGAACCTTCTACGTACATAGGTCGTAACTTCCGATTCGATCATTCGCTTACCGGAAATTAAATCGTACTCTCTATACATTTTGATAATTGCGTATGTGGAAAATAGTAACTCATATTTTTTTATAGTACGTACGCTTTAATAATTGCTCACATGAAAGATAGTAATTTATATTTTGTTGAGCCAGCGTCTACGTGCATCACTTGCAATTAATATTTCAATGTACGGCACTGCATAAATTTCATTAAATAACAATCGTTTATTTATCAACATTGAAATGTTTATTAATTTTAATTTATAAATGGTGAGCCGTATACTCATGCTCATTTGATTTCAAAAACAATATCCAGCAAGCATGTATTCTATTAGTATAGCCATTTCAAATGAAACTAATATGAATATAGAAAGAACCCTGTATGTTTACACATTGCGTACAAATTTTCATTCAATTTTGTATACATACAACATTTAGTCCTACCAATTTTTTAACGCTAGAACTACCAAACAGGTCAAAATAACATGTTACTCATTTTTTCTTTCACTTATTTAAATTATAAGAATATTTCCGTGAAAACTTCTCGCGTGAGCTTCTCAATTGAAGCACACATTAACATTCAAATTGTAAAAAATCTTAATAAATACAATCTTATTACATGTACACTAATCTAATTCAGTGCACAGCAGTTCTAGTGTTAAATCTGAATGAACTATTCGAAGTCTTTCAACTGCGAGCAGCTGGGTTAATTAATTCTGAAACTGGGTTGGAATTGTTCTCATTCCGCGTTTTTCGGCATAAAATCTAGTCGCCTGTCAACCGATTAACCAGTTAACTGTGGCAACCTCTTTTCAAAGCGCGTACCTACAGTAGCGCACGAAAGTATTCGGACACTCTTCAAACCTAAATAACTTTTTTAAGATTGGACTAAACGTCTTGACTTTTCTTGAGCAATTAGTTGCATTGATTTAATAAATGATATACAAAATAAATTTTGTAAATATTGGAACTGATGTGAATTACATGACCAATAAAAAAGGAACTTTTAAAATATTTTTTATTTGAGCCACGCACCAAAAATTTTAAAGACGCATCTGGTAGATCTATGATAGTTATACGCATGCAGAAAAATTCATTAAAATCGATCGACGTACACACGAGCTACGTGCCATCGAAAATGGTGAAAATCGCACTTTTTCACGATTCTTGATCAGTTTCTGCTTAAACTACAGAAATTCTTACACCTTTCTACGCGTGCCATTTTCTCCCGCGTCAATCGATTTCGGTGAGATTTTCAGCATGTGTATAACCAACACAGTTCTGAAAAACGCATATTTTAAATTTTCATTACGAGTTGAAATGAAAATGTTTTAAAAAATGTCTTTTCTACTTTTCCACGTAATTTCTACCAATTAGAATTATTTCAAAATTATTTTTGCATATCATTTAGTAAATCAATGCTGCTAGTTGCTCCAGAAAAGTCAAATCGTTTGGTTCAATTTTAAAAAAGTTATTTAGGTTTGAAGAGTGTCCGAATACTTTACTGTATGTGTGTCGCGAAAATCTAGCGAAGCGGTTCCAGCCAGAGCATACGGAGATGCATAAATCCATCTGAAATTATTTATACTTCTTATTTGTTCGTTTTACTTCATCTTGACCTTCAAATATTCTAGACATATTGAAATTTACGAATACATTTTAGTTTTCGCTAAAATTACTATTTAAATAACTGTAACTAGATTTTACGCATGACGGATATAATTGTCATGACACAAAATTCTGCCACATCTCCATGACGGATATAGTCGTCAAACACACTGAACCGATTAAAAGACAGTCAACTCTGTGCATCTTAGCAGACCTCTCCAGAGTCAGAAGCAGAAACATTGCATTAAGTGAAATTGTTAACAACAACGAAGATTGATGTTCAACCATTGTATAATACCGATAAAACGTTGATAAGTAGCCGTACGTCGGAAATGCACATTTTGTGGGCGGTTACGGTCGCTCATTTAACGAGGCGAATCCCTAGATGACCATGACTTTCTTGACACACCCGCAATCATACATTACTTCCAGCAGCGTTGAACCAGTACTTTGCCGGCATCGGGTTTAGAGTATCTCCGCATCGGATACTTCTACAGGAGAGTCAATCAAAGTAAAACACGTAGCTTGCACCGCATGCGGCGGCCTACATGCAGCGACTATAAGCGAAAGCTTAAAGTCGCAATGCGTTTATTAAATATTGAAAAGGTCGAAAGGTGATCGAGTTTAGGACATGCCTCTTTCGCGAGCTTACCATCAGTCTGATTTCCCGGCTGGTCCGTGGACGACTCATGTGTAGTGCGTCAACGTGTTGCTCTTTAGATTCTTCTCGAACATCAACCTACATCGCTACGATCCAACGATCCAACAATTTATTCGTGTACACGAACAACTTCTAGGAAAAAGTCTAGAAGATTAGAAAATCAGGATCATCGGGAAACTCTAACAGGAGTCCACCTCTTCGTTAGAAATGAGTATCTTCTTCATAGCACGGCTAGCTTTGAGTTCATTCGGAGCAAAGCTTCGAACGACTAGCCGAATTATACTCAGAAAACACCGTTACCAGCGCGGGTTCCACTAGTCGAACTCTATCCGGTGACACGTAGAAGAAGAAGAGACTTGATTTTTGATTTTCCATCGTCGCTGGACGACGATAAGTTAACTAATTTCAAAGGATTATTTATTCTTTATCGCAATGGTGCTCTAGCTCTCTCTCACAGTGACTTCTTTCAGTTTCCTTGACACCTTTCTCGTCGATTAACTTCGATTCTTTCTGAAAAGCTGATTTAGAATCTGAGCAAGAGCCGAGAGGTTTTCAAGATCTTGTTACCTTTATCGGTGTCGAATTCAACACCTGTTCATTGCGGTGTACAGTTATTGCTCGGCTTCGGACCATCGGTTTACGTTTCCTCGTTGCAAGGACACAAATATTCGTTTAATTAATCCCACTAAACTATTTTCGCTTTTGGGCGTTTGTTTGCAGAGAGCGACGAGCAACATGTTTTCACTCGTTCAGGTCTTTAGTCGTTAGAGTCTCGATTTCGTTCGAGCCACGTTTCAGTTATCGATTGTCTATCTTGGCTTGTATTTTATCTTGTTACGGAGGATTATCACGTATTGTTTTGTATCGACGGTCTCCGCGCAGTCGGCGGATATAAATGAATTTCAGTTCACTTCGATTTTCGGGATAGTTGAAAATCGACGTCGATACTGAATTTTTACTGGATTTGAAGGGGTTGTTGCTTAGAAACATCCGGGATCAATCAGCAGAACGATGGAGTTCGAAACAAGGGGCCTCATTGACTTTTGCTTCTCGTCCAGCCAGCTCCCCAGAGCTAGGTATGATTCTGAATGTTCTCGCGTCGATAGCGAGTAGAATGCGGATTTTGCGAAGTTTTAGCAAGCAAGCTGGTCTCGCAGATTTCCTTGCTGCATTTTAACATTTTAACTGCCATGTCACCCATATATGGGTGACGGAATTATTAGTCCATGTTTAAAAATAAATTTGTACGTTAATACATTCGTTGCATTAAATTTAGTTGATATCTGAAGAGTACAAGAAGGTTGATAGACAACTATGTGTCACACATTTAAAGTTTTCCATCGCTGCTTCGTTAAATAAATTAATTCGATTTTATGGAATTTTTGAGGTCGTCAGTTGGGCAGTTAACGTGTTAAAGTCAGCTGGAAATTAAGTGGACATCTTTCTGATTCATATTTTTCTGAATTGGCTTACTGGCTTCTAATCCGCAGTCTATCTGTCTATTTTTATGGAAACACTACGTTCTACTTTTTAATATTCTTGCACAATTCGCTTGACACATGAGATCACTACAATTGTGACTTCACTGTTCACTTTCTGTAAGAATAATTGATAGGTAGGTTGTAGACTTTCGTGCGATCACAAGTTCCTCAGAGCTAATTTACAAAAATTAATATTAAATATGTTGTGAAAGATGTGTGAAATATACAGCTTATTGATTAGCATTTTCAACCATGCAGCATTTTAATTTTTATAATAATAGATTTCGATTCATTGATGAAAATTCAAAATGAGAAACATATTTAATCGTAAAGCAAAGTTTTATATTTCCCATGTCTGTAATAAATATTTATTGATTATGAAAAGGTATGCTGTTATCTCTTGGTTAGAACACAAGTTTATACGTGGAAATCAATATATGTATCTAGACACTAAGTATAGCGATCATTCGTACTGATTTGATCACTGCGGTATAGATTAAACAGTATAAATTTATTTCTAGAGTTTTAACACTTTGACTGCCATGTCAACCATTAATGGGTGACAAAATTAATAGTACATGTTTAAAAATAAATTTGTACGTTAATATATTCGCTGAATTCAATTTAGTTTATATCTAAAGAATACAAGAAGGTTGATAGATAACTATATGTCATACATTTAAAGTTTTCAATCGCTGCTTCATTAAATAAATTAATTTTGATTTTATGAAATTTTTTAGGCCGTCAGTTGGGCAGTTAATCTGTTAAACATGTCGATTTCTATTTTATTGATGAAATGTTATACGTTCTTTTCATTGCAAATAAAATATTGTCAACGCGCCAATTATTATCATTTATACGTGTAGTATTATTTTGAGACTTTGCATTTTCCAATTAACAACATCTTAAAACTTTCTGACATTTAGTGTCTAACATGTACACACATATTATTTCGCTAACATAATTTTATTTGTACGTATACATTAACAAAGTCCAGGAAAGAAAGTTAAAAGGTTAATTTACTTAACAAGAACGTTTCAGAAAAATTCATTTCGCATACTACTTAGCTTGACCGTTTCTATACAACTTTTATGGCGTTTACTTTAACATTTAACACAGTTACAATTGCAACATTAAAGAAATCAGGATATTACTATTTTATATATTGTCATAATGTTTGTATTGGTATTTATATGTTATATATGCTCAGTAAAAATATGATGCTATTTACGGTGATCATTTATTGCAGGGCTGTAGATATATATATGGGAAATCGTGAAATGGAAAATCGTGAGCTTTTTCTAACATTTGACCCTGTTTGAAACCTTCTGTGACATTTACCCACTGTATCTATTGATTTAATTTTGAACGATGCGCATGTATGTAGTTTTTACCGCCTCTGTTAAATATTTTTGTTAATCCTTTCGTTGGACCTCTGTAAAATATTAGCAGTCACGAACGAAACTGTAGGCTCTGCTACCGTTCAATTGTATAATTTCATTCAATTTATCCGATATTTATTAGTTTATTCCTTTTTGTTAGTCTGTTTCTTACGTTTACATAGAGCTGTGCAATTAAAGGCTAGTTTAATAGGAATTAAAATTCCCCTATTAATCAATAAGTAAGTATTTCCGGTTCCGTACAGTACCAAATTAGACACCCCAATTTGTTCCTGTTACAACTCATTCTACAGATTTTACATTCATGAATAATTACGCGTTATAATAAAATATTTATTTCTTACGATCGTGGAACTTGATTATTTTCTTATCATATATGAATTAGATTAATCGAGTACGGTTTTCAAAGAAATCGATGATTTCGAATCCAACTGTTTGATACGGTAGATACGAGAAAGAGCTCGCGAAGCGATGTAGATTTTATTATTTTAACTCTTAATCGATCAACCGATTTTACGAGTAATTGGAACTTCGTAGAAATCATTTTAATGTCAGATAGATCACCCTAGAGTTAAAAATATCCTCGACGACTGAAAAAAAGGAAAAGAGAGCATCGATGACCCAGATAACTCTGAGAGAAATGAGCACGAAAGACAATCCTCTTTGTATAATACCCTCTTGTTGCACTCATTCAACTTGCATTCTGAACATCACCCGCTATTCTCGAAGTGCGAATAGAACCTTCTCGTGTTCCCTTTCCAATGGTTAATCAAACAAGTGAAGTAACTTACCGTAGAACATCACTAGGTCATTTAAAGCGAACTATCCCGACGTGATCGATCAATAGCTTTCAACATTTCCATACCTTAATTAATGTAGCGAGCGATAAACGGGCAATAAATGAATTTAATTTTCACCGAGCTTCTCTCCTCAAAATTTAGCGATTCGTTGAGAATAAATTGACCGGTTTTATTTATCAATTAGTTTAATCATAAATGAAATCTTTTTCACCAAAAGCAATTAATGTTGCTTTCACGATAACTTATATAATTAATAATTAATTAAATTTTGACGAGCTTGCAAATAATGGTTAATTAAAGTCACAACATTATACAATGTTATCCTTGCACCTAAAATTGATTCGAGAAAGTGTCGATTCGTTCTTAATTATATTTCGTGAACGGAACAAACAGCAATAAAATGTTTCATTTTTCTGTTCGTCATTTTGTTGAATTTTCACAGGTTTAGCGACGAAAGATAAAACGTACAATCTTTATATTCAATTGAAAAATGTTAATGACGGAAGGTGTTATTAACAACTCACGTGATTACATTAAAACATAGATGACAGCGAATATTTTTTGCAATTATCTTTTCATGAAGCCCGTTGCAAAAAAATTGTAAAAAATTCATTTTCACACCTACTACAATTATCCTATCGATCGGCGACCAGTAATTTGCTTTCACAGCATGTCCATCACCTGGTACAGCAACGTCATTGGACTTTCAGTTTCCTTGCGACGCGACAGCGTCAGATTTTATTGATTCTGCTGATCACTTATGTATGCCCTCGCTAATCAATTTGTAAAATTTCATTTATCTGTGGATATTTTAATGCGCATTACACGCCATTCGGTAGAAATATGTTCGCGTGACTCTGCGACAATAGAATTTACCTAAAAAGTGGAAAGAAACTAACAAGGGAACATATTAAAATATTCAAATGGTTCAGATGATTCAGAAAAAATCAAATTTTTAATATATTATTTAAACAAAAAACTTTTGTTAAAATTTTCTAATTGACAAACACACAATTTAAAAAAAAAATTGAAATTTTTTCGACCTCTGGTTTCTGAGATATCTAAAAAATACCCGAACTTTGAGGGCTGTTTTCACCCCCTCAAAGTGGATAGTTGCCGATAAAAAAAATACGTGTCAAATACTTTTCAAAGAACCATAAGCTCCTATAAGTTTAATCAAAATCGGATTTTCGCATCTGAATATGTTCCCGTGTAAGTTTAATTCAAAATTGTTCTATCAGTCAATCAACCTAACTTTGACATTTGAATTTCCAGAGTTTCCTCTTTCTGCTTTAATAAAACGATTCCAATAATAATAAAATCATTATCTTCGGGTATCCGAGTTAGTTTCTTCGTGTGAAACAATTGCTGCGATTTCACGTAAACTTCTATAGCATCAAAGAGTCGCTCTTTAAACTCTGAGTTACTTCGGGTGTGAATAAAATATGGAACAGACATGCTGAAGCAGCTCGAACATCTCTGTAACAGACCTTTGCAGTTTGACAAAAATTTTCTCACGTCCACCCTTTGTCTTTCCGAGCTCAGTGACAAATTTCAGAGCCATAGGAGTACTAAATTATTTATAAGGCGTATCGAGACATTTACAGCTCGTTGAAATTTAACAAACAGATACACAAGGCTACACCGAAGCGATCAACAGAACCATCAAAAGTTTATCGCTCACCT
The DNA here is from genome assembly GCA_028453745.1 of Agapostemon virescens. Taxonomy (NCBI): domain Eukaryota; kingdom Metazoa; phylum Arthropoda; class Insecta; order Hymenoptera; family Halictidae; genus Agapostemon; species Agapostemon virescens. The sequence goes on along the minus strand of CM052090.1, from coordinate 14,740,198 downwards.
TCGCAAGGAAACCGAACAAGAGTTCGGTTTCTTTTTTACTACACCTCGTATATCTTTTCACGGTGTCTCTTTCACACACGAGTCGTTCAATGCAAAAGCGGTGCAAGTGAAAAAAAGTTGACCTACTGGACACCGAAAATAAATGAAGCTGGTGCTCCTCGGACAGAAACGATCGTCTTAACCCTTGGAGTACGGAGTGGAGGACTTTAGGTCCCCCAAGATTAGTTTTTCTTTAATAACTTCGTAAATAATTTCTTTCTCTCTTTTTCCCTTTAGGTAGTCGAGTTTTATTTTAAATCCTGTATAAAAACTTATTAGTGGCATTCTATTATTAATTTATTTATAATTATAAGGTAAGTTTTTCGTTTGGGGGACCCAAGTTACCCCACTTCGTACTTTACGTTACAGAGAAATAAAGATAAAATCTAAATTGAAATGTGCCACATGCTCTAACTTTGTTTGTAATGAACATAGAACTGAAGAAAAGAAAATCGTTTGTATACAACATATTATGGATTCTAGTGACACTGAATAAAGAATTTAGTGATAACGATGGAGATGGAGCTGATGCAATGAATTATTATATTTATTTTTTTGTATTTTTTATTGTTGAAAGAAGTAAAATTGAGTTTCTTAGTTTGTGTTCCTTATTTTAATTATTAATTATAATAATAAGTTTATTTTATGTCAAAACATGAAATGTTTGAAAGTGGATAGTATTTTATTTGTTTGTTAAAAATAAATGCTGTAAATTTAATTAAATAATCGTTTTTTAATTTACTAACAGTCTTTGTAATATCAATATACCAACTTATTAACAAAACAAAACAATTTTTGTGTGGGGGACTTTAGTGACCCCACTCCACCCTTTATGTTATAAAATAGACTCCGTACTCTAAGGGTTAAAGTAAAAAGTCGAAGGAGAAGAAAAAACGACGCCTTTTTAAGAGTAGATTGAATCCAATTTAAAAAATGATTTCTAAACGGATTGCAGATTTTATACATCCGTCATAAAAATGAGTAGATGAAACTAAAAGAAAAAAACTATACTTGAATCCAAGAACAATGATATCTTTATTTTGTTAACATTATAGAAGAAAGAATGCCATTTGGCTCCCGTTTCGTCTGCTCGACGCAGGCAATATTTATCTTGCACGAAGTTCCGCAGTCTACTTATAAATCAAGCACTGCCTCCCTTTGCACTGGAACAGAAGAGCAGTCGATTCAATTGACTCGCATAGTTTTCGCATTGGACGTACCTCGCGTGTGTTGAGGCATTTCTGTACAGCATTTCGGGACGCACAATCCGAAATGGCGGAATTACGACGCGCAGTTAACCAACAGCTCGTTAACGATGTACGTTGTTGTTGTTGCAGGTCTGCAGGGTCCATAGGAGCACGATCGGCGCCCACCACGCCTCTTCAAGTAACCCCCGGTGGGCAAGCTGGTCAGCAGTCAATTAGCGGCTCTCAGCTCACCGCGGCTGCTGCGAGTACTTCTCATCCTCCGAGGAGTCCGAGCCACGCGGCCTTGAGATGTAACGACAGGTGAGTACTCGACCTTCTTCGAATCGGTCTCCCGTTTGTCAGCGATCTGTAAAGCCTGGCACTGATCTTTACCTCGTTGTACAACCTTGACGGCCCTAAGCCGCTAGGGCTTAGACATTCATCGTCTCATCTCGAAACACAGATGTCATCTACAATCTGTTA
>CM052090.1:14667393-14694555 GCA_028453745.1 Agapostemon virescens | reverse complement strand
ACGTTTGGTCTAACCTTAAAAAAGTTATCTAGGTTTGAAGAGTGTCCGAATACTTTCGTGCGCTGCTGTATGTAGAACTGAGATTTATGTGCAGTGATACAACGTAACTCTGTTACTTTGTCAATCCGATGTCATCTCATGTTTGACAATCTGTGAACTCTAAAAGAAAGTCTGAAAGAAAGCGTATGTTACGTTGAATGGGGTTATAGAACCAATTAATGATTTCTACCATATCTTTCATAGTATATTCATGGGAAAACTATTAATGTTCGCAGATGACCTCGTGTTTATGGAGGACGAGCAGTTGTTAGACGAATACGTGTTAAACGATGTGGGCAAGATATGGATTGGTCCATGGGGTAGTTCTCGTGGTAGAGAATGGGTCTTCGGGCAGTTCGATGCTTGCGTGCTTCCGGCTTGTCAATTGTTGTTGGAACGGTCTGGTATCAAGGCTGTATCCAGAGGAGATCCCATTAAAATGTGCCGAGCCATTTCGAGAATCGTAAGCCAATAAAACATAATTCCATTTATACGTAAAGGAAAGAAGTTTCTGCAAACGGCTTATATTTTCATTCCTGAAAGAACTACTTATAACTATTCAAACATTATTTGCATCGTCAATTTTGTTTGCCTTTAAACTTTCCAAACAGCTTATTCAAGTTATTAACTGGTCACTCGCCTGGCATGTTATTGTATGGAAAGGGGTTAAACGTGCACATTTCGAGAGAACTTTCCAGAACAGCTTAACGATAAATATGTGAGCTTCCACTGGAAGAACGTACGCTAATTAAACTTAATTTATTAGCTGCTCCTTCATTCGATTTTTGTATAATTATATTTTTAAGAATCTCACATCTAAATATCTGTTAATTGGTTCCATGTTATCTTACTCGGTTTGGCACCGTCCATGTTGTGATGCATTAGTCGAGCGAATAATTGTCATGCGATTGGAGAATTTTTTATCTACTTAGTAGCTACTTTTTCATTCAATTTTTGAATGAATTTATTACTCCTTTAGTCAATTTTTGAGAGAATTTATTAGCCGCTCTTTCATTCAATTTTTTTAGAGAATTTACTAGCTGCTCTTTCATTCAATTTTTGTATAATTATATTTTTAAGAATCTCACATCTAAATATCTGTTAATTGGTTTTAAGTTATCTGAGTCAGTTTGGCACCATTCAATTTGTCAAATTGTCATCCAGTTGGAGAATTTTTTATGTACTTATTAGCTACCCTTTCATTCAATTTTTGACTTAATTTATTAACTACTCCTTCCTTCAATTTTTATATACATATATTTCTAAGAATCTTATATTTCAATGTTTGTTAACTGGACCTAAGTTATCTCTCAGTCATTTTGGCAGCATCCACGATGTGATACGTTGATCTAACAATTACCTGTCATTTAGTAGAAGCATTTTTCATCAAAGTAAAGTCAACATCTTCCTATTTATCTCATAAAGTTATTGTCATTTTATTGAAAAATTACGGAACAAAATGTTTTATGATACCAACAATTCTATACGATGATATGCCCCTTAACCCCTTTCCCTACAACAACCAGTCAGACTCGTGATCAAGATTTCGAACTGAAGCTTCTAAACATAGTATTTTCTTAATTTTCTTTAGACGGAAGTAATATTTTATTTAATTGTTGATCGTATACGGTCATTGTTATTGTAAAATAAGTCGTAGGCCAAGGAGTTAACGATAAATATGTGAGTTTCCACTGGAAGAACGTACGCTAATTAAACATAATTAAATTTTCAGGTGAATTCGAACGACGACCAGGGCGTAGTTACAGGTCGCTGGGACGGTGAATACTCCGATGGCGTGGCGCCGGCCGCGTGGACCGGAAGTGTGCCGATCCTGGAGCAATTTCTGGAGACCAAAGAGTCGGTGAACTATGGACAATGTTGGGTGTTCGCTGGAGTAGTATCCACTGTGTGCCGAGCCCTTGGAATACCATGCAGGGTGGTTTCGAACTTGGTTTCAGCCCACGATGCAAACGCTTCGCTGTCTGTCGATCGTTATTACGACAAAGACAACGAGGAGCTGGAATACGATCCAAACAACCTCGACGGGGAGGATTCCATTTGGAATTATCATGTCTGGAACGACGTTTGGATGGCGAGACCAGACTTGCCTAAAGGGTACGGAGGCTGGCAAGCGGTCGATGCGACACCTCAAGAAACCTCCGATGGCGTTTACCAATGTGGTCCAGCTTCCGTTGAGGCTATCAGGCAAGGTGCTGTTGGATACAATTATGACGTAACATTTATGGTGGCTTCGGTGAATGCTGACCTTATGAGGTGGAAGGAAGACCCGGAAAGTGAGATGGGATACTCGAAGATCGACTGTAACAAGTACCAGTGAGTATTCACGCGTGTTGGTTCGATTGGATTAACCCTTTGCATCGAAGCAATTTTAATTCCATAATCAAGACAGTTCTTTCGATCCAGAATATTTTCATTCTTTGTCATGTTTTTTTATATTATGAGCATGAAGTTGTACTTACTTTCTCATAAAACATTCGTTTTTTAACTATTTTAACTATTATTTTTTTTAACTCTTTGAGCGTCATCAAACTTGATGATCAATTTTTACTACAATTTCTTAGGTAAAAATTTGATTAAGGTCTAGGAGGCTATTCAAAATCTTGCAAAAGTCTTTGTTATTGTGAACCTCGTCTTTTCGATATTTTTTTATTGTTACATTAGTTGTTTTTGAAATAGTTGGCAGAGTTATAAACTTAGTTTATTATTTATGAGTTATAATATATAGAAGAATGTTAACCCTTCATTGAAATTGTGGAACCACCGCGGTCCTATTAAAAATTTCAATAGCTACCTAGTGTGCAACTATTAATAATGTAACAATTTGTAGTTAATGTAGGTAAAATTTTATTCACGGAACATGTGTTTATACTATTAGATATCTTGATGGTAACGATCTTTTCCTACTTTTGAGAAAATAAGCCGTAACGACGTAACAATTAACATATTTAAACAGTTACGCAAGGTCGTTAAAACCGCTCGATAGTTTAGTAAACATCGTTTCCACAGACATTTAATTTTTGTGTCTTAGTCACCTAACCCGTTCTAAATTCATTGCTGCATTGGTAATCGTGACCTTCGAATCGCGATGAATGCCACACACCGTTAATTTACATAATCTTCACGCGTGCGACAACGAAATATTTATGCAAATACTTGGGACAATGGTTATTTCGAATTGTATAAGAATTGCATTCTCAAAGACTGTGCGTGATTCTTTTCGAAACTGATATCGTATTAATTGACCGGTTAAATCAACGTCTTACTTTGTTAGTAAAGAAAAAAATTTTTTTTTAATAGTATTGGTCGCATGGTATTGACGAAAGCACCTTGGATCTTCGATCCCAATGGCGACAGAGACAAAGAGGATATAACGTGGCTGTACAAGGCAAAAGAAGGTACGTGTGCATGATTATTTTTGAAATAAAAGTTTCTTGGGTAAACCGTTGAGAATTTGTAGAAGGTTATCTTTGTGTGTTTAAACTCGTAGCACATTTTTTTTTATTACGGTTTAAAGATGGGTTTCAGTTTTGAATAAACATTTATTTTTTGATGAATAAAATCGCTGTTACTTTTTAAACGATTGCAATTTTTGGATTTGGCTATGACGAAGCATAGTGTTCCATTTATTTTGACGGAAAAATTATGGTTCCCCTGGTAGCCATGTCGGAAAGTTCGCTTCGTGACATTGTGAATGCTAACTATTCAATGTCACTAGTTAATTCACATAGTTTGTGGATTAAAGTATGTAGCTTAAGTTATAGGCAACGATTCTTCGATGAAGAATTCCCCATATTATTATCTCTGTGGTTTTCTATGTTTATGGGTTATTTCACGCCAAGCGGATCACTTTTGTACATCAAATCAAGGATTTTGTTTAAATTGAGATATGTTATAGTCTATGGTCTAAAATAGGAGGGGTTTAAGTCATCATTCTTCTATTTTCGAAATTTTTTAAACGATGCAGAACCTCAAACTTTGCGGTTTTTACAAAACGACCTTCGGAAAAAAATTTTTATCTCCGTTATTATTAACCGCAGAAACTTTTTTTTTAGTTTTGATCGTAAAAGACGGTTCTTTTTAACTAATATTTTAATTTATTCGTATTGTCATTTTTGTAACGAAAAAATATTAAAAATAATTTTATTTTGCAAATTTAACTAAATGCTCACATTTTTAAAAATCGGAAAAATATGTCCATATTCTGTATTTCTTTGCCTTTCGATTCCAATTATAAAAAAGGTGGACACTTTAAAATTAAAGTCAGGACAGCCAATTGAAGGTCAGGCGTCCAGCAATTCAGTCAAGTAAGCCACTCATCTGGCAATCTTAGTAAATTCGATATTTTTTGTACTATGAACTATACTAAATATATTGTGTATGTCTCGAAGATCAACATGTATATGCTTATCTGTGTTCTAATTCACTTTACTGGTGTTATTTATACTTTTATAATATTATTTGCCCACTCTCTGCCAATGATACTTTCTATGCAATAATTCAATTTAAATTTGTTGATTTGTTCCTTTTCAAATTATATACAAAAAGAAAGTGTCATCGTTCGTTGGAAACCACGAGAAGGTGGCGGGTCTAATCCATTAGGAAGGGTAAAGGAGAGAAATGATATGGAAGTATGGATGTGGTTATTACGAACATGAGTACATATGTAGATATTACAACCCGTTCAAATAAAACGATTTTCGGTAATTTTGTTGAATTGGTGTCGAACTCAATTCGATAAAATGATGGAAAAACGTATCGTCTGTACGAGCTGTTAGACCACGTTGAAGTGCGTTTCATCTACATCACTGGAAAGTATTTTTGCGGAAATTTGAGACTCAGAAATTGGCACAAAGCTATGGTAGCTTCTAGTGCCTTTAATAGTTTTGGACTTTTGAAAACGATTTTCTAAAGACAACGAATGATATTTCTGTTCTTCACTGGTAACAAAACTGAATGTAATATTATGAATATTGCTTACGGCCCAATCAAATAATTGTTTCGCGTCAGTAATCTGATTATCATACGGTCTTTGTAAACTGGCACGTGCAGCGAGTCGTTTAACTGTTCCACCAATTCCATCACAGAGACTTTTACCGTAAGCAGTTGCAAGAAAGTGCCATTCTGCATTCACACCAAAATCGCTATTATGATGCATAAGATTTATAAAATTTTTCGTATTTTTATATTGGGCAGCAGCACCATCCGAAAAATATGTTACTTTTTTTATACTATTCTGGAAAAGTATATTAATATGAGCAATTAACCGATTTACTAAGATTGCCAGATGAGAGCAATGGCACGGGCTAAGAATCGCTGCGCGCCGCGGCTCACGACTGAATTGCTGGACGCCGCGACCTTCAATTGGCTGTCCTGACTTTAATTTTAAAGTGTCCACCTTTTTTACAATTGGAATCGAAAGGCAAAGAAATACAAAATATGGACATATTTTTTTCGATTTTTAAAAATGTGAGCATTTAGTTTAATTTGCAAAGTAAAATTATTTTTAATATTTTTTCGTTATAAAAATGACAATACGATAAACTAAAATATTAGTTAAAAAGTTAAGTTTATTAGTAAAACTAAAAAAAAAGTTTCTGCGATTAATAATAACGGAAATAAAAAATTTTTTCCGAAGTTTGTTTTGTAAAAACCGCAAAGTTTGAGGTTCTGTATCTTTTAAAGAATTCCGAAAATAGAAGAATGATGATTTACCCCCCCCCCCTATTTTCGCATAAACTATAACATATTTCAATTTAAACAAACTTCCTGATTTGATGTACAAAAGTGATCCGCTTGGCGTGGAATGACCCTTATACTAAAATTATGTTTTACTAAAAATTTCATGTTAACAAAATTCGTGAAAGTTATACGTAATGTCGAAGAAAGGAACGATTTTTCAGTAGCTAAAACGGATACATTTTTCTCCGTAGAACGTGTGAGGGTAGATAAATCGATTAAACGATTTCCCACGAATTTTTCAACTAAGTGAGTAAAATGTTAAGCATAAATATTTCCTTTGCAGGTACCGAAGCGGAGCGTTTAACGTTGCTTAGAGCAGTTCGGAGTACCGAGGTCGCTAAAAGATTCTATTCTTTGCCCTCTCCTGCTGAAGAAGATGTTGAATTCGATCTTGTGGACCTTGACCGCGTCAACATAGGTCAGCCATTCGCTGTCGTATTAAATATGAAGAACAAATCGGACAAGCCACGAACTATACAAGCCATTTTATCGGCTGGTAGCGTGTACTATACCGGAATCAAAGCCAATTTAGTGAAAAGAGCGGCCGGTGATTTTATTCTTCAGCCCCATGCAAGTGAGTTTACAAGAACGCGTTCAAAGTTGCTGCATATTCTTCTAGAAAAGTAGTTTTTAACCTTTAGCACTCCAATGGCGCCTATGAGGCGACGCTAAAAATTATCATACTATTATTCAAAACAACTTTTACATCTTTGTATTTGAGAAATCTATAAAAATTGAAGAGTGCCACGTAGAAGTTAGGATAATGAACTTATGCACGACAGGAAATGAACAATGTACAATGGAACTATACTAGGTCCAAAACTGTCTCGATTTTAGAATTAAAATTGCTTCGAGTGCAAAGGGTTAAACTTATTTACAAATTTTCATTAGACGTAGCTTTGAAGGTTTTTCAATCTTCTGCTCGGGTTGGATTGATTCGAACAGTTTGCAAGAATTAAAATCCGATAAAGCTGTTATGTTTTACTTGATTAGGCGAACAATTGAAGCTCGCAGTCACGGAGGATGATTATCTGGATAAGCTGGTGGAGTATTGCATTATGAAACTATACTGCATTGCTACGGTCAAGGAAACCAGACAGACATGGGCTGGCGAGGACGACTTTCAGGTCTTGAAACCCAACATTACGGTCAAGGTAAACCAATCGATCGAGGCTAGTACCTGGATTTTCTACGAACGGTTTTTATCATTTCTAAATACCGGATATAACAAATGCTGTACGTGTTGTTAACGTTTTCCATACGACCTATTTATTCGTGTCATTGGTGTCATAGTGTCGACAGTTTTCTTATAGAAGATGTGCACATTCTAATCCAGATATATCCAAACGTTTAGAGAATTTATAAAATAATGATAAAACTATTCGTTGTTTTTTGACCACTTTAAGATGTTGAAAACGATGCGACGTCACTCATAAATGTCTTCTAATGTCTTGACGATTTGAATCTCTAAAACAAAAATTTATTTGCCATGAATTCTTCGGTGATCACACCAAAGTTGAGCTACTGCAAAACACGCAGTTCTTTATCGTAGTAAAATTGAATGTATCGTAATCATCATGTAGAATGTAAGTGACTAATTTTATTGTTTTCAGATCGACGGAGAACCTACTGTAGGTCAACCGTCAACGATCAGTCTCAGCTTTATAAATCCTTTGAGAAGGATGCTGACGGAGTGCAAATTCAATTACGCAGGGCCAGGGCTTACGAGAAACAAGACATTGATGTTCCGGAACGTTGAACCGGAAGAGCATGTTTACGTGGAGCATCAACTGGTTCCACAAAAGGCTGGACCACAAAAGATTATTGCGACTTTTACCTCAAAACAGTTGCTAGACATTACAGGATCAGCTTCCGTCGAAGTTCTCGACTTGGACGAGTAAAGTTTTTCTTCCATTGATATTTTTTATCGTACCTCAGAATTAATTTTGTGATGACACGAGACCATTTATAAAAAATACCTTAATCGTTTATTATAAGTTGATGACTATAATAATGTGCGTGCACCTAACTGTTCCAGAACAGTTACAGAAACATTCAGTTAGGTGCTCCGTTATTTCTATACGGCTTTATACGTAAACATTAGGTTATATTCATAAAAATCATACCATTGTATCTCGCCATTTGGAATTTTATCTCCTGTATTTAGTTTTAAATGTTCATTTTATATGTTTTATCGCATTCGTATTGCACCAGTATACAATAAATAAACGTATAAAAAAGTATGTTTAGAATTTGGTGACATTTAATCTTGAATTCTTTTAAACATTGATTTTCAAATCTTCGCGTACTTCCTTCACTTTTAGAATTATTTAAAAAAATTATTTTTACAAGGATCTATAGATTTGTTATTTTATAAAAAAATGTATGAAAGGTAGTCGCCAAATTATTTCATGTTTAATTATTCATTACCGTAGATTAAGAGCAACATGTCAGTGCTGTGCTTGTTGCTTTCATTCCACGTTAAGATATGATATCATTTCTTAAGAAAGAGATTGTCTAATCGAAGCGATCACAGCAAACCTAAGAATAACTGGGATCGATCTTACGCATGACTCCGTGATAGAAATGAGAATGATAATGCGAGGAATGATGCACGATTTCCTTTACTGTATAATAATTAGATTCCTGATAAAGATGAACCATTATTATTTATTACTTTTATATTTACAAAAGATTTCTAATATTGCAATTCCTATTTTATATGAATGATCAATTGGACCGTTTATTTTGAAAGTGGTGTAAATCCTTTTTTAAAAAAACTGAGATATGACGTAATTTATGCTTAATTTAGTGTAAACTTTTTGTTTACAACTAGTTACTATTTAATATCTTAAAAAATGCCTATGCTTTGTTCAATTTAAAGTTGGCCGGTAAAAGAAATTGCGTAAGCATTGATTATGAAAGTGGTGTAAGTCCAATTTCCATAGACAGAAAAAATGGCATTACGAAAAAAGAATTTCCTTTACACACCACAGGATTATTATGACGTTAGAAACCAATGTAGACAACATAATAAATTTATTTTACACGAAATGAAACGAGAGAATTTCGTTTCAACAAAAAATCTACAAAATACAATTAAAAAACAGATAAGAAGAAACACTAATGGAGAAAAAGTAAATTGGTTGCAAATATGTTGGATGAGATTTTGCAAAAGTCCACCGTATACTATTTTATAAAAAACATCAATGGAGGACACAGAATTTAAGACTCTAAATTTATCACCTACATGTCGGGGAAGACCGCCAAAATTTGAAAAAATCGTCGTGGCGCCTTTGTATCACGATGGCAGGCCTATTACATATGAAAAATATAAGGATGTATAGCAGCTATTACCTTGTATACCTCCTGTGCATCATGAATATTTCAAAATACTACCACATGAAGAGCATAATTAATTAATAATACCAATATCTTGTGTTAAGTTTAACAATATATAAATATAATTAACGTTCAAAATAAAAAATACTAATTCTATTTTATTTCTTGTTATTATTTATAAACAAAATTGGATTAATATGAAATATATTGTAAGTGATATTTGTTATTTCAAAATTGAAATTAAATGATATTTACAATTGATTAATTATGAAAGTGGTGTAAGTCCATTTGCAGCCTGAAAATATATATTATTTTAGTTAAATTCGCCTAAAAGAAATTTATATAATCAAATTACATATTGATAAATTGGTACAAACATTCCCAGACTTCACATAATTAACCTATATTTTTTAATTGTCAGATCTGCTAACATTTAATTTTTTCGAAACAAAAGAAAAAGGACTTGCACCACATTCAAAATAAACGGTCCAATTATTCTATCATTTATACTTCTCGATTATACTTCTGACAAATCAAAATAACAGACCCAGTAAAAATGTACGTTAAAAACATTTATAAGTCGTCGAAAAAACATTGAATTACCTGACATGGCGCAGCAGAATGAAAATTTTAATAGTTTGACGTTTTAAATCAGTAGTATAATATTTGCACACATTTTATATTTGTAAAAACAATTTTATTATTATATCGATTACTTTAACACCACTATCTTTCGTATAGATACAAAATGTGATATTTGATCAACAAAAATATCCAACTACAAATCAAACAATGTAACAGGACGTTTACAATTTTTTGTATGGATACAAAATTCGATATTTAATCAACAATGTAACGTCGCGTTACAAACATTGGTAAAACCGATACAGAAACGATAGAAATCATGCAACAACCTCGCAAGTAATCGTGAATTGCAAACACCAAAATACAATTGAGCACATGACACCGTAAGCGAGCATCAACAAACTTTTTCTAGAGAACAATGAAATTGAAAATCTCTTTTTCTCATTCTCCGTTCTCGAAAATTCTATACGAATCTTAGAACGAGTTCTGCTTGAGACTGTTTGAACGCAATCTACCCGCGTCAATTCTGTATCGTCCATTTTTTGGATCATTAATTCCATCAACGATTTCACAATCCTCAAGACGGCAGTGCTGGACGAGTTTTCACATGTTCCTAAATCAATATCATTGGACACATTCCTTAGGTTCGACGAAACATTTGTACTCGGCAACGAAACGGATTTCGAAATTTCGTATTCAGACTCGTCGCTCAAGGACGCCATTTCCGTTCGTGATAAAATCTCGACGTCAAACTTGCAAGAATCGTAATTGTCTTTTGCAATAACATCGATACTATCTATCGTCGACAGATCTCTTGACTGTACACATTTTCCTATCATTTCAAGCATTCTTCTCTCTTCTTCTTCTTCCCTTAACTTATTCTCCATATGCTGTTGGTAAATGTAAATGGCCCTGTACATGTTTTGCGCCCTAATCGCAGCGCTCTGTAGAGTCGCTATCGTCTCCAAAGAAATAACTTTCTCAAAATGATTAAATTCTGAGTCCATCGTCGCACAGCAATTTGAATGTTTAGAACATTCTGAAAATTGCGAACAGCTCGACGCCATCGACGAGCATGACTCGCGGTAACTTAACTCACGACCGCCGCCATTTTCTTCGCATACCAGAGCTCCGTCACTCAAATCCTCATCCAATCTTTTGACATAACAATGAATTCCCGTCGAATCTTGGTCACCCTTAACACACATTTTCTTCGAACAAATTTCATTCCATGTATCGATAAAATTTGCAACATTCTTACAATAATTATCATGAGTCTCTTTCTGTAAATTAGACTCGTGCCATTCTGTAGCTGTTAGTTTCGAGGCAGTTACCGATGATTCTGTTATCGACGAAGCATCTACCAAATTACTTTTACCTGTAAGTTTTGCTGCACCTTCGATTTCCCTGCAACAATCGGTTGCAGCGTGTTTGCTTGAGGTAATTTCTGTCTGCGTTTCTATCGTTTCTTTTTCTGGTTTCAACGACAATGGAATATCCTCCTCGATGGTTGTTTGTATATTCTTCGTCCGTGTTTCCCGAAGACTCGTTTGAACCGACGAGTCTCTGTTGTTCGTCTCTGTGCACGTTGAAGCGTCTTTCTTCTCAGGTACGGAAAGCTTCAAGCTATCTTTACCATTCCGATCCAAGCTCTCCATAGCATCTTTCGAATCTGCAGAATTTTGTTCGCAACTCTGCACGATTTCTTTCAACGTGTCTCCCTGACAATGAGAACTCTCCGGCGAATCTTCAGAACATTCGCCGCGTTGTTCGTTAAGCGTTATCACGTCTGCTAAGCTGAAAGACTTCGTCTTCAAGCCACCGCGACACTTCCGCTTGTCTTTCATGCATTGTTCCGCTCTGTTCAACAAATTCACGTCCACCCCTTGGTCGCGAAGAAATTCCTTCAGTATAGTTAAAGACATCGCATGCGAATTCGCACTTGCGTTAAGAGGCGATGAATTTTGATAGCTTTCTTCTTTAACCGTTGTCGAAACCCTCGGCGTATTCGATTCTTCTCGGCGTTTTTGGTTGTTCGAGGATCCGATTTTCTCTGTATAATTTGAACCAACCTTAAAGTATGCTGTGCATTTGGTGTTGGCTGTGTCAGCGAAATTAGAATTAGTTTTCGATTGTAAATGTTTAAGATTCAAGTTTGATTTCGAGTCAATCGCCTGATCTTTAACAATAAAGGGTGAAGTACAACGTGGTGGTGGAACAATTGTCAGAGAACGTTCAGGAATCGTTTTTATCAGTCGCTGAGTTTTATCGAACACCTTGTCAGCATCTTTAGATCGAGTTGCGAGAACTCGATTTGAATCAATGTTCCTCGTAGGTTCATCCTGCGGAATCTCTATTTCTTCCTCGATCGAAATTGGCTTCGTCGATCGTTCTACACTAAACGAGTTCGTTTCACTTTGATGATTATCAACCACCGGTTTGTTTGTATTTCTCTTGTCTTTTTTATTACCTCGGGTGGATTTTATAATTTCTTGCAACAGTTTCAAAACTTTTGCTTCTTTGAAGCTCTTCTGTCGATTGACCCTCTCGGACAATGTCTTCTCGGAGCACGGGGATTCCGATCGACAAGAGGATCCGTTGTCTTCTTTGAAACACACTTTCAACGCTCTTGATTTTGATTTCAGCTTAGAAGTCGCTTCCAGATTCGTAATGTATTTTCTACCCGATTGTTTAGAAGGGTCGATCGTCAAATTAGGCGGTTTGTATTTTTTAAACTCTCCTGGCCGTCCATGTTTCCCTTCCCTGAAAACAGTATCGTTCGTATACTACAGAATTATTTAAGAATCAAAATATTGTAATACGAAATAGCACTTTTAAAAAGTCTTTATCAAAATCATATTGAAAAGTCACTGACGAGACAGTTTTTGATCAGGTAGAACACTATTACAGTAAGATCCCGTTTAACGTTGCTCCGCTTAACGCTGTTTTAGTATTACGCGGTAGTATTGGGATTCCCCTAAATCGCACACTGTATTGATACTTGTTGTATATGTGTGCAAATTAAACGGCCATGCACCAACCAAAAGCGGTGCACTATATATATAACGACGGTATACACTATGTATCTTTTTCAACGCTCTTTTGTTAGTTTGTCCAGAATAAAGGTTCCAACTGTATTCCCCGAAGTAACAGTCACAGTACCAACGCATCTTTCCTGCGTCACAGTTGATTTATTAGCCGTCATCAACGTTACTAGGTATATAAAGATATAAACATAATATTTTATTTTATTGTGATAAATTAGGCAATTTTTAGTTCTTACGATGGGTGATTGCAAAAAAAATGAAAGTAAAGCGACAAGAAAAAGCATTTCGCTGGAAACTAAAATTCAGGTGTTAAGACGATTAGATGCAGGCAAACGACAATCTGATATCGGCACTACATTAAATTTGACGACTTCAACAATACGAACAATTTTCAAAAGTAAAGAAAAAATCGTGTCATCAGCAACTACAACCACAACGACTTCTGCAACAAAAATTACCCGTTCTAGAAGCAATGTGATTGAGGAAATGGAAAAACGACTTTCCATCTGGATTGACGATGAAGTTGAACGCAATATGCCATTGAGTCAAGCAATTATAATGGAAAAAGCGAGAACAATTTTTAACTACATTCAGAATGATAAAGGCGACACCAGTGAAAATTTTGTCGGTAGTGAGTGTGGTTTCATCGATTTAAAAATAGAAACTATCTTCATAACATACAGATTACTGGAGAAGCGGTAAGTGGAGATACAAAAGCAGCTGCTGCATTTCCAGCGACATTAAAAGCAATCATTGAACGATGGAATTATCCTCCTGAATTAGTTTTCAATTTTGATGAAACGGACCTTTTTTGAAAGGGAATGCCAAAACGTACATTTTTGTCCCGCGAAGAAAAGCGAGCACCAGGATTTAAAGCTGCAAAAGATCGTTTAACACTTCTATTGGGTGGTAACGCTAATGAAGACTTTAAATTAAAACCACTGCTTATCTATCATTCCAAAACCCCAAGAGCAATGAAGGGAATTTCAAAATCAACTTTACCAGTAATTTGGGAGTTCAATAAAAAATCTTGGATCACTATGAAAATTTTCCAGAATTGGTTTACCGAACATTTTTGCCCATCTGTTAAACGCTACTGCGAATTTAAAAACCTAGAACCGAAAGCTTTACTTTTGATTGGTAATGCTCCAAGCCATCCAACGCATTTGTCCGACTTAACAACATGCATTCCAGTAGAAGTGGTTTTTCTGCCGCCAAATACAACTTCGTTGATCCAACCAATGGACCAAACCGTAATATCAAATTTTAAAGAATATTATCTCCGGCGGACATTTCGACAACTGATTGATAAAACCGATGAAAAAGATAAACAATCTATTAGAGATTTTTGGAAAAACTACAATATCATGGATGCTGTAGACAACATCAATCTCTCCTGGAATGAGGCGACCGAGAAATGTTTGAAAGGGGTATGGAAGAATGTATGGCCGGAGCTAAGCAAAGATGTTGACATAAGAGAATCCATTGTTGATGTCGACGAAATTGTCAAGCTAGCTGATAAAACAGGGTTGAATAATACAAATGCGCAGGATATTAAAGAATTACTGCAAGTTATAACTGGTGAAAGTCTTTCCAACGACGATCTTAAAGAATTCGTAGAACAACAAGTGCACGAAGACGACGAAGTTAGCGTTTCCGAAGATGAGGACTCTCAATGGATTTTCTAAAACAAAGTTTAGCCATTATAACGGAAATTATGGATCATTTTGTACAAAATGATTTAAATTTTGATAGAAGTTCAAAGGCAAGACGAAGTGTCATTGATGCGGTATCTTGTTATCGACAACTGCTTGCTGAACGAAACAGGAAAAGACAGACGACTTTAGATCACTTCGTCACAAAAAAACAAAGAATATCAAATGAAGAAGAACCTTCCTCGTCATAAACATGAGATCCTTATTCGAACTTTTTTTTATCTTCATGAATTTTTTATGAATAAAAATCGATATTAACAATAAATAAGTCTATACTCAATGTATTAAAAAGTATTTAACAACAAATGTTACAAAATATATAAAACAAAAAAAGAACTGATAAATTTTCTTATTCTCTGCTCTTTTTCACTGATCTCCATTACATATTTACATATGCACGTGTTAAGTTGCCTCGTTTAACGCTGTTTCGTTTAGCGCCTGGAACTTATTGGAACGTATCCCCCGCGTTAAACGGGGTCTTACTGTACATGTACTTATAAACTGCACATTGTAGTCCAATGAATCATGAATTGATTTAATTGTGCAATAGTTATTATCGATACGATTATATAGTATTTATCACAAGAGCTTCTGTGATAATAGTGATATTTATGTACAGACTCCTAATGAATCGTTACAAGTTTTATGAGGCGACAAGACCTGCGGTGCTCCATTTACGCAAATATAAATTTTGATAAAATTTATTGAAAAAATATCATTTTAGCAAAAGCATTTTAGACGAAACTTTGATTACACGTCATAAAACCCTTACTTCGTATTATCCGTTAATTGATTCGTTCTTTCGTTAACTTGCACAACTACTGGTCGGTTTTTCTGCGTCAAGGTGGTAGTACTGCTCGAGGACGGAAGTTTCACCACACCACCCGGTCTCCATACCGGATGTGGATTATTAGCAACGCGATACCTTTGCCGAGGCATTGGCTGTTTTGATTGCTCAAAGTTCATACTTTGCGTGGGTTTCTTGAGTTGCTTAGCTTTCTCAGGATAGCGAGCGTTGTCATTTATTTTTCTTTCAACAGCTTTGAATGGCTCAAGAAGCGAATGTTTCTCTGCATCTTGACATCTTTGGATATTCAACGATTTCGTCGATGCTTTAGATTTTGGATGCTTCGTTGTGTTGTATTTATTCAAGCTAATGTTGTCGTTCAGTTTTCTTTCAACCGTTCTCACTGGCTCGTTAAATGAGAGTTTCTCTGCGTCTTGGTGCCTTTGAGCGTTTATGAATTTCATCGTCATTTTGGATTTTGGTGGTTTTATTGTATTGTGTTTGTTCGAAGCAACGGACGTCTGCATTACAACGTTACTCTCTTTTCTTGCTGAGTTCACTTTTGGTCCTTTCGATTCGACGACGGCATCTTTTCGCCTAAAACTTTAGCAATTTAAAATTTTGTTAGTGACGCTACGAATGTTGGAGTTTATCGAAGGCGTTGCTGAAATGTTGAAAAAGGTTAGGAACGTCTGAAGTGATTTACGTTTGTAGAATTCATGAAGCATTCGATAGTCTTTCAAAGTTAACGCGTATTATTGAAAATAGTTGGAGAATTAAAGGATAATTCATTAACTTCTATTAACTTAATCAACTTAATTGCCTTGGGTTTTCAACATTCTCCTTCTCCTCGTTTTCGGATATAACGGTTCTCAGTTTGTCTGAAATGTTTTGTATTATATCACTTATTTCGCAAAGTCCATCATTCCAAATCGAAACAACTTCGTTCATCAATATTCTCTGAGTCAAAAGCGATTGTTCATTACATTCGGCGAACAACACTCAATTTCAATTCATATTTTATAACTCACTTTCTTATACAAATTCCTTTCTTTGCACAATTTCAACAAGAGGCTATCTATCTGCCGCTCTGTAAAAATGTGGATATTAAAAATTTAATAACGGGGCATATATACGTATTTATTTTTTGAAAAAGGTATAAATATCTTGATACCTTGTTTTTCCAAAACCAATTTATTCTGATCCACTGCTTTCGCTAATTTGATAACCAAATTCAACAAGCTTCTAGCTATCGTCGATTCAGCTTTGTAGCTGTCGTGCGAATCGTGAATATAACTTTTACACCTATATGGAAAAATTATTCAAAGTCATGTAGATAAATTTTCTATTTACACAATGTTTATAAAGTCTTTAAATATCCCAATGATTATTTAAAACTGCAATGTTTTGGTTTGGGTATATTAACTTCATACAGGGTGTTTCGTCTAAAACAGGACACCTAAATATCTCTACTACCTCTGAAAATACGAAAAATGTTGCTTACGTAATCTAAATGGTTTCAAAAGACGAATCAGATGGAAGAATCGTTTTTAATAAATTGTAATTTTTAAATCGTTTCTCCAAGGTCACTCGTGTTTTTTTTACATATATATACACAGTTTTTGTTGTTGTATGTTATAGCAAACATTATTGTGCATACATCCATGTTTAATAGCACGACCTTGAAATGACCGTGAACTCTAAAATTTGCTAATAAATGCAGAACTTTCTTTCAACGACATTTCAGATTTCAACGATAACAGGAATTCGACTATGAACTTGAACTTGTAAATAAACACATTGTATCATTCGTCTGCGTACATAGAGAGTGAGAGCGATATGTATTTAAGAGTTTGCTCACTGCTAGATTTCTCAGTGTATCGACAAGCGATCCATAATGCGTTATTCAGAACAGGAGAAAATTTAAATGGTTTTAATTTACGGTAAAGCTCGAGAATGTCTAAGAGAAGCAATACGAATTTACAACGACAGATTTCCAGAACGTTCTTGTCCATCACGTTCTGCATACTCAAGTATTGTTAAAACATTTTGTGAGACTGGTAGTGTCAACAGAAACATTCGTATGAGACGTAAGACTGTTACTCATGCAGCAAATGTGAACAATATCATCGCGAAAGTAAATCAAAACTCGCATGCTAGTATAAGGCAACTTGGACGTGAAACTGGTATTAGTGTTACAAGCATATTCCGGATTCTTCATTCGCAAAAATTTCATCCTTTCCATTTATCTCTTTACCAAGAGCTCCATGGAAGAGACTTTGAAAACCGCGTGCACTTTTCTCAATGGGGTATACGGAAATATGAAAGTGATGAAATGTTTTTCCAAACAGTATTGTTTACGGATAAAGCATCCTTTACAAATCATGGTCAGGTGAACCTCCAGAACAATCATTATTGGTCGATTGAAAATCCACGATGGTTTAGACAACTCTATAAGCAGAGACCATGGACCATAAATGTCTGATGTGGTCTTCTAAATAATAGGATAATTGGGCCGTATTTTATCAACGGTACGCAAACTGGGCAGAAGTATGCTAAATTTTTAGAACATATTCTACCAAGTTTATTAGAAGATGTACCATTTAGGGACCGACTAGTATTATGGTATCAACACGATGGGTGTCCAGCACACTTTTTCCATATTGCAAAACGTGTCCTCAACGAAAAATTCCCAAATCGTTGGATGGGACGCAGTGGACCTATATCATGGCCGGCTCGTTCACCCGATCTCACCCTACTTCATTTTGTCTTATGGGGGACATTAAAGGGTACAGTTTATCAAGATCTGTCCACGAAGCCAGAAAATATGAAGGAACGAATAATTGCAGCATGTGCTGATATGAAACCTGAAATCATCGAAAGAGCTGTAGAATCTGTCGTTTTTCGCCTAAGGAAATGTATCACAACGGAAGGACATCATTTCGAACACTTATTGCAGTAATAAATGTGATTATTTACACGTTCAAGTTCATGGTCGAATTCCTGTTACCGTTGAAATCTGAAATGTCGTTGAAAGAAAGTTCTGCATTAATTAGCAAATTTTAGAGTTCACGGTCATTTCAAGGTCGTGCTATTAAACATGGATGTATGCACAATAATGTTTGCTATAACATACAACAACAAAAACTGTGTATATATATGTAAAAAAACACGAGTGACCTTGGAGAAACGATTTAAAAATTACAATTTACGAAAAACGATTCTTCCATCTGATTCGTCTTTTGAAACCATTTAGATTACGTTAGCAACATTTTTCGTACTTTCAGAGGTAGTGGATATATTTAGGTGTCCTGTTTTAGACGAAACACCCTGTATAACACACTTTTGTAATAAGTATCGTGATTTATTATAGTTATATTATTAAATAAACTAACGAAAACGTATAGGACAGAATAGTAGTAAACGCTTGAAACTGAAACTTAGAATATAAATATATTTCATTAAATTAAAAAATGATTAATTAAACATAGAAAAACATTAAATTATTAGGAAAAGGAAAAAGAGAAACGCCATATGAAATATTGCAACGAAATATTTTTAAAATAGCATTTCACTCATAAAAATATAACAATTACGTGTCACTTTATTTCGATATGATCTTCCATACCTGGAAATAATTCTGTCAAGAAGCCGCAGGGGCAACGTCGAACGAACCGAATCGATTGGACTCGTGTCCTGCAACTGTATCCAAATGTTCTCCATTTTTTGAAAATGAGTATACAACTGTTCGTGAATTTTCGACAACAAATTGCATATTTTTATATTCCCATAATCAATACTTAAGTTCGCATTTTTCTCGATCACTCCATTGCTGGCGTCATCGACAGCATACTCCGTTGTCTTCCTTTTACTAGTACGACCTCCTCCATTTTGTCTATCACTTACTCGAATCATTTCGATCTTATTCAAAATATTTTTTGCTTCGTCCCGTTTTACAAAATCGGCCTGTAAATTTTCTTGTAAATTTCCACTTTCCACTTCAGAATCCAATTTCCTTTGGTTTCGGTTAATTATTGCGTTGTTTCTCGTAAACAAATTAATGTTAGACCCAGTGGTAGCGTTAGATCGATCGCGTCTGGATTTCGTGACACTATTTTCATTCGATTTGCTTGGATATTTATCAAAGACATCCGTGTTTTTGACGTCTGCTTTCAAGGAAGACATTCCTTCGTCTTGGCCATATTCTTTCATTCTAATCAAATCTTTCATCAGAATTCTTTCAGACTCGCACACGAAGGTTTCGTCGTTCTCTGTACACGATTTTTGAGATTTCGAGGAATCAGAATCGCTTGCAATCGCAAAATTATGATCCATTTTATCACGTTCCAGATAATTCATAAGCTCCGCAGATCTTTTCAGAACTTTCCTCGATTTTTCTTTCGACGAACGCTTCTTCTTTCCTTTCCTCGTCGCACGCGATTTCTTGCTGTCATCGGAAGACGTGTTGAAGTCAATGTCGTCTCTCACTATACTTGATTCGAAGGTCTCTCTTTTTTCTTCGGCAAGTTCTACAGCTTTCGACTCACTGCGACGCTGTCTGTTTGAAGCTGTTCGTGTTAAACGACCATACTCGCAGGAGCTATCACCCTGTCCACATTTTGCTTTTGCTAACGGAGGAGCATCGTTCCCAACAATCGTAGATGTCGAAGATTTAGTAGGCTCCTTTGAAAAACTGGTCGCCGAGCATCCTTCTCGACTTATGTCCGAGAAAGTTCTACAAAGTTCAGGAATGTTCTCTTTGTTTCCAGGATAGATCTGCACCAACTCCAAAGGACAACCGAAGAGAGCTTCGTTTATTTCCGTTGTATCATTCGCGGGCAATTGACTTTTCTTTTTCCTAGAGACATAGTTAATGCTATTCGAAAGTTCTGTTCCGTCGTGGGCCTTCCGAATTTTGTCGGAAGCTTCGTCGACGACGTTCGAAGGACACGTCGCTTCCTGTGAATCGAACTTGGTTTCGGACAGCGTGCTTCTAGACTCCGTTTTTCCGTTAGTTATTTTCGAGTGAATTTTTAAAGAAGCAGCACCGTTCGCTGTCACCGTATCGTTCCTTTCGACGTCTTCGCCCAGCGCGACATCGTGCAAAATTAAATTCAAGTGGGAAGAATAGTTCGGCACTATGGTGAAATTTCCTTGGCGTTCATTGTTCATTGCAGGGTTCTGATCCTCCGTCCTGTACTTGTCTCTTGCAAATTTGTTCAGGAAGTGTGCCTCCGAGCACAAGGTTTCATTGTAAATAATATTGTCTGTGTTGAACTTGACGAACGGCGACGTTAACCATACCGAATTCATGGCCACGACGTTTATGGTATCGCGAGATAGAGAATCGGTGATATACTGAAGGAATCGGAGAACATTTTCTATCGGTCCGAATAGAATTTTGAATTAGACGGAAAGTTTGAAGGAATATTGACGCATTGCTGCAACACGCGCTTACAAATGTTTTTCATAAACGGCAAACTTCGTAAGAATGTATTTTTGTAAAAATTCAATGATTATTACTTCAAGGAGCACTTGGAATAATGTTTTAACTGTGTGAAACGGTAATATAATTTCTAATGCTTTTGTATTGGCACTGTGCAAAAGCGTTGAACGATAGAAATAAAATATAATAATATTTGTTAAAATATTCGCGTATGTTAAATCGGAGAACATTTTCTATCGGTCCGAATAGAATTTTGAATTAGACGGAAAGTTTGAAGGAATATTGACGCATTGCTGCAACACGCGCTTACAAATGTTTTTCATAAACGGCAAACTTCCTGTGGGATGTTTGCAGAGTAATGCGACAAGTTTGCTCTGTACATTCGTGCACTGGGCGTCTGATGCGAATGTATACAGGGTGTCCCAAAAGTATCGTGACAGCGGGAAATGAGGGATTCCTGAGGTCGTTTGAAGCAATTTTTTCCGTAGCGAAAATTCAATTTGCGGCTTTATTAACGAGTTATGGTCGAAAAATGACTGGCCAATGAGAGAGAAGCGCGAGACAAGCTCAAACGAGCGCGTTCGACGGTCCGCCGGCCAGGCGCGCGAGCAGAAGTCAGAAAGCGCGAACTTTCCGAATTTTTTTTACTACGCGATGATAATAATTTTAAGATAAACGCTGTTCATTCTGAACGCGTAAGAATGTATTTTTGTAAAAATTCAATGATTATTACTTCAAGGAGCACTTGGAATAATGTTTTAACTGTGTGAAACGGTAATATAATTTCTAATGCTTTTGTATTGGCACTGTGCAAAAGCGTTAAACGATAGAAATAAAATATAATAATATTTGTTAAAATATTCGCGTATGTTAAACCGACCACAGTCATTGTGTGAAGCACGAAGGAAATGATTTCACTACGATTATTAATTTATCACGTCGGTTTATTATCGATCATTGGCTTCGAACAACGTCGACCAAAAGCACATCAGTAACCATCTTTATTTTGTTTTAGGCAAACGTTATTTTCGATACGCGTGTACAGGTTATCATCCTAGATTAATGGTTTCTTTGAAAATGTACACTTAAGAATAAATTATTAGAAGAACTGGCGAAATCTATTGGAGAGTTTCCGCATTGCAAGAAATCGCACATTGCCCCGACGTTTTTGCCATTGAATCTTGATATTTCGACGTCGAGCGAACAGAATCGACAAGATTGCAAACGTATCAACGGACTGTCAGTTTTTATTGGACCTGTCGAACAACGGATACCTATAAAAGAACAAACACAAAATACTGATACGTTACACGATAAAAATTTGCCCTCCCGATACGTCAAGTATGTATAAGCTTCTTTCAGAGAATTTTGCGATGAATTTGTCATTTAACGCGAAACCTAGCATTAAAATTGGCTACTATGTATTATCTTACGAAAATTACAAGATTTACTTTATTCAGATTTTGTGTGATCTTTGTTACAATATATATGATTCAAAGATATTTATTCAAACAATATATACGATTTAATATTAAACGTACCGAGCATTAAAATTGACTGATGTATATCGTCTTATAAAAATGCCAATATTTGATTTATTTGGATTATTTGCGATTGTCATTACAACATATGAATAAATAAAGGAATCTGTCGAATCGATTCCTATAAAGGCAATTTTATAACTTTATTAATAGTAAAATAGAAAATTTAAAAAGGGTCATTTTGACCCACTGTAGCAGGTTTGGTGTTAAAGATATCTATTCAAACAATATATTTGATTTAAAGATATTTATTCAAACAATATGTAGGATTGAAAGATATTTATTCAGAAAATATATGTGATTTAAAGATATTTATTCCAACGATATACATGATTTAAAGATCTTTATTTAAACGATATATACGATTGAAAGATATTTATTCAAACAATATATACGATAAAAAGATATTTATTCAAACGATTTTTGTAAAGGCAATTTTATAAATTTAATAATTATGTAATAAAACATCTGGAAACGGTCATTTGACTGGCTGTGGTAGGTATACATATTATTAAACTATACATATTATATCGTCTCACTAATTAATATTAGGTTCACGAGATTTATCAAAATCATCACAATGATAAAAATGCATCCACGAGGAATTATTTAACAAATTTATTTCTTTGGAAATGTGCTATTTAAAAAATTATTAAAAATTAGAATCGATGGATTCTTGTTATTTTTAAAAAGTAATTAAAAATGGTCGCTTTCAGTGCTCCCTAAACCTAGCGTTAAAGTAATATTTGAAACAGCTTTAAAATTTTCAAAACAATATAATCACCCTTTTGTTTCATAACCTTTCTTCTTTTTAGTGAAGACATATCGGAAATATAAAATTTGTATGATTTTCTATTAAAAACCGCGAAAAGGGCAAATATTTTCTTACTTAGCACTCTGATAGTTTTATGAAACTCGTGAAATAGGGTAACATTTTTTTGAAACTCTTTTCCAAATTTTGTAATTATGTCGATTGTACTGCGTTGCACAGAACTACTTGCACGATAACTTTACGTTATAAATTACAATAATCAGAGTACTGGTCTAAACGATCGTACTTCAGGGAATATAAGAAGTTACGCAAATCTATTTGGAGTTCGAATAAGAAGAAACCTGTTTTCGCTGGGCCAATTTTCTTCAAGACCGGAGACAAAGTTGTGTTTAACTTCAAGCATTTCGTTAATCCTGAACGAATTGTCGAAGAATATGCGAGAGCGCATTTTTATAACAAGTACGCTCTTATTTGATTAACATGAACATTATCAATTAAATGTTACCTGTGCTCTTCATAATTCTGGCCAATAAACTGCGGATCTTTCGTGTAAATAAAAATAATCTGTCTAAACTATAGAAAACACATGTTAAATATTTTGTTAAATATTTCTTTAATGATTTTAATCAGCTGAAATTTAACTGGGACAAATTGGGACAGAACATTTCTTCGTTGTTTTTTGTTAAATATTTCTTTAATATTAAATATTTTTTTGTTAAATATTTCTTTAATGATTTTAGTCAGCTGAAATTAACGCACCGGCATTTCTTCGTTGTTGTAATCTATTAATTCTTTTAATTTTTCTTATAAATGCTTAAAATCCGCAGTCTGACTGATTCAGTAAATGAGTGAAACGGCGCGTTTACTTTATTGCTTGCGAAAAATTAATACAAAACTAATTCGTAGAATTTCGCAGGCCGCGTTTTATCAAGGTGAAACGAAAAGAATCGGCGAAATCGCAATCGATAACTAATCGCGAAAGAATCGATTCAGACGTGGAGAAATCCAAGACGAAACAATCTTCTACAAAGGAGAAGCCGCGTTCGAGTGAACCAGGATGGAGGTTAAACAAAGTTAGATGCTTTCTATCATAACAAGTACAATGTTAAGACGCCAATATCGTCTTCAAGAAAATTTAACCCTTTTCAATCGAATGGCGACTCTGAAGCACCCACTAAAAATAGCCCCAGCACTGTTTCAAACAATTTTTCCATCACAATGCTTGTGCAAAGAAATTCCTTAAAATTGAATCGTTGCAAGAACGAGTAATAGTAAACAAATTTCGTATGCATAAAATGAAATATATTATGTAGAATGAAAATATTCTAGGTAAAAAAAAAATGCCTTGGGGTTGAAGTTAAAACAGCTTCGAGTGTAAAGGGTTAAACGAACGAAGAGGTTTATGGCGCGGAGATATTATTACTAGAACTACTAAATCAGTCATTTCGACTGGTCCCTAGTTTTTTTCATTCGCAATTATTGAAGTTATAAAAATGTTTTCATTAGAAATTTTCGGATGTACTTCTTTAATAACGTATACATTACAATAAGAATTGTATGAAGTTTTAATAGATACATTTATTATGTTCGATGATTCTAGTGTTAATATGGCTAGGATCAGCTTCATTGCAACATCACACGATACGCGACATGTTTATATGTGCCCATAATTATGAAAGTGGTCTAAGTCATATATTCCTTGTTTCTATGAATTCATAATATTGCTCAGAGTTGTATAAGTAATTTGCTTTTTTATTTTCATTTCTATCAACCCAAAATCACGGTCATTCGGTAGAAAGGAATGACCATATACCAAAAATTTGTGGTCTATCGTTTCAATAATATTATTTGATGAATGAGCAATTTTCATCCATGTCAATGCTACTTTAATATTACGATTTTGGCCTAAACAAGCATCACTGTAAGCCATTACGTGTTTTTATTGTAAGTTGTCGGCTTATTACGTAGTTAAAAAATGCGCCAAAGAGGGCCACGTGCCATTTTAAGATAATGTTCATATCATTTCTTTAAATTCTTGACTTAGACCACTTTCATAATTAACACTGAATGAATTCCATATAATGTTGAAGTTACAACCACTAATCTAATGGTTCATTTTTGACAATATCATAAAAATTACATTGAATCGATTTATTTTAAAATAATGTGGTGTGAAATAACTGATAAACTCATTTTTTTTTTAATTTTGACTTAGACCACTTTCATAATTATGGGCTCATATGTAAATTATTTTCGAAATCACGTCTAACTTCTGAAAAACTATTGAAAGACTACAGGAAGTTTCCAGAGGAATGTCAGAAGGCCAATAACAAGAGTCACAGCAACGCACAATTTCGTATACGAGTTCAATCCGTTCGCCGTATCCAAAACAAGTTCTCCTAGCGTGAAAGTACCAAAGGGAAATCTAAATGCGCCGAATGTTGGTCAAGGAGGTACAAAGAAAGTAGAAAAAAATGAATACATATTAAATACTTTGATGATGACACTCTTCCAGATAATGTGACACCAAATCACAGTATCGTACACGATCATTCTGCCACAACGTTACCAAAATTGCAATTTCGATCCGGTTCGGTGTCGGTGAATCCAGAGAAAGAGGACTCCACGAGCTGCAAGAAGAATACTAACTTGCCTAGCATAAGATCTCAAGAAGCAGAAACGAATCAGCGATCGAGGAAACACCGCGACGAAAGACGTAAGATTTTAAATTCGCGTTTCTTATAATTTCTTTATGCCTCTGCAAAGTTACGCGAATCATTTTTATTCCGCACAGTGATTCGCAGTCCAATAATTCTTCTGAAATCAGGCGTGCCATACTATCAATGGATCTCTACAATATTGTTTATAATTACGTTATAACGATAGAAATTCAAATAATTTTATTTAATCCGAAGACAGACGTAAAATAAAATTATTTCAATGTCTTTCGATTTTCAGGTGACTTTCAGTTTAGTAATTAGCAATAACATTTTCTGTGAAAGTAATTTAATCCTTTGCACTCGAAGCTGTTTTAACTCCTACCCAAACGCATTTCTTCTGATCTAGAATATTTTCATTCAACACGATTAAAAGTATTGGGAGATTAAAGGATTCTAAACGATTAAACGATTGAGAGAAAGTATTTAGAGATTTTTGTCACTAGATATTGTTTGGTGTCATATGTATATCGGGCAACACTAATTAGATTGCGTCGTACTGACGCGCATTTCAGAGGTGAAGTTTCAGTCTACAATTTTCATTGAGACAGTTTTGTATTTCGTCGATCGTGTCGAAAGTAATATTAGTATGAAAATAAATGAAATTTCTGAAAAAATACGCTATGTTTTGCAATTTTACTACGGAAAAGGCAAACACGCTACAGAAGTCAGGGAAAAAATTTGTGATGTTTGAGGTCATGATACTTTATAAAATGCAAGAGCAAATGGAAATTTCGATATTAAAGATGCACCTCCTTCTGGTCGACCAATCACTGAAAAAGTCAATGAAATAATGCAAATGGTTGAGCAAGATCGGCATATAAGCAGTCATGAGATTGCGAAGGAACTAAAAATTAGCCATTCAACACAGATCATTTGCAGAAGGCTGAATACAAAAAGAAGCTCGATGCTTGGGTACCTTATGATTTAACAGAGAAAAATTTCATGAGTTTTCATCTGCGAATCATTGCTCAAACGTAATAAAATCGAACGATTTTTTAAAAGATTGATAACGGGCGATGAAAAATGGGTCGCATACGACAACAATGTGCTAAAAACATCGTGGACAAAAGCCGGTGACACCAGCCGGCCACAAACGGTGGCAAAACCAGGATTGATGGCAAGAAAGATACTGCTGTGTGTTTGGTGAGATTGAAAGGGAATTGTCCATCGTGAAGTGCTACCACCTGGTCAAACCGATTGATTCTAATCACTGATTACAGCAATCAATTAAAAAAAAAACAGACCAGAATTGATCAGCAGAAAAGATATTGTGTACCATAAACGACAACGCTGGTGTTCGGCGTCGTGACAAAGCTCAGCAGCGATAGCGAGCCGTAGTCTAACGCACGTCTCACCGCACTTGTAAGGTGATGTGAGAAATGAAAAAGGTGGCGGTAATCAGTTGACC
>CM052090.1:14637926-14657393 GCA_028453745.1 Agapostemon virescens | reverse complement strand
TCTCAACCATTTAGGAGGTACAGCCTGTTCCAGTTGCGTGGGACACCCTATATAATTCATATTAATTTAATTATTTAGAATAATAGTCTGACAATTTTTAGTGTCGCCTCGGAGGAGCCATTGGAGCGTTAAGGATTAATACTGAATCTCCCACAGCGGGTCAAATGACTCCTTTCAGACTTTTTTGTTTTACAATTATTGACATTTATTACAATTCATTGTTCGGTAGGTCTAGTGTTAACAAGAATACGAAAGAAATTCTATGCGAGGGAAAAGGGTAGCAATAAGAAGTCGATTTGTCTTGTTTATGCATTGTATTTATTATTCATACAACTAATCACATTTATTACACCACAATACACAACGGTACACTTAATAATTTAATCGAATCTAGATCGTAATCGTGGTACAATACTAATAGGTTATTAATAGCACACTTACTTTGACATCGTATGTATATACTCTACGATATACAATTGGTCAAGAATTTCGCGAAATCTTGCACCTATATAATGGTTTTCTTTCATCTACAATGTCGTCGCGGCGATAAGTTTTCTGGCGTCTTAAACAAAAAACATTAACATTCTTCGGTTTCTCGTTGAAAATCAGACTGAACGATATAGATACGAATCGCTTGATCAATATATATTCCCTGGATTGTTTCGTATTGCTCAAGTCGTATAAAACAATTAACAATCTCTTTTTCTTTTCCAGTCTGTCATACAGTTGCGTGACGACGATAATCGACTTTTTTTTCTTTCCCGTTGTTCACCTCTTTGGTCGTTACCGGAAGGATACATATATATATATATATATTGCTTTTCGATATTGCGCGCAGCGCTACAATGATTCTTGTCGTACAAGATGCGAAACGACAAAGACCACCAAGGCTACCGCGTACCATCGCTAAAACAAATAAGTTAATTTTACAAAAGAAGTAAGAAGTACAGGTTTTCATTCGGAAGCGAAAAATAGACGAGCCCCCCTTCTTCGTCTTTCTTTAAGAAACTAAAAGAAAAGAAAAACAAAAGAGAAAAAGAAAAACAATATTCCATTGCAATAATTTCGGTTGCTTTAGTTTCTTAAAAAAAAAGAAAAAAAATGAAAACAGCGAGTCGCGCGCGCGAGGTTCGTCTATTTCCGATCTCGAGAATCGTGTGCACCCTCTTCGGATATCCGACGATGTAAATATGATTCGAATAATGTGTCGCGATTCTATTAGTGATCTATGATTCTTTGTAAAAAGCTTGGAAGATATGCGGCGTGGTAGTAGAAATCATTCCGAAACGATCGAAGTTTCTGCGAATCGTTTCTGCTCGTCGATCGGTCAATGTCTCCGCAACGGTCTGCTTTTCTCTAACGTTCGAATATAATACGTAACTAATTCTGTGGATAGCTGATATACTCTTTTACTTACGCTAAAGCTATTTTACGTTGGTACATTTTATACACATAATCGTAGCACAGGGCGACGGGGACGATGATGACGCGTTCGAAAGATGACACTCGGACAGCGGACGCTTATGCGAGTTTCGCGTGTAACTTTATAGACAACTATACAAAAAGAGAACAGTGAAATAGAACTTTTTTTGATTTGACACTCGAAGAGCCTCCGGAGATCAAAGCCACAGGCTTCGTCGATCTCTAACGGGGCCGCCTTCGTTTCGTTTACACCTCTTGTGCAATCGTAGGTATGTCCTATAAACGCATAAACACCGCAGTCGATGATACACAATAATATTTAAAACGCGATTGCTTTACAGGAGTTCTATATCGGTTTTGATGAACAACGAATCGGATATGTCCGCCATCTTAGTTTCTCCGTTTACGTGACTCTTTTTCGACGTCCTCTGTTCAATAGAGAAAGATTCGCTTTCATTCTCTCTCACTCTCTCTCTCTCTCTCTCTCTCTCTTGCTCTCCCTCGCTCTCTATCTCCTCAAATAGGATTATAATCGTAATAATATTAGGCAAGAAATTATAAATACGTTTGAACTGTGGCACTTTCGTTACTAAAAAGCACGACATGGCGAGAGGAACACGTCGATTCGAAGCGACGCGACGCTCGTTAACGTGCCACGTAAACCAAGACTTAAAAGTACATGATTCTTTACCACTTCTCTTCGCGATGCACGATTATAGGCTTGCTATTGCGGTTCGGGTGCTCGAAGCGCTCGATACTCGTTAATATTGTAAGTACATAGATACATCGTTGATTATGGTATGTAAAACAATACTTAATTACTTTCCTGCCGAGAGGGTCATGGATGTCGCTGTTAGGGGACCAGAGTTCCTAAGCGAACTTTCGAGATCCTTTAGGAATTCAACCATTTTACTTTTTCTCTTTTCTTTTTTCTTTTTCGTCGAACTAGCAACAAAATTAAACATCTTTGTATTTTATCATTGCGATAATTCCCGAGGTTACGATCGGAAAGTCAGATTCTTTGTGGGGCGGAACAGAATTCCGGATACCTCCGGTTTCTCTAATTGAAATCGTATTCGAATCTTAAAGAAGAAATTTCATTTACCAACTTGTTGTACCGGGATAACGTTGACTTTCGATGAAGAATCATTTATTCGATTAACGTATCGCTTTGCTGGATTGTTATTGTTAATAAACATTGACCGAATTATTGTACCAAATGAGAAACGATTTACAAGTAGCTCACGAAAGTATTCGGACACTGTTTGAATTTGTATAACTTTTTTAAGATTGAACCAAACGTTTTGATTTTTCTGGAGCAATTAGAAGCATTGATTTACTAAATTATTATGCGAAAAGGATTTCGTAACAGTTGCAATTGGTATGAATTACATGAAAAATATAAAAAGCACTTTTTAAATATTTTTTATTCGAGACACTTTATTCGAATAAATTGATGCTCATCTCTGTCATTATCAAACGTCTGCATAGGAGAATAAAGACGAACGCAATACTTTTTTTTACATAAACACACTCGTTTCGAATCTGTTTTTTCATGAACTCTGATGCAAATAGTTCAAAATGTCATTTTGGAAGAGCAGTTACTTGTCACAAGTATCTGTCACGATTAGGAACTTATTTTTTAACCCTATCGCTATCGTTATCGATCACAATTGTCCATCACATTATCCGTTCTCAATGCTAAGAATATTTTCATCAGAAATATTTAGTCAATCCTTAAAATATAATAAAACAAAAATTCACAGTTACATATACCAGTAGTGCTTCCATTTTTCTAAAGTTTAGAAAGCCACAAGTAAGAAACGAATCGGAAATAAAAATTATTCAATTAATAAAACAATTGAAATTATCTAGAAATATTATTATAGATAATATAATTATCTATGTTGAGAGTATCCAAATAAATCCCGTAGTTTACAACAATGGTGTAGCTGCATTAACAATAGGTTTACGTGTTACGTCGAAACAACGTGCTCTACCATTTCGAATTTGCGATTATTGAAATTATAAAGATTAAACGATTATTTGACAAACATATTTCTTTGGGTACTATTCTATAAAACAAATGGCAAATCTTTGGATAAAAACAGTCTCGTTATTTTTATAAAGTAGTACAAAATAGCGAGTGTTAGCGCTCTGTAAACCCAATGTTAAAGAATATTTAACATAATATTGAAATTATAACGATTAAAAATGATAATGTTCTGGACCGAATGTTTCACGAGTGTACAGTGTCGTAGCGAAAGGGTTAAGCACAATAAACATCGTCAATTGTCGATCACGCGACTGGCAGTATTCAATGATAATGTTCGCTTGACAGATTGTAAAATGTCGAGCATCGGAGGATTTTTATTGTCGACGTAATAGACGGATGGCGAAATAACAATCCCGATCGATTGGAAGATCGATTTACTCTACGAGACCGCGAGACAGTTCGTCTTTTTCACATAATCTTCGTTTGAGATTTCCCGACGTGCTGCGAGGAAAATGCCAAACAAATAAATATTCTTCTTTACACCCCGAATCAGAGATCGTGACATCGATGAATGGAATTACGTTTCGTCGATCGTAATTTCGATCGCGACGGCAATTTACGACACCACCCCGATCGCGATAAGCGAAATAACCGACGACTTCTTCATTCGAATGACGCTTCTTCTTCTTCTTCTTCTTCTTCTATCTCGACACAATCCGGACTTAGCCTCTATTTCTCTTTAATGATCCGTATACCTATTTCCTAATACCACTACTACCGATAATAATACTACTAATAATAATACCAACTAGAAACAAAATCTTAATAATTTATATAGAAAATGTACAAGAAAATCTACATTCAACGTACGCGTATATCTTTATATAAATGTGATCGATTCGCGGTTATTCGAAACGAATGAGGGGAGAATAAATAAATAAAAGAAGAAAATTAAGACGAAGGATGTAATGCGTGCGACAAAAGATGGGAAGGGAAAAGACGGAGCCTGCTCGAGAACATTGTGAAAAACCTCCATTAACTAATTGAAATCGATGGCACGGTGGCAACGAGGGTAATCGAAAATTTTCAGGAACAATTCACGAAACTAAAGAATCTCCGATGCACTCGGTTGTAACAGAGTGACGCAGAGAATTCTGCGTATCTGTTGCATGCCGTTAACATTACACATTAGTTTATAATATCGTATGCCTCCATTCATATTGCAACTTAGTCTCGATTTAATAACTAACAGAGATTCCGCTATAAAAACTTGTTTGTCCGTTCGCTCGAATTGTACGTTTCACGAATTTACGAAATTCACATGTAGCTCAGAAAGTATTAAAAATTATGTTTACGCTGTTTTAAGAGACTCTATTCGAAACAGATTAAACGGAAACTAGGTGATCGAGTCTTTCTATCTACGCGGATGTATTTTTGTGTTTAACATTTTGACTGCCATGTCATCCATGTAAGGGTGTTGTCCATGTTAAAAAATAAATTTGTACATTAACATATTCGTTGCACTATATTTAGTTAAGAACTGAAGAGTAGAACGAGGTTGAAAGATAACTTTCTGTCGTACATTTTAAGTTTTCAATTGTTGATTCGTTAAATAAATTACTTTGATTTTGTGGAATTTTTGAAATCATTGAAGTTGGACAGTTAAAGCGTTAAATGTAAACGAAATCAAATTCAAGCAAAATTAGCTCTGCGTTTAACGTACAAACGTGCAATCATTGGTACCAGCTTATTATCGATCGATACAAAAGCAAAAATAAAAAATTGTTAAAAAAATTTTGATAGACGTATTCTCGTAATTTTTATAAAGTAATGTAAAACAGTCGCTTTTAGCGTTTCGTGAAGCTAGTTAAGAAAATTTCTAATTGCTGTTTAGAAAGACAGAATCTTCCGTGTATTGGTACTTTGATTATTGACTGCGTGTTTGCCTTTGATATTTAAATTCGTTAAATAAATGAAAGATGCGTGTAATGTTGGTACGGAGAAACAAGTTCTTATCGAGTATGTACAGTGCTATGATATTTGCAATTTTCGTTACAAAATAACACGTGGTCTATTTAAAAAACGGTGATCTGTTCGGTTCTCGTTATCGTTTGCGTTCGAAGAATTCTCTAGAGTTAATGAATTTTTTATGAATACTTCCCCGGTTAAAGCTTCGGTTCGAATGGGAAGAATGAAAGCATTGCGAATTGACGAACGACACTCGTTCTATCGTGGTTGCTACTCGAATTAATAACATACCAGCAGTAACAAACTATCAAAATCACGCATTTGTACGAAACGGCAGTTACAACTGATATGCGATACAACTAATTCTAGTTCGCTATCCAATACTGCATATTCGATCCATATCAGTACATTTAGTGGAATACATTCTTATCAATTTGTTTCTTATATTTGAGCAAAAGGGGACTAAAACGGTCAAATTTCGAGAAAGAAAATAGAAACACACTGACTGGCAACCTTAGGCTTGAACGCGTGTGCACGAAAGTCGATGGAACAATGAATTTTTCAGATCGTGTAACGTTCCTTTTTTCTTTTTCTCTTTTCTTTTCCAAATCGAACAATTTTTGATTCAGCGTCTCGCGCGAGAGAACGAAACCGCCGTTCAATTGTTTAACTCGCGTTACAATAGGTATAAAGTGAGAATAAAAATGGTAAATCCATAGGAAGTGTATAATTTATATCGATATAAATTCTACGTCTAATTTAGTACAAGATATTGCATTTTTGGCTCGATGAAATGCACGTGGGCCGTCTACTTGGCAATAAAAACGTTCTTCGTTCTTGAATTTCAGAAAGTTGCTTCTTTTTGTGAGATATAAAATTCTGGTAAGCATCGAATGGGGCATTTAGCGTGTGTAATCAGACTTGTTTTGCATATGTGGCTATACAAATCATCGAAAAAATTACCGTAAAAATGCAATGATCATTCATTTAATGTAAAACATATTCTCGAAACTTTTCATTCATGCATTGTTGCGATCTGGAGCAATAATAAGCGATAATGAAACCAAATAAATCTTAATTTTCGAACTTCGATCATAAATTTCGTGTAGCTTTGGAATATTAATTCAACTATTCAAATATTATCAATAAATTTCGACGTTGATCTAACAATTGTCCGTTATTAATTTAGAATATGTTCCTGTACGTGTATGCTAATTACTAAATGTCGTAACGACCGTCTTATTAACGTTTAATACTAACAATGCTTGTTACACCAGTATGTTAAAAGAATTTGTAAAACCAAGTCGCGAACACCATCGTGAACTTTCATTCTCTTTTCTCTTACCGTTTTCATCGGTCAAGAATAAATATATTTGTACCAAATTGTACTCGAGTTTCTTTCAAGCGAAATTCAAATTAATCAATTGCCGATCAATTAGCTCGCAGCCAAGATATAGGAAAACAACAACGAACGTGATGCGCGAGGCATCGACAAACAAACAATAGGAACGAAATAACGTGCTGCTATATTCTTCGCGGATGCTTGATCGTTGAACAGAGCTTCCCCTCGTTGCACTTGATTAGAATTTGTTGCTGTTCGAGTATTACTTATACACCATCGAGTACCCACATGCATTTCACATCGTATGCGTTCGATACTTATTGTTAATCTTAGGACGTCGTTGAGTATTTCGTGCAAAATTGTGGGTATGCGAGAGTACATACAGCTATTGGCAGTTTAATAATGAACGTGCACCTTTCTACAAATACGAGAGTAAAGGTTTTTTCAATTCTATTTCTCTATTTCTCTCTGTTCTGTCCTCTTCCGTTCTCTCTTTATATTTCTATCTTTTTCTCCCTCCCTTTCTCTCTCTCTCTCTCTCTCTCTCTCTCTCGCTCGCTCTCTTTCTCTCTCTGCTTCTCTCCCCCATCTCCTCCTTTCTCCTTCACCCTTAGCTCCCAACTTTCTCTCGTTTTCTCTTCCGTTTTATCTCTCTCTCTGTCTCTCTCTCCCCCCTTTTTTCTCTTTCTTTCTCTCTCTCTCTCTCTTTTTCTTTCTTTCTTTTCTCTTTCTCTCTCCCTTTCTCTCTGTCTCTCTCTCTCTCTCAGACACACACACACACACACACGCACGCACACGCGACACGTACACTCGGTTCTTCTCGCTTTTTACTCTCTATTTTCCCTTCTGTCTTCGTCTATTTTCCTTGGTATGCCGCGAATTAGCTCAATGACACATGATCTCGCTCTTCGCTGGAAACGTCGCATTCGGCGGTGCCATTCGTTGCGCCATTCGATGACGATCGACCTTTGTGTCACTGTCAATCCACCTTGGCTACCACCGTCGCTCTCTTGGCCGAGAATCAAATACAACCTAGAACAAATTCGATCGTTTTAATCGTGAGCAAAGATACGTTCCGCAATACTAGCGCTACGTTTGTTAAACCTGCAGTTTAACACAAATTGTTTTTTTTAAGATTTTTATGTTATATATCGAGGTAAGAATCGTGCAAAATTCAGGTAAATACAGTCTTCAGGTTTTACAAGCCGGTTTTAATGATTGACACTTTCAGCATCGACGTTTTATTTTATAGTGCTTTATTTTGCAACGATTACTGCAAAATGTGTTGGGATCTTTATCGAAAGCTGTGGAAGTTCTATAGGAGCGGAATGAAGTGACAGATTATTATGAAGACTCGAAGAGATTTGGAAATAAAATTCTCGACTTGCATGTAGATGCAAGTAGCTCAAATGTAATGAAATTTTAATTATACAGCAGAATAATGTAAGTAGTATTTTCGAAAAGGTACTGTTGCTGCGAGCTGCATTCGTTATCGAAAATAATTTGTATAGAATTGTTTTGATATCGACAAAATTCAGCAAAAGTGGGAAGAAAATTGTAGAGAGAAATTATCATCATCATCAGCAGCAGTTTGTTAACATTTGTCTTTACTAGGGTCAGTCGTCTGACATAACAATGGTACAAAACATGATTGCAAAACGATAAATGCTACAAGAGTATTTTGTGATTGAACAAAGAAAGGAAAGGAATCTTTTGTAGAAAATATTTGTGAGACCATTCTAATTATTTCCTCGGCAGTGTTTGCACAATTATGGGACAGCTTGATATCGATAAAATTCGACAAAAATGGGAAGAAAGTTGAAGAGAGAAGTTATCATCATCATCAGCAGCAGTGTGTTAATATTTGTCTTTACTAGAGTCAATCGTCTGACGTAACAGTAGTACAAAACATGATTGCAAAACGATAAATGCTACAAGAATCGTTTATGATTGAACAAAGAAAGAAAAGGAATCTTTTGTAGAAAATATTTGCGAGATCGTTCTAATTATTTCCTCGATAGTGTTTGCACAATTATGGGAGAACTTGATATCGATAAAATTCGACAAAAATGGGAAAAAAGTTGAAGAGAGAAGTTATCATCATCATCAGCAGCAGTTTGTTAACATTTGTCTTTACTAGGGTCAGTCGTCTGACATAACAATGGTAGAAAACATGATTGCAAAACGATAAATGCTACAAGAGTATTTTGTGATTGAACAAAGAAAGGAAAGGAATCTTTTGTAGAAAATATTTGTGAGACCATTCTAATTATTTCCTCGGCAGTGTTGTACAATTATGCGAGAGCTTGCAATCTCGATAATTTATCGAATGCGAGAGATTCGCCGCAGAAGGTGAAAGGAATGGTGTGAAGTATTGTGAAGTACTTGAAGCGCACTCAAGTGGCAGAGTGACAGCCTTGAAGATGCAAGATGCTACATGAGTTTTTCGACACTTCTCACAAGGCCGTGTTACATATAACGCTGTTTAAAAACCGTCCTGCATAATATAGTACATCGATAGTGTCAAGAGGCTTAGAACGGTGCTGACAACAGTCGAGTGTGTGTTTTATGGCAATGAGAGGAAGTTTCATGTTGAATGAATTGTCACTGGATGCAAGCATTATTTCAACACACACACGGTAAAATAATTATTTAAGTCGTATGTTATGTCATTTGAACGTGAAAAGCTAGATACAGTGGCTCGCGAAAGTATTCGGACACTATTCACACCTAAATAACTTTTTCAAAATTGAACCAAACAACTTGATTTTTCTGAAGCAACCAGAAGCATTGATTTACTAAATGATATGCAAAAATAATTTTGAAATAATCTTAATTGGTAGAAATTATGTTGGAAAGTAGAAAAGAAATTTTTTAAAACACTTTTATTTTAACTCGTAATGAAAATTTAAAATATGCTTCTTGCAAACCTGTGTTAATTATACGCATGCTGAAAATTTCATCGAAATCGATTGGCGCAGAAAAAAATGACACGCGTAGAAAGATGTACGAATTTGTGGAGTTTTTAAACAGAAATTAACCGAAAATCGTGAAAAATGGCGATTTTCGATGGCATGCAGCTCGTGTGTACGTCGATAGATGTCAATCAATTTTTCTGCATGTGTATAATTATCATAGGTCTACAAATGGGTCTAAAAAATTTTTTGCAAGTGGCTCGAATGAAAAATATTTAAAAAGTGCTTTTGATACTTTTCACGTAATTTTCATGTAATCATTCAGTAAATCAATGCTTCTAATTGATCCAGAAAAATCAAAACGTTTGGTTCAATCTTAAAAAAGTTATATAAATTCAAACAGTGTCCGAATACTTTCGTGAGCTACTGTAGTTATTGTATGTTGTTTCTGATAAAATAAATAAATTATAGTTAGAAAGCGAATCTTTGCGCAAAAGAATTTTCTACCTGAATTTTAACAAACTAGAGTGAAACAGAAATTTATTTTTTTATTTTTATTCAATTCTTTTTTATGTTTCTGCTACTTTCGATGGCAACCTACTTATTTTTGAAAGGGTGAAAAAATGATGTTGGCTTATGTAAAACTTACTTGTTCGGCTTGATCTTCGGGCACCTGCAAGCCAAGTCCGTTGAATGCACATACAAGAATACGTCGCCACGACGAATCCTCGAATTTGGAGCCTTTTTGTAGATGAAGTCGATGTTTAAAGTGAATCGTGTCCAAACTGACCCGGATACGCTTGTTTCGCTCGGGGATCCATCATTCTTTTTGTGTCTGTCTGTTATTCTACCCAGAACAGCTATGAAAAGAACCAATTGATTAAATAATTTCATTGATTACCAACGATTTCACTTGTTTAACACTAAATCTACCACAGCCATTTATAAATGACAATGATTTTTTTATTTTACAATTACTGAAGTTAGGAATCGATTCAATAGATTTCTTTCCCGATTGTATATTGTAATAAAAATCGCACAAAATTTATATAAATTAAATCTTGTCATTTTTTACAAGTCAATACACACTGACCAGTTTTAAGGCACAGTAGGTTCAATGTTAAGTACATTTGAAAAAATTTTTATATCATATTTCGATTATGCAATTAGTTGCTATAATGTTTACCATGAGAAATTTATGACTTAATATCTTAATTCGATGGACTCCAATATATTATAATTAATTCACCAAGTTTTAGTATAACTTTTCGTGGCGAAAAGTACTCGTTTACAAAAGTAACATAATTTTCTGACATGTTATATGACTTTGTTTGATGACTATTCGAGCTTCGTAATGAAATATTAACCCTTAGCACTTCTATGGCACCTCCGAGGTGACACTAAAATTTGCCATAGTATTATCTCTTTGAGACACAATGGTACTAAAAGTGTCCCACCTTTTTAATGCGTGAATCTGCACGGTAGGATATTTTTTGACCACGTCGAAATTTGGCAATTGCTACCTGCAATTTTATTCTCTAAAATTCCATGCCTCAAAAGGTTATTCGAAACAACTTTTACATCATTATGTTTGCATTTAAGAAATCGATAAAAATTGAAACGTTGTACAAACAAACAATAATAATAAATTTGCTATGTTCGAAAGGAAATAAATCATATACAATGGAACTACTTCAGATAAAAAAATATGTTGACTTTGGAATTAAAATTGCTTGGACTGCAAAGGATAACATGTTAAATGCTATGTCAGTCCCTGGAGGCTGACGGTATCAAATTTACAAATTCTTATATACAATTTATATAATATTAAGAAATATCCACATTATTTTAATACATTTGTTTGCAACAGAAAAGTACAACTGAGGTTTTTGCTTATGCACAGTTGTATTTTTTCCATTTAAAGTTAAATAACATGTGACATGAAAGCTAGGCAACATAGTCTTAATAATTGTGTTTTACAGATCTATGTCAATTATACACACAGTGAAAACTTGAACAAAATTAGTTAACGTTGCTGAAAGCTACAAACGATTAAAAGTTATCACCAGACCGCGGTTTGTTATGCAAAATAAAAATTGTCTGCTTCTATTGCAGGAGACAAGAACCAGATAGGTAACTCATATTTACTTTAATCATTTTAACGATCAGTAGAAAATAATTTATCGGTAGTCTGAAATCAATTTAAATCTTTCTACCGTTTTAAAATGCACCTACTCGTTGTTGCTTTAAATGCCTAAAATCCGCAATTCAGCGTTCATCTTTAAATGTTTGTAGCTTATAACAACGTTAACTGACTTTGATGTAATTTTCAGCGTGTACATAATTTATACAAATCTACAAGAAACAATGATTAAAGTTTCATTACAAGCTCAGATAGAAAATTTAAGAAACTTTTTACTTTGTTCGTCGTGGTTCCGACCAATCGCCATTTTGATTTTCTTCGATTATCAGTAATTTAGTAAATTAATGTTAAAACATGTGATTTCTAAATGATGGAATAATTCTTGCCACGGGTTGATCGTGTTACAATCTTTTTACCATAATCAATAAAGTTGTTCGCGAAGTTGTTCTGGGAATTGTTCCTTAACGGAAAGAATTTCGTTTGCTTCTTGCAATGGCCAAAGAGCGTTACTTCAATTACAATTAACGAGGCTCGATCTAATGGCGGGATCCCAACTTCCAGCAAGAATTTCAAAGATTTTTCTCGTACGGTATGAAGACGTAAAAGGGCAGTCGTTCAACTTGTAATCGTTTTGATTGCAAACGTGGAAGTGCTGGTGCCTCTTACGGTGATGCGATGGAAGTTATGTAGGCGGTAATGCAGTGGAGCCACTTGTAATCATTTCAGTTCTGATTCCGAATCAAAAACTAGTAATACCATTAACGGTTGTAGAGTGTATAAATCGCGAAGGTGAGCCCCACCATAACAAATTGCGCCCATTCTACTTGTGACCTCAAATGGTAACAGGTTGTTTCATAAGTCATCGCGTTTTTCGCGTATCTTTAAACGAGTCCAGCAGATAAACACACAAAACGATAAACTTCATCGAAAATATTCACATCGCTCAATAAGTGTCATCGCATTTTCCAAATTTAGTATGAAATCTAATGAAATCTCGATTCTAGTTTTATGATATTACGTGTACGAAATACTGTACGAATTATTTGAACAAATGGATCTTTTAAACGATTAGGTGTGGGGTAAAATGAATTTGTTCAACCTTACAATTGTTAAGCATTTTCTCAATTTTCTAATTTCTTTAAAACTTCAACGAATCAGTGCTTATTTCTTATGAATATAATATATTTCTATAATAGATGATGTTTCTTAGTATTTACTTGATAATATTTAAATAAGTAGTAAACTTACCATAATCTCGTTTGCAGTATTTCATTAGATTTAATCTCTTTGTGTTGGCACGGCATTTTCCGCATTGATCTGCAACAAAATGAAGTACTACGTTAGAAATATTCATATCCTTTGAAAAATTTAATTTACAAATGATATATTTTATATTTTCAACGAATTAATTTTCTTAGTTATGCGATACTGAATTTTGCGAATGTGAAACCTTTAATTTTCGTTGGATCGAAGCAAAATAATATATATATATATATAATAATATTATACATATATTATGATAATATGGATTATTATTATAATATTTTTATTATAATATATTTATAATATTATTAATTAATATTTTTATTATTATAATATTATTACAATTGATATAATATACATAATAATATATATTAAATAATATAAATAATTATAATATATATTACAATATATATATTAAATAATATAAATAATTATAATATATATATATATATTGTTTCGCTCTATGATCTATATTTATATTTTATATTTTTATATCTATATTAATCTATATATATATCTATATAAATATTATATCTATATTTAAATGTATTTCCTTGGATCAAATTAATAGTAAAAAGGTCAGTTGTGAATGATGCGATTTCCTTGATAATTTATCGCATCTACTATTTTTTAATTTCTTTCTCGTTTGATGTTCTTGCACGCAGATCCAAGCAATAGTTTCTCTTTCACACATGTAGACAAAAGAAACCGCTTTTATTGGCTCGATTTCTCCTCATTCAATAAATTAAAAGGCAAGGGAGTGTACAGTATCATTCCGATTTTCTACTTGACTGGCACACAATGGACGATGCTTAAACACTGTGAATTATGAGTCATATCACTTGTAATTATATTGTCTGGTGTTCGCAGTGCAACATTCGGTACGATAGCACTGACAGGATATTATACTTCTATGATTACCATGTTGTATTGCGAATGATAATTATTCTTCTTACATTCAAGGCTTCCATTTTGTAAAAACCACAGATATCATTCACTAACACAAGACTGTCTCGTATAATACCACAAACGTGCAACGAAATAATTCATCTTGTCATCCTTTCCATATAAATATATTTATTTTATTGCCGAGCAGGATGTCGTTCGCTGTAGTCGTCCTTCGATTGCTCCGTTTTCCTCATTAATATCTCGACAGCAAAGCGTGAAATCGCGAATTGGCAAAGTAAAAAGTTTCCCACAATAACCCCACAAATCAATCCTTTCAAGGAACACGAACATTTCTGGGACACTCTGTACAACTAGACTCACACTTAGCTTCGTTAAACTGCAGACAAATTATTTTTTTAAATTACAGATTAAGCAATAAATCGGTATTAGAGATATTGCTGCAGACAGTGTTTCATAATTACCACGTGCAACAAGCCGATTATTTAACAACATCGAAAAACGTTATTGCAAAACAGATGGCGTCAGCGTTGGATCAAATCGCAAATTGACAAAGTAAAAACACGGACAACCACAAGAGTCATCCCCTTTAAGGAACTCAAACATTTTTGGAATACCCTGTACAACTAAACTTACACTCAGCTTCGTTAAACTGTAGAAAAATTGTTTTAAACATTATAGATTAAGCAATAAATCAGTATTAGTGTCACTGCTACAAGTAGCGTTCTACAATTAACATGCCTAAGTTTCTTAGAATAATCTCAGAAATCGGTCCTTTTAAAAAATCAAACATTTCTTGGATACTTTGTGTAATTAGATTCACACTCAGCTTTATTTAATATTTCAATATTTATTTAACATTGTTTTATTTAACAACATCGAAAAATATAATTGCAAAACAAATGGCGTCAGAGTTGGATCAAATCGCAAATTGATATAGAAAAATCCTACACAACCCCAAGAGTCACCTCTTTTAAAAAA
Source organism: Agapostemon virescens (assembly GCA_028453745.1). Lineage (NCBI taxonomy): Eukaryota > Metazoa > Arthropoda > Insecta > Hymenoptera > Halictidae > Agapostemon > Agapostemon virescens. The sequence goes on along the minus strand of CM052090.1, from coordinate 14,642,457 downwards.
CTCAAACATTTCTGGGATACCTTGTGTAACTAGACTCACACACAGCTTCTTTAAACTGCAAATGTATTGTTTAAATAGATTATAATCACAATTGTTAAATAAATTTTCATTTTAATATATTTGTCTTGCCAAGTATTACGGTGACACAAAAAATGCAAGAAGGTTAGGGGACCGTTCGATGTTGTACATTTTATTTTTCCAATCTTTGTTTCGTTCGATAACTTGCTTGGATTTTATGGACTTTTTGTGGCTGCTAGTCGAGCAGTCGAAGTGTTAATCCGTGAAATATACGACACGCGTCCTTCATGGAGATTATTAGTTACGGTCAGGGTAAGAATCACTGGACTGAAACATATTCTACAGAAAATTAATTGCGCGACTTCGAGACGAGGACGCGTTATACGCTGACCGTGCCGTTTCAGATAATAGATGGACACCGTTGGCCAAATCCGTGCTGTCCAAGCTTTACTCGCGAGTAAATTGGGCTTCTCCTGCACTCCCATCGTTGTCAAGGCAACCAAGATACTAACAATGGGACAATCGCAAAATTCCACCGTTTATGTAATTCCTTTCCTTTTTGTGGACATCTCGACATAAACGAACAACCGTTAGTACTTGTAAATGTATATTTAATCCTTAGCACCTGAATGGCGACTCTGAGTTTACACGAAAAATTGTCGTCCTACGATTTAAAATAATTTCAACATTGCTATCTTTGCGTTTAAGAAATCCATAAGAATTTAACAGTTGCAAGGACGAGTAAAAAATCGCTATATGCATAAGATGAAATAAATCATGTAGAATCAAAATATCGTAGATGAGAGTAAATGCCTTGGTTTTTGAGTTAAATCGGCTTCGAGTTCAAAGGGTTTGTATGTTCACTTTTCTTGGAAAATATTTTCATCATTTTCATTGTGTTAATTGGTCAGAACAATGTATATCAATCTTCCACAGATGCAAATTTTTCAGTAACGGACTGCAGATGATGGAGAACATTAAAGTTGTTTGTATAAGTTACCATTATATGGACCGTCTATTTTGAAAGTGGTGTAAATCCTTTTTTTTTAAAAATGAGAAATGACGTAATTTATGCTTAATTTAGTGTAAACTTTTTGTTTATAACTAGTTAGTCTTTGATATCTTAAAAAATGCCTATGCTTTGTTCAATTTAAAATTGGCCGGTAAAAGAAATTGCGTAACCATTGATTATGAAAGTGGTGTAAGTCCAATTTTCATAGACAAAAAAAATAGCATTACGAAAAAAAGAATTTCCTGTACACACCACAGGATTATTATGACGTTATAAACCAATGTAGACAATATAATAAATTTATTTTACACGAAATGAAACGAGAGAATTTCGTTTCAACAAAAAATCTATAAAACGCAATTAAAAAACAGATAAAAAGAAACACTAATGGAGAAAAAGTAAATTGGTTGCAAATATGTTGGATGAGATTTGGCAAAAGTGCATCGTATACTATTTTATATAAAACATCAATGGAGGACACAGAATTTAAGACTCTAAATTTATCACCTACATGTCGGGGAAGACCGCCAAAATTTGAAAAAATCGCTCTGGTGCCTTTGTATCACGATGCCAGGCCTATTACATACGAAAAATATAAGGATATAGAGCAGCTCCTGTGCATCATGAATATTTCAAAACACTGGCACATGAAGAGCATAAATAATTAATAATACCAATATCTTGTGTTAAGTGTAACAATATATAAATATAATTAACGTTAAAAAAAAATACTAATTCCATTTTATTTCTTGTTATTATTTATAAACAAAACTGGATTAATATGAAATATATTTTAAGTGATATTTGTTATTTCAAAATTGAAATTAAATGATATTTACAATTGACTAATTATGAAAGTGGTGTAAGTCCATTTGCAGCCTGGAAATATATATTATTTAAGTTAAATTCGCCTAAAAGAAATTTATATAATCAAATTACATATTGATAAATTAGTACAAACATTCCCAGACTTCACATAATTAACCTATATTTTTTAATTGTCAGATCTGCTAACATTTCATTTTCTCGAAACAGAAGAAAATGGACTTGCACCACTTTTAAAATAAACGGTCCATATCGAAACGATCAATATTCATTTTGCACTTATATTTATCAATTCGTGTAAACTAAATTTTTCAATTGAAAGAAACTAATGTTGATATTAAAAACGTTTCATTTGTACGGTCTTCGTAATTGTTGCCAGACTTTCAGATAATCCTAGACTAAACTATCCAACTTTCAAAAAACCTTAAATATTTTTAGAATTTGATGATTAGGAAAGTTGCTAATTGCGTGTAACAGTGATAAGAAAATGATTGAAACATTTTTTTGTTAATTTAGAGACGTTTCTTTGTACATATAAAATAATATAATTGTAACGCTAATAGTTTTCCAGAAAGAAATATGAACATGCTAGTCGATTTGTCTGCTTTGTACGAGAATTCCCTTTTGATCGTTTATAATTCTTAAAAATTCATAACAAATTGGTCCATCCTTTCGCAATTGTAAGTAATATTTGCCACGTTGTGGCGCACTCTTAATTCTGGCCGGGTGTGAGTTCTTAATGTCCGACGTAAATTAATCTCCCATGTCGCGACAGTGTTTTCTTTGGCGGGAACCGTGGACCGAAAAACGAATTTCATAAATTTCCACGAAGATACAACTCTCCTTTAGTCTTCAAAGAAAACAGTGGCCAAGCAATAAGGATGTTGTTCGTACATCCACCCACGTCTCTCCATATATTATACATCACGTGACGACTTCATGTTCGAACTTCTTAAATTTTTATCTTCGACCTAAAGACGCGTGTGCTCGTTCGTCGCAAATATCCAAAAACTTGAAATACAAATTACAGAAAACAATAGAAAATATTTTTAAAAGTCTGAGCTAAAATGTTCTAATGTACGTACGATTAAACAAACTTTTACAAAAATAAATGAACACTTTTATACTTTTATTCTTGCAAATCTAAATTTAGCGTGTTCAAATCAACGAGAAATTGGATAGACATTTTAAGAAAAGCGTTGAATACTTCATCTTTCGTAATGTTAACAAAAGAATAGTTTTGCAGAAATTTATACTATAGAATTTAGTATAAATTCTATATATTTCGTGCATGGTTCTACTAAAATTAAGTATTGCTACACAGTTTTCGAGCAAGATGGAAAATTGCTAAAACAATACAAGTTCATCCACACAGATTCTTTCAATTAAATTATGCATTAACTTCTTGCACAACAATGTATTTTACGGTTGCAGTGATTAGAGCTTCTTTGTCATTCAGAATCGCTTAAGAGGAAGACTCTTTACAGAATTTTCATCACTCGACGTTATAATACTAGTGTTAAAAATCTTAAAGAAATGTTATCCACGATAAAATTAATCTTAACCAATAGCATTCTAATGGTTTCTCTGAGGCGACACTAAAAATTGCCATATTATTATTCAAATCAACATTGTCATGTTTGCATTTAAAAAATCTATAAAAATTGAAGCGTTGTACGTACGAATAATAGTAACGAATTTTATATGCATGTCAGGAAATCAATCGTGTACAATGTAACTATTCTATGTAAAAAATATGTCTCTGGAATGTCTCTATTTTTAGAATTAAAATCGCTTGGAGCGCAAAGGGTTAAGGTAACCATAATGTTAAGAAACTTAGTGTCCGTTAAAAAAGTAGAAGTTGATTAGTCGATTAGGTCTGTAAAAGACTCATATTTGGTACATATTGCATAATTCGCTGTTAGAGAGCGGTCGATCAAAAGCGGATCGCCGACAAACGCTCGAAAACCGAACCGGTCAGCTCGTGAGAAGAACAGGAAAACCACAAACAGTTGTATTTGCATGTTTCATGCCGTTTTAATGAACCGTGGCCCTGCAGGTCGATAATAGAAACCGTACAACGCACCGAATCCCCCGAACTACGAATCCAAACTGCACGCAACCGGTGCACACACGCCTCCGATCGGATCCGCTTCGCTTTTGCTCGTCCGTTGGCTAACCAAATTAAATGTAATTTGAATTTCGTTTGAAATTCAATCGATGCCCCGTTGGTCCACGGCCCGACGGGTTATCGGATAAAAAATGATGAGAATTCCGGGGAACGCAGGCACGTCCGTCCGTTAACGGGGCTGTCTCAGCCAATTTCGAAAATTCGAGAGAAAAGGGAACGTAAACATTGCTTGATCTGATCATCCCCTTACGCTTGTTAACGTTCGAATGTCGACTGTGCGATTCACAGATCAGAATTCTGGCAAGTAGAACATTTTGCGAGATTGTTAGTGTTTGCTAGTCGTAGTAAAATTTACAGACAGATTCTTAATAAAATAGTACACTTTTTGAACAATTCCTGTTAACATTTTACGGAATACTGAACTCTATTAACGTCTGAACGTCGACTGCGTGATTCACAGATTAGAATTCTGCCAAGTAGAATCATTTTGCGAGATTGAGCTTGTAAAAAACGAACGCGTATTTAAGTGTTTCTCTGCTAAGATG
>CM052090.1:14562867-14622926 GCA_028453745.1 Agapostemon virescens | reverse complement strand
TAACAATTTCTGTTCGGATTTCTCTGTATTTTAATCAATATGTTTGCCAATAACTAAATTCACTGAATAAATTTCGTTTTGTTTAGCCTACACAGTCGTTATAATTTTTCAATTCTTCGTTATTTCATCACCCGGTCATTCACCGTACTAATTAATCCCTGGCGTATGCATAAATTAATATTCAAAACAACGAAGGATAAGAAAGATTGAATGTACGAATGCGATACCATCTGTACCATGTGTTACGATAACAATCGTCAATTTCAATTTATTATACGCATCTCCGGTTTCACCGTACGGAATGTAAAATTTGATGTCGGTCAACGTCATCGTTCATAAGCTTCTTGTAGTTCATAATTACACTCGTAAAGAAGAATGCGTTTGGGTACAGACGCTATGTACTTACCCTTGGCATTCGTCTTGTGTAACCTGTGTTAATAGTATATTAGCATAGCATGCGAGGAGAACTGTGCACAGCAAAATACACTTTCCACTATAAGTGAACAGTGTCGTAAAAGGTGCATTAAATTTGGTTAAACTGATGCTATCCCCGTAATAAAATTAATTTAACGTTCAATCAAGTTTAAGCGAATGCTGTCGTGTTCCAGGAAATCAAGGTATTTTAATTCGTCGTTACTTAATGTATGGTTATTGCTTAATAATTACTATTCGTAAAAAAGAAGAAGAAATACTAATTGCTTTATAGTCAACCATTCGTAAGAATGATAATAGTTAAAATTATTACAAATGAACGTGTAATAAAATGGGTTTTATTATTTTGCTAAATAAAGATTCCATTATTGGCTACATAAGACTATAATTTGTATTGCATTGATAATAAAAAATGATACTTTTATCGTACATATCATTTCGTCAAAATATTTTAGTTAATATATATTTACCATTACCTTTTCGTTGTAATTATTACAATGCGACACTTTTATATATATTTCTAAAATTTCTGTTAAAATTTCTGTTAGTCTATATAAACTGTTAGCCTATTCTTCGAGAATTTATACAGTGTTTACAGATAATTAAAGTATAGTCTACCGTCGAAAATAATTTGTACATTTTATGCAGGCACACGGTCTCACAAATAATCGCTGGCTTCTTGATTTAAAAAATGAAAAATTTTAGTCTAAATAAAGTTACAGTAGATATGGAAAAATTGAAAAATTTTCGATATTGAAATTCTAATAATTTCGTAAAAATAGAAAAATAGTTCAACCATAAATATAGACTCAGTTTAAAAATCAGTAGAAAAACTGGAATCATAGTGACCATCGACCCATACCTTTCAAAGGACTGCATTTTAAAAACTGCATAACTCACGTAATTTCGAACATTTGAACTTGAAAAAAAATCAAACGTATACTCCACGTGGCAATAACTATATGTGTAAAGTACCAATGCAAAAGGTTGAATGGCTTCCTCGAGAAAAATGCCTAAAGAATCGTGCTAAAACAGTCTCGAAAACCAGAATACCCCCTTAATTGGCAGTTAGTTCGAAACTGTGACGGGTCTCGGTTGGACGTAGGGCCGGAAGGAGTCGCGTTAGTATCAATTTGTCGCGGGCCCGGGCTTGATTATTTCTCATCGCAGAATTTCCAGGATCGCGGTTCGCGTATGCGCATCGGCTGCGAGGAACCGGTGCGTGGGTGCCTGCAACGAGAATTACGCGCGCGGTTGCGCACCGTATTAACATATAGATGCGATTCGTGACGCGAAATGCAGCAGCCCCTTCAGCTCCCTCGCCCCCATACGGAGACAGGCTGTGGATCGGATGCAGAACTGCAACACACGGCTGCATACGCGATACGAGAGATGCTCTTATTCCTCGCAAGAATGGCGTATCCCCGAAGGAGTGAGAAGTATCCTCCAGCTACTAGTTTGCAACGCTCATGAACAATGTGCCCGGGATGCTAAAAAGGGGATGCCCACGGCTATCGATGCTTTCTGCTCCTTGCGCAGAACCGAGTGTAATAACATGTTAGTACATCGTATCGAACCAGCTTGCCAGTGAGTTACGATCGCGGCTCGTGAATTTCTGAAAAACTACAACAACCACAGACCGTTCGACCGTGGCTGAATGAAGGACATACTAACTGCATACTAACTTCTTCTTCTTCTGCTGCTGCTGCCTCCTCCGGAGGAGAACAAGGGATGCAGAGTATACGAGAGAAATATTGGGGAGTTTAACACTTTGACTGGCAAAATAACAATCTCGACGATTCCACAATACCGAAGTAACGTAAGGGGTGTAGAGAAATTATAGTGGCGAACAACTATCATAGAGTGATTCTACACCCTCCGTATGGTGAAAATTTATGTTAAAATGCGCCGTCAAATTCAGCTTTACCTTGTGTTTTTAGGGTCAAAAGATTTCACACATTTTTATACATAGTTTAACACTAAACCTACCATGCGCGGTCAAATGATCGTTTTTGAAATTTCGTTTAGAATTGCTCGTATACAACGTTACCGTATCACCATATAGCTTATTAACTTTTCCTACAATACACATACAACCCATTTTTCAATATTCACAACTTTCTTTACAGTTCACTTTCCGAAAAAAATTTATAGCATGTCTAGTCTACCACGAACGGTCATTTAACCATTTGAAAAATTCATGTTATTTACGACCATATTCTTCGAAAAGCGTACTCCTGAAATTGTTTTACGAGTCTACAATGTAATTGTGGATCTACAGTGTAGACAAACGCGCGATTGGAATAAATGCATAGCGTTTTTCGTACGACAGTACGGTCTTGCGATCCGAACAGAGACCATCAAAATTTCGCAATGTATAATAGAAATTATTACGTGGTATAAGTGATAGTTTCGACAAAGTCAGCAGAGCCAACAATATTTTGTGGTATGATTTACAATTGTTTTTTTTTTTATTTCTGGTCTCAATGTTTTTGCCCCGTTTGATTTATATTTTTATATTTTAGTTTTTACTTTATCATTTGTATATTCATCCCCAAAAATGTCAAGACATTCGAGGAATATCAATTTATTAGACAAAATAAATTATATCGACGAGGACTGTTCGGAAGATGACCAAGAAGTTTCCGATATTGATAATGACACAGCAGAATAGTAATTGTAACTTTGAAATAAGCAGAACCATATACGGGCCATGGGAGAACTATAATAGCTGACAATTTTTTTACAAGCGCGTAATTAGCGAGTAAACTTCTAGGAAAAAAAACTACGCTTGTTGGAACTATCCGCAGAAATAACAGAGAGCTACCAAAATTAGCGAGACTAGCAAGGGATAGTATGACACGCTTCTCAACAATATTATACAAATCGAATGATTTTATTCTTTCAATTTATAAAACTAAACCCAATAAAAAAGTATTGATACTTAGTTCAATGCATTCATCCGTCGAAATTGAAAAAAGTGACACCCGTATACCAGAGACAATTAGATTTTACAATAGTACAAAGTTCGGTGTAGATGTAACCGATCAAATGGCCAGAAAATATAGTGTAAAATCTAAATGTCAAAGACGGCCTTTACAGGTATTTTTCAATATTTAGATTTAGCCGGGATAAATGCTTGGATTTTATATAAAGAAACGACGGATGAAGAAATATCGAGGCAAGAATTTTTATTTCAATTGGCAGAAGAGCTTGGGATCGAATATCAGAAGGAGAGACAACTAAGCAAAGAATGTTCATCAAAAACAATAATAAACACAGCTACAGATTCTTCGGGACGGAAATCTTGTCAAATAAGATATTGTAAAGTCAATAAGACTAACAAAATTTGTATAAAATTTACAAAATACGTATGTGGAAAATGTGCAATACAAAATGCTGTAATTTGTAAAAAATGTGCTGAAAATGCATAAAGGTAAATAAAACTTTGTAAATAGAAAAGCGGGGAGCGGGTTTTTATTGTAGCACCAGAAAAATATTTTGTTTACGATCCAATTGGCTAAAATTGTTCTATATTGCTAAAATCTTTCTATATTAAGATACATATGTTTTTTTGAAGCGGTCATTTGACCGCTCATGGTGGTGCTCAGTTTGGCAATGAAAAATATTTTAACACCGTTCGATATGAGAATGATTCGAGTGTCTAATCCATGTCATGAGGAGAGTAGGATGCAATAAGAAATATATCTATAAAGAAATAATAATCCTAGCTACTGTGGCCCTTCCATTTTTCGCCAGCCACTTTGAATGATCGGTAAGTTTAGCGTTAACCCTTTGCCCTCGAAGCTGTTTTAACTCGAAAACCTACGACATTTTCATTCTGCACGATTTATTTCGTCTTATGCATCCGGGGATTCTTTTACCGTTACTCGCTCTTAGAACGATTTAACCCTTAGCATTCCAACGGCGCCTCTGAGGCGACACTAAGAATTGCCCTACTATTACTTAAAACAGCTTTTACATCGCTATGTTTGCATTTAAAAAAATCTAAATACTAATATAATTCCAAATTCTAAATACGAGTAATAGTAATAAACTTTATATGCATAAAGGGCAATGAATCATGTACAATGGAAGAATTCTAGTTAAAAAAGATGTCACAATTTTGGTATTACAGTTGCTTGGAGTACTTTTTAGATGCGATCACAGAGACGTAAAAATCGTTCGAAACCGTGGTCACCGTTCGAGCAGAAAGAGTTGAATATCGATAAATTGTAAAGAATTTTCAAAAAATCTGGCTGCACAAATACTTTCTGGATCCACTGTACACGTTTATAACAACACGCGTCAAAACTTTAGCACTCGCTGCATACAATGTGGTACGGTTGTGTAAATACAAGAACAAAGGGTCGGAAGCACTGTGGACCCGGGAAGGGTTAAAATCCTCGAACCTCATTGATTATATCGACGGGTCTGAAGATCGATTGTGAGCCCGCAGCTGAAAATCTAGTAGCATTGGGATCGAGCGGCGACGACTACGACTACGTATGCGCTTGTAAGTGCAGTATGCGGTTCGGGTTCGTCATCGTCGAGAATGCAATCCCACTTAAAGCACAAAAAACCAACCAATGCAACGGCGACCGGCTCGATGGAGGTTTCGGGTGCACGTAAGGCATTTATTGTCAGTTGCCCCGAGAGTTTTCCTTTGCTGGTCTGCGGAGCCGGGAGGGCCAAATAATTTGCGAATGGGCCCGGCGTGTGTGCGTGTTGTACATCGCAGCGGTGAAGGCGCGCGGAAGTAAACGTCGGTCCATTAAAGGGAGCCTATATACGAATGTATATCTGCGGCTAAATAATAATAACTCGACAGCGAACCCTCGGTCCTCCCTTGTGTTCGAGCAGAAAGAGAAGGCGGTGCGCAAGGAGGAGGCAAGAGGAGAACCGACGAGGAGGGAAATAATCGCGCAAACGGGGCTATACTGTGTGACAAAATGATAGCACGCGTTAACATTTACGCGATTTTCATTTGAAAATACCGTATAACTATTTCGAGATGCGTTCGACGATAATATTCAGTTCAGAAAGTAATAATATTGCTACAGCGACTGTCCGTATGGAGACGCCATTAGGAAGATTTACTTCGTCGTGAACAACCCCTAAGAAAATAATAGGAGATAGGGGTTGTCACGGATCTATTATGCCGACAGACAATCGAGACTAGTCAGACATTCGATAAATTTACTCCAAACTGTATTTCATTTGTAAATAGTTACTAATTTGTAAATAAATTGTTATAAATGAACGAGATGCTGCGTCACGTACCACATGAAGTGCACAGAACGCGCAACGATATATAGTTCGGAAAATATTGAAAAATATTTTTGCACTGTCTTAATAGACTCGATCGAATAAGATTAAGTAAAACTTTCGCTTACGCGCAGCAGCATTTTGGTACTTAAACGTGTGTAAAAAGCGAGAGGAAATTTACTCTGAGTGAGTTTTACGTACAGCCACGCCATAAAATTTGTATTCACACGGAGAACGTATTTTTACCAGTTTTTACAATGAAACTTTGCGAGCTGCGAGATGTGCTATCTTTTCTGTCACACGGTGTAGAACGCAGGAAAGGAGACGGAGAGAAAGGGAAACCGCGAAAGAAGAACAGAGAGAACGAGGGTGAGTGCGGAATTGAAAAAGGGCGAGAAAAGGAGGGTAAGGGAGAGTAATTCGTAAGAGCGGGACGCTGGTTCAATGAAAGTCAAAGCACCGAAGCTCAGAAACATTTCTTCTCTTTTGTCTGTTTCGTTTAGAAACGATTACGCGCCTGTTAAAAGCAGCGAGGGAATTCTATGGAGAAAATGTAAAGATTGAGGAGAGAGTAAGTCGAGGGACGCGCGTGTACGCGCACTTATATTTCAAGTCGGTGTACGAAGCGACTTGTTTATACTATCAAAGATCTAATTTTCTTTCAGATGGAATTAACAATGAGAAACAACTCTGTAACTTTACGCTTTTAAAATCGTCTTAACCCTTTGCGCACTCCGAGCAATTTTAATTCCATAATAAAGACATTCTTTTCGACCTAGAATAGTTCCATTCTACATAGTTAATTTCCTTTCGTGCATATAAAATTTATTACTATTTATTATTATTTTTTATATATCACAGTGAAGTCAAAGTTATTTTGAAAAATAGTATGGTAATATTTAGTGGCGCCATTGGAGTTAACCCATAAGGGTTAATCCTTGAACACTCATTTAGCTAAGCTGAAATAGTTTGTCTGAAATTTTAAGCGATTTTAATATTCTTTTAACGTTTTGTTAATTTCAGTTCGTTGCCAACACAATCGCCCAACGTTCGTTTTGCAATAAAACTTACGGTAGTTGTCCATATAGAGTCGCCATGATGAAGAATTACTTCATGGTGAACAACCCTTAACACATTGACTGCCGAACTAGCAGCCAAAAAAATTCCATAAAATCGGAGCGACTTATCGAATGAAATAAAAATTGAAAAAATAAAACCTATGACACTGAGAAGTTTTCCGACCTTTTTGCATTTTCTGGACCACCGTCAAATTGAATACAATGAATATATTAACGTGAAAATTCATCTAAAAATCGTAAAAATAATTCCGTCAACCTTATGTAGGTGACGTGACAGCTAAGTGTTAAGAAAATAATAGAAAATAGAAAAATCGAAGTTTGCCTGTCGAGCTGACTGGACAGCGAATTGATCACGTTTATTCAAATTGTATTTTTATTGTAAATAGTTATTAATTTGTACAAACATAATTATTAAGTAAACAAGATGTCGCGTCGTTTGTCGCATGAAGAACATAAAACGCGCAACAATATTAATTTAATGAAATTATGTGAAGTCCTGTGAAATTACAAATAAATCACGAAGACAATGTAGACGTTTCTTACACGTGAAACCTTAAACCATATACAGTGTGTCCCAGAAATGAGTTCCTTGAGACATTTACGTGTATTTGTAAATGCGAATCACACAGAGCTGGTGAAACATCGAATTAAAAAGAAATGTATCGTTTGTCGGTTGTAATGATTTTATCGGATCTTATATGTTCTTTTAAGCTCATTTTCGTTGCAAATTATTATGTCGAGATGGTGATATATAATAGTAGAAGTAACAGGAACCTCGAGGCGTGATATGATACTCGATCTAACTATTGAACATGCCCGAGGACAGGATAACACTAGCTTATTTATTGTTGATACCTACAACCGTGATACTTCTTCATAACGGCGAGTATCATATTCATTTTTGTCACGATGATTAAACCGAGCAAGTTTGAGTAATATAATGTAGGCTAAGTAGAAGCTACACCGGTGAATAATTGAAATAAAATGTATATTACGAAATTTTAAGTTTAGAATTACTTTATAAATCAATTAATATTACATTATTTGAATCATTTTGATTTTATATGTGATGACATGAGTGCGCGTTTAACACGTTGACTGCCACGTCACCCATATATGGGTGACAGAATTATTTGTTCATGCTTAAAAATAAATTTATACATTAATTTATTCGGTGCACTCAGCTTAATTTATATCTGGAGACTGCAAGAAGGTTGAAGGATAACCATGTGTCAGACATTTTAAGTTGTCAATTGTTGTTGCATTAAATACATTACTTTGATATTATGGAATTTATGAGGCCGTTGATTGGGAAGTTAAAGTGTTAAATGGAAAATATTATCTTGTATTTAAATGTTAACCCTTTGCACTCGAAGCAATTCCACTCCAAAATCGAAAGACTATTTTTATCTATAATAGCTCCACTGTAGATACTTAATTTCCTTTTGTTCATATGAAATTAATTACCATGACTCGTGCTTAGAACGTCAACATTTTTATCGATTTCTCAACTGCAAACCTAGCGATGTAAGAATTGTTTAAATAATAGTATGGCAAGTTTTAGTGTCGCCATAGAGACGCAAATTCAAGTGCAAAAGGTTAATTTTGACGAACGAATGAAAGCAAAAATTTTTGTGTTTCGTACAGAGGATAGAAAATATTTTTATAGAAATTATTAAAAATTTTGTGGAATTGGAAATGTGAGAACGAATATTATACGATAGCGCAATTGTTTTACCAATACGTCTAATGCATAACTGGTTTTATTTTACGTAACACTGGCTTTAATCTTCGTATTGTAGTTAGGTCGTGGTTCTTTGAGTAAACACAAATATTTGTGAAACAGGAATTGAATTACGTTGAAGTTGCTTGCTCGAGTTCTATACAACTTTTGTGTGTGCCCGTAATATGTACTCTGATATCAACATGGAATACTATTACACGCAGTTGGAAAAATATAGTTAGATAAAAGCGAAAGTATTATATCGGATATAAGTAGCAGATGAAAATTTTTTGCTATAATTGCAATTGTAACCATCGACACGAAGAAGAAGTATTTAACCCTTTGCCCTACGATTTATTTTACGGTTGCGGTGATTAGAATTTCTTCGACGTTTATAATTTTGTCGAAGAAGATGGCAGTTTACATTTAATGAATTCTTATTTACTTTTAAAAAGCTATACATCGACAACAATAAAATAGATTTTTATTTGGGGTTTAAGGGAATTAGTAACATTCATGTTTAATAAATTGTGTTTAAAACTTTCATTACAAGCCTGACTCGTTATTGTAGTGCAAGGGGTTAATTGTGCAGACCGGTGCAAACTGTGAGATTTAGCACAAATTTCGACTGCCACGTTTAAACTATTTATTATTTCAGGTCCCGAGAATTACCGAGTATTCTTTCGACGATTTTGATGAAACTTATGGGAGATTGTAGTTCTTTGAAAAATATTTGACACGTGTTTTTTTTTATCGGCAAACATCCACTTTGAAGGGGTGAAAACAGCCCTCAAAGTTGGGGTATTTTTGAGATATTTTGGAAACCAGAGGCCGAAATAATTTGAATTTTTTTTTGTATATTCTGGAATATTATGGTGTGTTCTAGTACATTCTAGTCAATTCTTGTATACTCTAGTGCATTCTAGTATATTCTTGTACATCCTGGTACATTCTGGTATGTTTTTTTATATTCTGGTATGTTATGTCATATGTTAATATAATCTGCTTTATTCTAGTACATTCTGGTTCATTCTAGTATATTATTTTACATTCTGGAATATTATGGTGTATTTTAGTACAATCTAGTCAATTCTTGTATACCCTGGTGCATTCTAGTATATTTTTGTATATTATGGAATATTGTGGTATATTCTAGTACATTCTAGTCAATTCTTGTATACCCTGGTGCATTCTAGTGTATTCTTGTACATCCTGGTACATTGTAGTATAATCTTTTATATTCTGGTATGTTATGTCATATGTTGATATAATCTGCTTTATTCTAGTACATTCTGGTTCATTCTAGTATATTTTTGTATATTCTGGTATATTATGGTGTATTTTAGTACATTGTAGTCAATTCTTGTATACCCTGGTACATTCTAGTATATTCTTTTATATTCTGGTATTGTGTGTTTTTCAATGTAGTCGCGCAAGAAAATATTAACAAAAGTCTTTTGTTCAACAATAAAGCTATAAGCTCCCATAAGCTTCATCAAAATCGGATTTTCGCATCTGAATATGTTCCCTTGTCAATAGATAAAATGAAACCACTGATAGAATGCATAAGTTTACTTTTATTTATTTTTATATTTTATGTAATTATTATAAATTTTCAATATTTGTGTTTCTATATACACTTCAGCAGATTTCCAATTCAGTTTCTGTTTAGGGATCACACTGTGCATTCGTTATTTAAAACTGTAACGATTCATATATGTTAATATTGTTTAAAGCCGTTTATTTGAATTAAATTAAATCTATTCGAATTTGCCACTTCCCACACAAAATAATGCAAATAAAAATCAATATTATTTCTGATATATTTCGTTAACAATTTCTGTTTGGATTTCTCTGTATTTTAATCAATATGTTTGCGAGTAACTAAATTCACTGAATAAATTTCGTTTTGCTTAGCCTATACAGTCGTTATAATTTTTCAATTTTTCGTTATTTCATCACCTGATCATTCACTGTACTAATTAATCCCTGGCGTATGCATAAATTAATATTCAAAACAACGAAGGATGCAAAAGACTGAATGTACAAATGCGATAACATCTGTACCATGTGTTACGATAACAAACGTCAATTTCAATTTATTATACGCATCTCCGGTTTCATCTTACGGAATGTAAAATTTGATGTGCAAATCAAATCAGACCGGTGCAAACTGTGAGATTTAGCACAAATTTCGACTGCCACGTTTAAACTATTTATTATTTCAGGTCCCGAGAATTTCGACACTCTGAAATAAGAGCCAACAGTGTTTCTCTTACAATTGTAACTTGCACGTACTTAGAAAAAAAAAAGAACAGGAAAAGAGGACGAGAGATGTCATTTGTCTTACTTAAATATTCGCTGGGGTGTCGTACACCTCCAGTGTACAGTAGAGGTTAAATATTAGGCAAAATGGAAAGTTCTGTCGTTTTATGTTAAGTCAACTTTCAAAGCCTGTAGCTAATAGATGGGTGAACATATACTGAAACAAAACTTCCGTCAAGTTTCGAGAGTATGTGTCCTACCGTGATCAATAATGGAACTTAGTTCGGTAAGCTGTTATTATCTCGTATTAATCTCTTCTACAGTGTGTGACTCGAAAGAGCAGTCGAGACACTGTATATTGCATGTCAGCCAAATAGAAAAGAACGTCAAGCAACAAAAAGCAATGTGTCTGTCAAAGACGTAGTAACTTGAAGAGCTGATCAAAAATGATCCGAAAAATTTCGAAATGGTGAATTTTCAATGAAAGAGAAACTCGTATCGCGGAGATAATTCGATATTCATAATGATGTTTCAAGAACCATGATTGAGAACAGACATAAACTATCTATTGATATTGCAAGTATGCTTGGAGTTTGAAGTTTTGATACCGCAACCGAACAACAGCAATGGATCACGTAAATAAATGATTTTGAGTTTACAAGAAAAATATATGACACTACTTTTCCCCAACAATTTCCTAAGAAAAGAGAAACGTGTTATGAACGCGTTTCAACCCTTGCAAACATCATGAATGACTTTCACTAAATAATTATCAACAATTTTGCAATTTGTATTTTATATTCTAACACTAAACACACCAAGTACTGAAAGTAATTGAAAAGCATCACTTTATAAAAATGGCAGTAATGAATATATTTAAATTATCTACGACTTTCATTATAATCGATGTTTGAGTAAGCAAAAATTTATAGCGATTTTTCATTAACGCATTTGTCTATGATTTCAATGATTGCCAAATGGAGAGAACAAGGGAACATATTCAGATACGGAAATCCGATTTTGATGAAACTTATGGGTGCTGATAGCTTTATTGTTTAAACAAAAAACTTCTGTTAAAATTTTCTTGCGCGACTACCTTTCCCATTGGAAAACACACAATTTTAAAAAAAATTCAAATTTTTTCGATCTCTGATTTACGAGATATCTCAAAAATACCTCAACTTTGAGGGCTGTTTTCACCCCTTCAAAGTGAATGGTTGCCGATAAAAAAAATAAGTGTCAAATATTTTTCAAAGAACTATGAGCTTCCATAAGTTTCATCAAAATCGGATTTTCGCATCTGAATATGTTCCTGTGTAAGATTGAAGAGATGCAAAGCAAAATCAATTGGTCCAACTCTCCGAGGTTAACACTAGAACTACCAAACCAGTCATTTTGACTGGTCCCTAGTCTTTTCTTTCGCAATTATTGAAATTATAAAAATGTTTTCATCAAAAATTTTCGAGTGTTCTCCTTTAATGACGTATACTATACATTAAAAATTGCATGAAATTTTAATAGATGCAGTCTCGTTATTACTACAAAGCAATGTATATCGTTGGATTTATGATTCGGTAGTTCTAGTGTTAAAAGTAATCTAAAATATTTGAAGAAATTGTATGACGTGACTTGGAGGAAAGAATTGAAGATAGAGTTGCTGGCTTCTCGCAAGCACGTGTAAATAAAAATTAATGGACTGTTTAGGCTCGTATTTTGGCGCAAATAGGCCGGTGGAAACTCTAAGCAAATGGGCAAGCCGCAAGTGACGGTAGTTTTAATTAAGCCATTAGGGTGGCTGAGAGGCTGCGACCAAGCGGCTAGACATTCCAACCCTCTATTCCCTCTTCCTCTCTGTCTTTCTCGCTCTCGGTCTGCCAAATTAATATTGTGCTCGCATTCCATACCGCCACGTGGCAAGGGAGCTTGTATCCGAATAAACTTCCTACCTTCCCTACATTTTCCCATACGTGCCGTAAGCATTTCTGCTTGCGGAGATATTATAACGGAAATTACAAATAAGTTGGATTCCTTCCCTGTTATATAAACAGCTTTCCTGTCTCTCCTGTGTCTTCCCTACACACGGTGTTGCATAATTTAACGGTTAAACTGCAGCCAAATTACTTTATGTACACTTCCGGTCCACGATTAACCGGACACCTAGGAAATTCTCATTAACTCGCGTACTTATCTTGGAATAACGAAATCTATTTCTCAACAATTGTAATGTTTACCGATCGTGCAGCTATCACAAGAATAGAGTAAATGGTATAAACAACAGTCTGACAATTGGCTCTCATAGTGTTGCGAATAGTAATTAATTAGTATTCAATTCGCAGTAAAATTTCAAGAACAATTTCACGTCACTTTTTTAAAAATGGCTTTGGGTAACGTTTCGTTGTACAGCTTTGCAGATGACGCAAATATTTACTTAACTAAAAAAACCTTTAACCTTGAGATGTGTCCTTGAACTTAGAAATGTTGACAATAAATTGGTGTATTGAAAAGTACGTTATAAAGAAATACGATGACATTGTTTTTGTCTTCTCTAGTTAATTTAAAAATCATTTAATCTTCTTTAAGAAAGGGATGACCTTTATAATTATTTAGTTTTAAGACAGGACATAACAAAATACAGTATTGAAATGTTATTAGAACCAGTTTTGAAATAGCATATTCTTATATTGGAACTGTATACAGATTTAAGAAAAAGTTTACCTATATATGAATATAACATTTGTTTTATGTAAGTATTAAGTATATGGACCGTTTATTTTGAAAGTGGTGTAAGTCCTTTTTTAGAAAACATGAGATATGACGTAATTTATGCTTAATTTAGTGTAAACTTTTTGTTTATAACTAGTTAGTATTTAATATCTTAAAAAATGCCTATGCTTTGTTCAATTTAAAATAGGCCGGTAAAAGAAATTGCGTAACCATTGATTATGAAAGTGATGTAAGTCCAATTTCCATAGACGGAAAAAATGGCATTACGATAAAAAAATTTCCTTTACACACCACAGGATTATTATGACGTTACAAACCAATGTACACAACATAATAAATTTATTTTACACGAAATGGAACGAGAGAATTTCGTTTCAACAAAAAATCTACAAAACGCAATTAAAAAACAGATAAGAAGAAACACTAATGGAGAAAAAGTAAATTGGTTGCAAATATGTTGCATGAGATTTTGCAAAAGTGCACTGTATACTATTTTATATAAAACATCAATGGAGGACACAGAATTTAAGACTCTAAATTTATCACCTACATGTCCGGGAAGACCGCCAATATTTGAAAAAATCGCCGTGGCGCCTTTATATCGCGATGCCAGGTCTATTACATACGAAAAATATAAGGATATGCAGCAGCTATTACCTTATATACCTCCTGTGCATCATGAATATTTCAAAACACTGCCACATGAAGAGCATAAGTAATTAATAATACCAATATCTTGTGTTAAGTTTAACAATATATAAATATAATTAACGTTCAAAATAAAAAATACTAATTCTATTTTATTTCTTGTTATTATTTAGAAACAAAATTGGATTAATATGAAATATATTTTAAGTGATATTTGTTATTTCAAAATTGAAATTAAATGATATTTACAATTGACTAATTATGAAAGTGGTGTAAGTCCATTTGCAGCCTGGAAATATATATTATTTTAGTTAAATTCGCCTAAAAGAAATTTATATAATCAAATTACATATTGATAAATTAGTACAAACATTCCCAGACTTCACATAAATAACCTATATTCTTTAATTGTCAGATCTGCTAACATTTAATTTTCTCGAAACAGAAGAAACTGGACTTGCATCACTTTAAAAATAAACGGTCCATATCAGAACGACAAAATAGTAATCACAACATCAACTATGTTGTTCTCCAAACGTGCGACAACGTTGTTGTATAAACATTTATAGAAAATTTTCTCGTTGTTGTTATATTTAGTTCGTTCGTATGCGAATTTGTTCACAAGATCAATGGAGTCTACAATTATTTCAATCGCACTTGAAATTATTCATGTTAACAATTAAATTCATATTCTGTTCGCCTACGTGAGTGTGCGTTAATCGTAATTTTATCGTTCGCTGATGTTTAATATTTACTTTGTTCGATACAATGAGAAAGTTTAGAAGTTTTCGATTACGTAGCCGAGTAACGCATTGAAGTGCCAAAATGGTGTTTCGGAAATGTTTAATTGCTTATTTCAAACTCGAATCACACGTTATCCGCGTGACTCCCGAATCATTAATTACATTCACAGGTACACGGTTGCCTTCATTACTGCGAGAATTTCATTACAAGCAACGCAAATATTTGTCTGCGTTAATCACTGTAGAATTTTGGGGAACGTGATGCCTAGCCTCCACAAGTTGCAGATATTGATCGCGTATTAATGAAAACTGCTTTCCTCGAGTGTCTTCACAATTAAATGTTAAGTGCTTCGCCTTCCCAAAACTGTTTTAAGATCTGCCCAACGCGCACGTTTCTCGTTAGTATGGTTAAATATTATTTTTAGTAAAAGCAAATAATCTTCTAAGAAAACGAAGACTCATGAATATACAGAA
The DNA here is from genome assembly GCA_028453745.1 of Agapostemon virescens. NCBI lineage: Eukaryota > Metazoa > Arthropoda > Insecta > Hymenoptera > Halictidae > Agapostemon > Agapostemon virescens. Next base: position 14,607,570 of record CM052090.1, on the reverse strand, counting down.
ACCAAGTAAAAATACGATAAACGCATTGAACACTGCAGATGTAATAATTAAATATACAACAGAAATGATTTCAATGAATTTTATAATTTAAAAATTAATTATTAAGTGAGTTTTATTAGAGTATTAAATGGTACCGAAGTATTCTGATATTTGTACTATATTTCAGTAGTAGGAAGCAATGCGATCGTCATAGGAGCATTTTTACACCCTTAGCACTCGAACTGTGACTAAAAATTGCCACACTATTGTTAAAAACAATTTTCACATCACCATATTCACACATCTAAAAGGTTAATGAAAATTTAAGTATTGCAAGGATGGGTATTAGTAAAAAATTCCGGGTGCATAACACGAAGTAGATCAAGTAGTACCCAAATAGTATAAGCAAGAATAAAAGCCTTGAGTTTTACAGTTAAAGCAGCATCGAGTGCAAATGGTTAATAAAAACAATAATAATAATTTAGTAAGTATTATACACATAGCAGATACAGCTTGCTGACTACAGTACACCTTCACGCATACAGCAATGTTTTTCAATAATCTCTAATATTCCAATACCTTGTCACGCTACTTGAATTTCTCTATAATTGTCGAGTAAATGTAAACAGTTTATTATTTAATATTTGGTAAAAAAGGTAAAAGAATGCATGATTTCAGTGATATTTCTCTTCGATCGAATAATTGAACAACAAATGCATGGCAGTACCATGTCCAATCAGGGCTAAAGTGTTCAATAACCGAAACATGCATATATTTCTGTCCAATTACTGGGCCATCGAAAGGGTCTCACATTTTTTGCAATTAAAGGGTTTCGCTGCACACAAAAGTTTTTTTTTAACGTGCACATTGAAAAATACACGATCGATTCTTCCAAGATAAATCCACGCGTGAATGTAAACGTTTGTTACTCTAATAAGCGACTCGTAACAAAACTTCTTCTTTCCTCGATCGTCCAATTACCGAGACATTTATCTTAGCAGCTAATTTCATTGGCAGTTCATCCGAAAAAAAAATTCAATCTCCGTGTGAGGTATTCGCAGTATTCGTTGATCATTATCTGGACAGCATGCGGATTCGTACATATTTAAGAGACACCGATGCGTTTGACATTTACTTACCAGCTCGTCCATCGTAACCGCGTTCGTCGTCATCGTCCTCATATTCGCCGCTCTCTTCGCCCGCTGTGCCTTGCGTCTGCACAACCCTCGGTATTCCTGCAAGAAAGACCATAACAAACGTGAAACCGTTCGAGAAGAAGTCACGCTAAATACATCTCGTATCTCTTCTAAAAGGCGTACACGGTCTTCTCTTTCGTATTCGCAAATTTCGCCTAATTGGACGTGAGATTGGCCGATAACGCGGTCGGTCGGTCGCGTGTTCCTTCCAATTGATCGATCGATCACTTTTAAAAACAGGACGGCTACGCCCGAAATTCTTATACCGTTTTATTTATTGATTACCTTCTTTTTATTGTGCTCCCGTCCCGTTCCATTCGAATTATTTAATCGAGCGGTTAGGCGGTGTGTATCAGATACCGTGTGCCTTCAACGGAAACTCCAACACGTTTAGTTTTATTATAATTATAGTTGCTGTCAATAATAAATACACCAACATTTGCACTACAGATTATTACAGACATTAAATACAGGGTGTTTCATCTAAAACAGGACACCTAAATATCTTCACTACCTCTGAAAATATAAAAAATGTTGCTAACGTAATCTAAATGGTTTCAAAAGACGAATCGGATGGAAGAATCGTTTTTTGTAAATTGTAATTTTTTAATCGTTTCTCCAAGGTCACTCGTGTTTTTTACATATATACACACAGTTTTTGTTGTTGTATGTTATAGCAAACATTATTGTGCATACATCTATGTTTAATAGTACGACCTTGAAATGACCGTGAACTCTAAAATTTGCTAATTAATGCAAAACTTACTTTCAGCGACATTTCAGATTTCAACGATAACAGGAATTCGACTATGAACTTGAACTGTAAATAAACACATTGTATCATTCGTCTGCGTACATAGAGAGTGAGAGCGATATGTATTTAAGAGTTTGCTCACTGCTAGATTTCTCAGTGTATCGACAAGCGATCCATAATGCGTTATTCAGAACAGGAGAAAATTCAAATGGTTTTAATTTACGGTGAAGCTCAAGAATGTCTAAGAGAAGCAATACGAATTTACAAAGACAGATTTCCAGAACGTTCTTGTCCATCACGTTCTGCATACTTAAGTATTGTTAAAACATTTTGTGAGACTGGCAGTGTCAACAGAAACATTCGTATGAGACGTAAGACTGTTACTCATGAAGCAAATGTGAACAATATCATCGCGAAAGTAAATCAAAACTCGCATGTTAGTATAAGGCAACTTGGACGTGAAACTGGTATTAGTGTTACAAGCATATTCCGGATTTTTCATTTACAAAAATTTCATCCTTTCTATTTATCTCTTCACCAAGAGCTCCATGGAAGAGACTTTGTAAACCGCGTACACTTTTCTCAATGGGGTATACGGAAATATGAAAGTTATGAAATGTTTTTCCAAACAGTATTGTTTACGGATGAAGCATCCTTTACAAATCATGGTCAGGTGAACCTTAAGAACATGTATTATTGATCGCTTGAAAATCCACGATGGTTTAGACAATTCGATAAGCAGAGACCACGGACCATAAATGTCTGGTGTGGTATTCTAAATAATAGGATAATTAGGCCGTATTTTATCAACGGCACGCAAACTAGGCAGAAGTATGCTGAATTTTTAGAACATATTCTACCAAGTTTATTAGAAGATGTACCATTTAGGGACCGACTGGTATTATGGTATCAACACGATGGGTGTCCAGCACACTGTTCCCATATTGCAAAACGTGTCCTCAACGAAAAATTCCCAAATCGTTGGACAGGACGCAATGGACCTGTATCATGGCCGGCTCGTTCACCCGATGTTACCCCACTTCATTTTTTCTTATGGGGGACATTAAAGGGTACGGTTTATCAAGAGCAGCCCACGACGCCAGAAAATATGAAGGAACGAATAATTGCAGCATGTGCTGATATGAAATCTGAAATCATCGAAAGAACTGTACCATCTGTCGTATTTCGCCCTACGAAATGTATCACAACGGAAGGACATCATTTCGAACATTTATTGTAGTAATAAATGTGATTATTTACAAGTTCAAGTTCATGGTCAAATTCCTGTTACCGTTGAAATCTGAAATGTCGCTGAAAGAAAGTTCTGCATTAATTAGCAAATTTTAGAGTTCACGGTCATTTCAAGGTCGTGTTATTAAACATCGATGTATGCACAATAATGTTTGTTATAACATACACAACGAAAACTGTGTGTATATATGTAAAAAACACGAGTGACCTTGGAGAAGCGATTAAAAAATTACAATTTACAAAAAACGATTCTTCCATCTGATTCGTCTTTTGAAACCATTTAGATTACCTTAGCAACATTTTTCGTATTTTCAGAGGTAGTGGAGATATTTAGGTGTTCTGTTTTAGACGAAACACCCTGTATATGAAGTTTTAATTATTTGTAGAAAGGTAGCAAAGAAATTTCCTGTGAGTTTTTTATTTTATAAGAAATTACCAAACGTCCACATATGTGAGAAATGGCGTGAAGAGGTTAATCGATTCATTAATTTATTTGATTTCTTTGACACTTATCGCTTTCGAACAATCGTAGAGTTTTTGGCGAATATTTTCAGCGACCAATTCGAAACTTTATTTTGTTAAAAAAAAAAATGGTTTATAGTCGTTCAAATGGGAATGTACTTTGCATAGATTAAAATGAAAAGAATCGTTCCTTAGATTGATCTGCACAGGATACTGAATATATGCTCTACTAGGTTGCTGCATAAATATTACAGGGTAGAAAACGTTTCCTATAAATTTGATTTATGAAACCAGTTTGCGCTTCCTACGAATTATGCATCTTACAGAGTTACTTGTACTTAGTACTCGGGATATTTAACGTTTTACAGCGCGATTCACAGTACGAAACGCTATTAAGCAAACTGAAATCTTTGGGGAAGCGAACACGAATTTGCATTTCATTTTGACGTTGGAAATTCGTTCCCGAATGCCAGATAGTTTATAAATATTCGTTGATTTAATTACATTTAATGAAATGCAGAATTTTATGTGCATTCAGAAGTAATCGTTGTTCTCCTCTTCTCAAATAAGATAAAAATTGTATTAGTTTCTTGCAGATAATTTATGATGATAGATTTCAGTGTATGCAAAGTCTGGTAATTATTCACGAGTCATCATAAAGTCTAACAATTATTTATCACAAAGTGTTACATTTTTATTGTATGTCTGTCATGCTTGTCTATTCTGCACATGTATAGGAAACATTTGCAGATTAATAGCTAGAAAGGAAATTCTAAAGAATTTGATACACCTTGAAGAATAAGTTGGTACGAAATTTAGAAAAGTATATTGAACGAGTAAATATTGTTTGTCATATTATCGGTATAATCGCAAATCTCCTGTACCGTTATTAACCCTTTGCGAATGAGGATTATTGAAAATATTGGAAATATTTTCTCCAGAAAGGTAAATCTTGCATTAACCCTTTGCACTCCAAGCAATTTTAATTCCCAACTCGAGACATTTTTTTGTCCTAGAATAATTCCATTGTACGTGGTTCCTTTCCTTTCGTGCATATCAAATTTCATACTATTAACACTTTAACTGCCAAACTAACAATCACAAAAATTTTATAAAATCGAAATGAGACATTGAATGAAATAAAAATGAAATGTACGATGAAGAGTACTCCTTCTATCTTCTTGCACTTTCAGGAATACCATCAACTTTGGTACAATGAATATTATTAACGCGAAAATTCATTTAGAAACCGAACAGATAATTCCGTCACCCATATAGGGTTGACAGAGCAGTCAAAATTTCTCCTAGCTTCTTAAACATAAACATTGAAATGTAAAATTGTTTTGTATAATATTCTGTCAATTTTTAATGTCGCCTCAGAGTAGCCATTATAGTACTAAGGGTTAAAGCTTCAAGTTCTGAGTGAAAATAAAAATATATATTGATCTTACGTTACCACAATAATACAATAAACAATAAATTATAATTTTTGCAATTTGAAGGATTCAAAATACGAACCTGATGTCGCTGATATGACGACATTCGTCCTCAAAGGGTTAACTTTATTTGTGAAGGAGTTTCACCTAGTAAAAATTACTAATCCGAACAATGCTATTTTTACGAATATGCGATTAACGATAAATATTTTACGAGCACCCGGTGTATAGAAGAAAGCTTCGGAGCTGTATCCCTTGGCGTGTATAAGCCAGGACATGCTATATAGGAAACGGCGCAGTGCGATATGCTGGAAATAATTAAGTCTGCTATGTGCGCAGTCAATTTTGATCGTCAGCATCGTGGGAAGCTGATAATCGGTTATTACGAGACATGTTAGTTCTCGAACATAAGTCAACCGTGTCATTCATCGGACGTAATTTATCATCGCATCTGTAAAAATATTTTAAACGGTTGAATTTCAACAAGAATTCTATTTCGAAAATATAACACTTCCATTAAATCCTCAACGATCTGCTTCAAATTAACACACGTTCACCTACCGATTCAACAACCAGGAAAAAATCGCTAAAATCAATGCAATTCATTTTTTATAAAAAAAAAATCTTACACGTAAAGATTTATGATATCAATCGTGACGATTTCAATTATTTTATAGATTGCAAACAGTATCCGTACAATTATCAACGTAAACATTATTTTTAATAGTTAATACAGTGCTCAAGTGTGTTAGTCAATATTTGCTGTCGGAAAATTACATTGGTTATTTTTGTACAATTATATCAAACCATTTATTTTTATTATTAGCTTGTTCAAAAAGTTTCTTTCGCAATGTGCATGGTGTATCTCTAGTTATGTGATACAAGTATATACAAACATCATCTCTTTGCTAATGCTTTATTTAAGCTTCCCTTTAATTATCCCTATAATTATGCTGTTCGTTTTTTTTTTATTAAAAACTGTTCCAAATTTACATTGCATACAGTAATGTAAAACGAAAGTAACTTCCGGAACAAGCTAATATGTAGCACCCCCGCATGCAAAATACAAAACCATTCAAAATATAAAAGCACTAAATATGTATAGAGCAAATTTTGTGTAGAGAGTAGAGGAATGGATGACACACTATTATGCAAAAATATGTGTTTACGAAAGCCCCAGAGATCCATGGAAAATAGAGAAATGCTGCAGATCTCAAGTAATCAAGGCAAATTCATCTGAAATATTTTATAGTGTAAAAACTGTTTAACTATGTCTTTGGTGATAATTTTTTACATAAATTTGTGAGTGACGTATATGCTTCGATTTTGAAAATTTAAAACTTTCCAGTTACCGGATCAACATCGTTTTTTACTTAACTTTGTGAATGAAATGTATGTTTTAATTTTGAAATTCTGAAACTTTCCAATTAGCAGATTAACACTGTTCTTCACATAATTTTGTGAATTAAGTATATGCTTTCATTTTGAAATTTTAAAACTTTCCAGTTAGTGGATCAACATCGTGTTTTACTTAATTTTGTGAATGAAATATATTCTTTGATTTTGAAATTCTAAAACTTTCCAGTTAGCCGATCAACATTGTTCTTTATATAATTTTGTGAATTAAGTATATGCTTTGATTATCAAATTTTAAAACTTTCCAGTTACCGGATCAACATCGTTTTTTACTTAACTTTGTGAATGAAATATATACTCTGATTTTCAAATTTTAATACTTCGTGTTTTACTTAATTTTGTGAGTGAAGTATATGCTTTGACTTTGAAACTATGAAACTTTTCAGTTAGCGGATGAACGTCGTTGTATGATGAATCTATGTAAAGTGTTTGCGCAGAAAAATCGAGTCGAACAGAAGAAATTAAAGTGTTGTTTACGAACGCATCGATTCTCACGCGAACTATAAAAAGGTGAGGAATTCGCGAGTACTTACTGATGCAAGGCGCAATGTGCGATCTACTCTGTTGGTAACCTCTGGCACATCTGTTACAAGTGGTACCGGTTACACCATCTTTACACGGACACTGGCCAGTACTTTGATTACAAATTTTTCCGGAGGCTCCGATCGGGTGACAGTCACACGCTGCAACACACAACATGCGAAAATTAGAAACGGTTAGTCAAAACAAATCTTAGGATTAATGTCTCAAATCATCAACATGTCTCGCATACATTCTAACAACGTGCTAAATGTACCTCGAAACATTTGTAGAATCGCGCATGATTTTCTAGATTAGAATTAAACAAAATCTAAGGGATAGGCTGTGGGATTTTATACAAGATGAAAATAATTTTCTTCCCCCCTTAATGATTTTAACAAGCTATAATTAATATATTGATCATGAAATTTGTTTGTTTTATTTTCTAATTTAAATTGCACATATTTCTTTTTTGTCATGAATACATAAAATGCGCAGTTTACTAATAAATAAATGAAAATCAATAAGTCCTCAGTAAGTACAAGGTTATTCTAGTTATAATAGATTTTTTAATAAACGTACGTATAACTATATATTTTTATATCAAGTACTTTTTAAAATTGTTGTAGAAATTTCTGCTTTCTTAAAAATTTCTGCTGTATTAGAACTATTTCACAGCGAATCAGATCGTAAATTTATTTCATTTAGTTGTAGAGTACTTTTGAAATAATTTTTTTAATTTATATATATATGTATATTTCTATTAGTCAATGTTTTACTAAAAATTTGTTTCACTTTCTTCGGCCAAGTAATTTTTACTTCTCAATCAATATCTAAGATTGGTTACTAAGTAATTCCACAAAACACAAATCACAAGATTAATTAAGATTTTTCCAGAACACACAAATTATTAAACAAATGATTTCAAACTATATATATTTCTGTCATTCAATCTCTCGATAGTAGGTACGTATAGTTGAGTTTAACGCCTGTTTCCACGTCTGTGATTTTTAATTGAATTTTCAATTATAATACATTGTTCCTCTCTATATACAAGTGTTCAGTATTGTATAATATACTTAAAAAAAAATAACCATGGATGATACACATTCTAAAGAAAATTTGAAAAATTTAAGAACATTGAGTTCGACGATATCCGATTACTAAATTTTTATGAAGCTACCCTTCGAAATGTTTTACGATTTTGACAGATTTCCGTTTCTTTTAAACATGTTTGCCTAATCGGAAAAAATCTACGAAGTACGCATCAATAATCACAACAGGATGTAATTATCATCAAAATATAAATGTGATCTTCTGATAATTTCTATATAAAATCAGCAATTTTTAGATTTCGGAATTTTTTAAAAATCGGTTTTGCAATTATAAATTCAGGAACAAATTCAGGGTTGTATGTACTATTAGACAGAATGTTCATGAATTTTCTCGTAATGTTTTCTCAATCGAAGCGAAAGGAATAGAGCATAATTCATTAAACTCTGCTCACCGTGAAACTATCCTTCGTCGTACGCGCATTGACTTGAAACTTATCACAAAGGGGTTTTTAGGGGAAAGAGGTGATATCAAATGTTTTGAAGAAAAATCACGCTTTGTTTTGGGGACACATTTAAAGGAGCACCTCTGCAACACATTTTTCTTCGGACGAGTCTGTTTCGTTTCTAATTCCAAATTGCGAAATCGTGTTACAGCGAGATCCATTGGACATCGATAAGATGTAAATATCTCCGGCTCTCTCGAGGTCGATTATTCAGAAACGGAAGGTCCAAACGTGCAGCTGAGAAAAACGCATGCATCGTCGCCTGCATATTTATCGACCAGGGTAATTCCGAATTTTTCCGCGAGCGTGTCGAGGATTAAGAGATGATTCGCAATGGAAAGAGGCTGAAAGCAAAATCGAGGGAGAAACGTTCGCTCGGGAAAAGCCAGCTTGACACGTTCCTTTTGCCCACTTATTTATGCAAGCTCGTATTTTTCATGCGAGAGAGACACTGAAAAGCGGTTAATTACGATTGCACTTCGAGCGGAGTGCATCCCTGCGAAAATCTAGGAGGAGAGTCTCGAAAGCTCTGTCAGTCGTTGCTTGTCTGCTCTCCTATTTCCCTTCTCCTTGTGCCTGAGCCCTGCTTCTCTTCTTTTTCTTCTACTTCCACTTATCTGCGGCATTACTATTTCACGGTGAAAAACATCTCTGTATTTTCGTGCTCGGTTGCTTCGACATAGCTACTTGCGCGTTCGCGAGTAGTCGGCAATTATTCCGTCTGATATATCGCGCGATCACGTTGATTAAAACCCATCGCAACCGATCGAAATAACCGTTTCCGTATATTTTATTTTACAATTATTAAAACTATAAAATTACCTTCTCTGTTGCGGTCTCAACGATTTTTCTATCCTTGCCGCGTAGACTAATTCGTTGCTTATTTATTAACCCTATGCACTCCAAACAATTTTAATTCCAAAATCGTAACATTGTTCGACTCGAAATAGTTCCATTGTGCATGGTTAATTTCTCTTCGTGCGTAGAAAATTTATCTCTATTATTCGTACGTGTAACAATTTTAACCGATTTCTTAAATGCAAACATAGTGATGTAAAAAGTTCACTATGCAACAATTTTTAGCGCCGCCTTAGAGGCGACGTTGAAGTGCTAAGGGTTAACTACAACTGTTGTCAGGAAATTGGAATTATTTTTATTTTTAATAAATATATACCGAAACTTAAATGCGTTGCGTTTCAATCTTCCGTCGAAATCGGCACGAACTTTTTGGACAACTCAATACTTCTCGAAGGACCGCCACCTTCCCTTGCGCAGGAAGAACAATATTACACGATTGGATTATGACAAATTCACGAGGAATGGTTTATGAGTACAACGACCGTGGCGAGTGTCAACTGTACAAATGAAAAACATACTCGTGTTTATATACCCTGTCGAGTATCCCTTCTCCTTGTCGACTAGTAGGTTTTCTTCTGGGAGGGGTTAAGTTTCCTCCAGGTATGGCCAGATCGTTCGCAATTTGATCGGTTTCCACGCACGTGTCTATCAATGATAGCACCTTTCGGAAACTCTGGGTTTATGATGCATCTGTTTATTAATATTACTTTACTACAGTCAAAGAGGCGAAGATTCGATAAGAAATTAAAGGGGAATACGGTTTATAAGATGAAAATTTTCGATATTTTTGTTTTGTTTGAAATTGATTCCAGTATGTGTCTAGAATACGTGTATAAAGTTACGGAGCAAAATTTTATGTATTTTGGAAGATACAGCTAACCGAACAGGTAAGCGTCAGGTGCAAGTGGCGCAAAGCTGAAGCGAAAGGTGAATTAGATAATTTTAATCATCCTAGTCCACTTCATCCAGATGTCCTTAACCATTTAAAACCGATATATGAAGAACTTTCAAAGGAGGATTTATTAACCAGGTGTCTAGGTGGACACACACAGAATTGCAATGAAAGTTTCAATTCAACGGTTTGGCGCCTAAATTCAAAGCATCTAAATTCCGGAGCAAAAATTATCGAAACCTCCGCCTTTATTGCGGCTGGCTTTTTTAACGAGGGCTACTCAGCTATATTAAAAATAATGAGTGTATTAAATATTAATATCGGGCAACAATGCAAATTCTTTGCCGAAACGTATGACGCGCAGCGCATAACGAGATAGGAACGCCGCAGACAAAACAGTACAAAAGAGGCACGAATCTCTCGTAGGATGCACCAAATGGAGCAAAATGAATTTTTTGAAGCCACAGGAGGCTTACTGTATGGCCCTGGTATAGCGGATTAGTTTCCTCCAGAAGTAAGTGTTCAATAACTACTACTCTAACAGTCGAAAAACTTTAAACATCGTTTTCTTAATATCATATATCTGAATCTTGTGTACACGATGCAGAACGATCTATTGGACCAATTGAGCTCCTAAGGCGATTTCTCGTTAGGTAATGATAAAATGTTGTCGATGAACTAAAAACATTCCTAAATAGTTGCATTTTTTCCTTTCAATTTACATTATAAAGTCGAAATTTGTTGCGAAAAATCGTAACTTTTTCAATGAAGCTCAAAAGTTTTGAATTTTTGTACATTTTGTTGGAATTTTTTTAGTTCATCGACGAGATAATTTTATAAGGATTAAAAAAAACTTTTGTTTTCCTGTTTCAGATGAAAATTAGAGGCTCTAGAATGTACACAAACTGATGATGCGCATGGCGCGGAGCTGTGAAGATTTATAAATATTGCGAAAAAAATACATTAATCATTAAAATAGATTTTGTATTTTTGTATTGTTTAAATATAGAACATAATATCATGAAAGTTTGAGAATGATTCGCTTTGTAGTTATTCAGAAAAAAATTCCTAAAACTTACTATTTTTTAGACGCTCTAAAGTGTATTCCCCCCTTAAAGAACTATAGTCGGAAAACATTCTGAGAGACAGCGGTTCCCAAGCGGGCCATAAACCCAGGCAATACCTGTGCTACCGCCTTCGTAGAAATTGATTTGGTACATTTCTTTATTCAATCGTAATAAAAATCCTATATCTAAATAAATTAAATCTTGTAATTTTTATAAGGCAATATACATTGATTTTGATGTGCAGTCGGTTTAATGATAAGTTCTTTAACTACGCGATGCATGCCACTTTATTCTGCTTTGACTTTATCCAATCCATTGTTGAATATTATTTAAATTATTTTCATTGTGCAGTTTTCTAAAGCATTTGTTTGGCGCACAAAGGTTATCGATTATCTTCTGTTTACCTGAATAATGAAATCTTATCTGATGTGAACAATGAAACATTGAACGTCCATTGTAAAAATTATTAAAATACTCGAAGATATTATTAAACGAACGCTACTACAACCCGTGACATGAAATATTCAGTCATGTTTAAAAATTACGTGGTTTTCTGAAAATTTAACTAAAATTAAATTTAAAAATTGCTACAAGTTAAAAGTCAATTTTTCCAACAATCTTTATCTGAGGTTGTAATGAAATTTAAATCAACTGTTATGCTACAAACGTTTAAAGATTATTGCGTTAGGATAAAATTGTCTGACAAAGACGCAAGCAAATTTGTTTGTTATTCAACATAGTACCGTTAACCGATACAGATCTTTAGAGTGCATAGCAATTTCTCAAAATATTTACCCGTTATTTAATAATCTAATTCTTTTAACATATAAAAAGTACTCGACTCATTTGGTTGATTTTTAACACTAGAATTACCGAACAATACATCCAACGATATACATTGCATTGATTTAATAAATGATATGCAAAATGAATTTTGTAAATATTGGAATTGGTATAAATTACATGACCAATAAAAAACGAACTTTTTAAATATTTTTTATTTGAGCTACATACTAAAAATTTTAAGGACGCATCTGATAGATGTATAATAGTTAAACACATGCAGAAAAATTCATTGAAATCGATCGATGTACACACGAGCTTCATGCCATAAAAAATGGTGAAAATCGCAATTTTTCACGATTCTTGGTCAGTTTCTGCTTAAACTCCACAAATTCTTACACCTTTCTATGCGTGTCATTTTTTCCCGCGTCAATCGACTTCGGTGAAATTTTCAGCATGCGTATAATTAACACAGTTCTGAAAAACGCATATTTTAAATTTTCATTACGAGTTGAAATAAAAATGTTTTAAGAAATGTCTTTTCTACTTTCACGTAATTTCTACAAATTAGAATTATTTCAAAATTATTTTTGCATATTATTTAGTAAATCAACGTTTCTAGTTGCTCCAGAAAAGTCAAGTCGTTTGGTTCAATTTTAAAAAAGTTATTTAGATTTAAAGATTGTCCTAATACTTTCGTGAGCCACTGTACATTGCTTTGTGATAATAACAAGACTGTATCTCTTCAAACTTCATTCAATTTTTATTGTAACACGTGGTTCATTAACACTTTGACTGCCATGTCACCCATATATGGGTGACAGAATTATTTGTCCATGTTTAAAAATAAATTTGTACACTTATATATCCGTTGCATTCAATTTAGTTTATATCTGGAGACCACAAGAAGGTTTAAGGATAACTATGTGTCAGACATTTTAAGTTTTCAATTGTTGCTTCATTAAATAAATCACTTTCATTTTATGGAATTTTTAAGACTGTTGGTTGGGCAGTTAAAGTGTTAAAGAAGTACATCGGAAAATTACTAATAAAAATATTTTTATAACTTCAGTAATCGCGAAAGAAATAACTAGGGACCAGTCATTTTGACTGGTTTGGTAGTTCTAGTGTTAAGCGAGCCACGCAATCATATATTTTTTGCCACGGACTGTACTTTAATAAATATTGTTATTTTAGTAAAGAGAATAATACAACAGAGGTAAATATAGAATAAATAAAATAAATAAAGCGAAATGAATAAAACTAAAGTGAACAAATAAGAGCTGCACCTTCTCGATTTCCCCACGCGATCTCGAAAGAAGAATACAAAATTAACAGTTTTCACGCGAGCTCCAAACACGACCGGAAATACAAATGAAACGAAACGCAAGAAAGAAACCTTCGAGGTGACAATGAATTACGATGGTCAGTGGAGATAACTATACAACCTGGAGAACAGGAGTACGAGGTGACCATTTGCACTTCCGCGAAATGGATTAATCTTGAGGAGACTGCCGAAGGGACGAACAACCGGTTCACGCTTCTTCAACGTGCATACGTAGCACGAGAATTTTAACCGTGACCAAGCGGAAGAAGAATCGCGAGAAGTTACCGACAGCATCCTCGGATCAATGCCTTTAACAGTTTAAACAAATGGGGCTTAACATCAGAAAAATGATTGTTCTATTATCCAAAGCATGCTTTATCTGGACACTCAAGCATTCATACAGTTATTACTCTCATTTCAGCGCCTCTTGTTACCTGTTCTTGGAATTGACTTTTAAACAATTTAAAAGCACTTATCATCTTTTGTTCTCTCAACTCACAAATAAGATAATCGCTGGTTGTGTCAAACAAGTACAGAGAAATAACAATTTCGTATCTGAATTATAAAACCCGCAGCAATATTCAGGATTTTTTTGGATTTTACATTCTAGTTGTATAAAAATTATCTTCGGCCTTCGTAGAATCCTTATAGGATGCATCCTTGCAACACTCAAGCGAGTGCTTATGTTAACACTTTGCACTGCAAGCAATTTTAATTCCAAAATTGAAACACTTTTTTACCTAGAATCGTTCCATTGTAGATGATTTATTTCTTCTCTATCATTCGTACGTGCAACACTTGAGTTTTCACCGATTTCTTAAATACAAACATAGCGATGTGAAAGTTGTTTTAAATAATAGTGTAACAATTTTTGGTGTCACCTTAGAGGCGATATTGGAATGCGAAGGGTTAAGAGCCATAGTGTCTGCAGATGTGTGGTTATGGTTCGTCTTTTAACTTTCACTCTAGACCTTTCTTTCGAAGGAGAAAGACCGTGCCAGTTGTTCGCTCTTTGAACACTAGAACTACCGACCGGGTTCCATTCAGATCTCGTACAATTTTTATCGCAAAGAAATTCGTTTGAAACTTTCTGGTGAAAATGTTTTTATAACTTCAGTAATTATAAACGAAAAATTAGGAACCAGTCATTTTAAATGGTTCGGTAGTTCTAGCGTTGAGAGTGCTAAGAGTCAAAAGTGTTAAGAGTTAAAGAGGATTAGCTTGTGAGCTAGAGATTGATCTGATGTTATAACGTTTGCGAAGAACCCTGTTTATAAGTCAAGTCGCAGCGTGTTAAACTGATTGTAACTGAACCCTGTAACCACGCCTAATGTATATCTATTTTCTCTTGTTTTGTTAACCTGACTGTTGAAGTGCAACGAAATCATGGCATCTCCAGTTACAAGTGCTTAGGGGCGGGTTTTTTCAAGGACAGACGGACCCAAGCGGGGACGTAAAATAAAGACTGTTGACTCCGCGTTTTTCGGATAGTCACACAAAACGTTACTAATCACACATTTCATTTTACATTGATACATATTAAACACGGCTCACACAGAATCCACTCTATCACTATTTCTAGGCAACACTTTGTAACACAATTAACCCTCTATGGGCCCGTGTAACTTTCAGGTCACATTTTAATTTATCGACATTTTACCAAATAATTATTGCTTTTTTCATGAAATGGAGCATAAATCTGAATTCTATAACGTTGACAAGATAACCAATATTAATATTTATGACCGTTGCTAGGCTCATCAACCTGAAATAACAAAATAAATGCTGTGAAATCTGTCTGCAGTAAAAATAAGTGAAACCATTTGATCCAATTGATATTATTTGTGCTTTTGTCAGTGATTACCAAACTAAAAATAGTGCACATAATAGCTCTGGGTTCGTATATCAATAACAACCTAATTGTTTGCATTTCAATTTTCAATTTGTTACTGTATTTTTATGATACAGTTTTGTAACTTTGAGGTTACAGTGGGCTATTATGGCAGATTTCGGTACATTTAGGATAAAGCTTGTGTTTTCTCCTGTTTTCAGATTTATACATCATATACCCAAAATATGAATACAAAATCAGATAGAAATAACAGAGGAATTAGAATTAGACACATTAGCGGTAATAGATCCGATGATTCCTTATTAGATTCCGAGTCCAATGAAGATGTAATAGTATTTCCCCGACGACGGATGAATGTCATTGACAGTGACGAAGAATTTAGTACTCAATCCTCGTCAGATGAGGAAGATGCAGGACCACAAAGAATTGTTTGGCAACCACTATCCCAGATGAATAATAATAGTTATCGCCCTTGGAAAGGAGATTGCCGTAATATCCCCAAAGCACCCCATTCTCCTATGACCTATTTTCGAAAACTATTTAACAAGGAAATTATAAGCAATATAGTTGACTATACCAATATGTATGGACTGCAATGTGATCAAGCAAAACCCATTGCTGTTTCAGTGAATGAAATCGAACAATTCTTTGGCTGCTGTTTTTTTATGTCCATTTATGGATTACTGAGAACTGAAATGTATTGGAATTCAAAGACAAGAGTGTCTGTTGTTGCCGATACTATGAGTCGTACGCGATGGAGAAACATAAAATCAAAAATACGTTTTAGTAGAAATTTACAGGCCAATGCAACAAACAATGCAGACGTGACTGATAGTTTACAAAAAATAAGAGTTTACGCGAAATGCAAACTGTTTTGTGGAATTCCACGCTTAAGTTTTTATACACAGAAGAGCAAACATTATAGGCCGTTGTTACCTGAAAATCACATAGTGAATATATTGCAATAAAATTGTATAAACGAAAAAATTTTTTTTCATTTGCATATGTATAGGTTCATAATTTCTGATTTTTCGTTCCCCCAATTTTTTTTAATTGAAAACAAAAATTCGGACCATAAAGGGTTAACACTTTACCGAGCGGCAATTATTTCAAAATTTTTTAAGGTCCATCGTCCATAATTGAAAACTCTTTAACACGTTAACCGCCCAATTGACGACCTCAAAAATTCCATAAAATCAAATTAATTTATTTAATGAAGCAGCGATTGAAAACTTTAAATGTATGGTATATAGTTATCTATCAAGCTTCTTGTATTTTCCAGATATTAACCAAATTCAATGGAACGAGTATATAAACGTATAAATTTATTTTCAAACATGGTCAAAGAATTCTATCACCCACATGTGAGTGACATGGCAGTCAAAGTGTTAATGGATCTCTCAACGGTGACAAGAATTCTTAAATCAACATGACATCCTCAATAACATTATCTAATAATTCGGTTACAAATTACAATGCAAAAGCAGTTTGTTAAGCTTCATTTTGTTCCAGCGCATTTCTTCAAAATCCTAGTAATAGACTTCCGGTCGGTACAGTGTTAAAGTGTATCAAGAATATAAAGTGTTATTATTTGAAAATAGTGTACGGTTTAAAAACAATCTTTTCTAACAATGACTACAGTTTAATTTTAAACCTCTCGACCTCCCAACAGAAGAAATAAAATAATCCCAATAAAACACCCCTGTATAAATGTGTTCGAACAAGTTCGGATAAGCGGCGCCCTAGTGCACCGTGACGATACGAGCTGTCACGAGCGGAACGTGTAGCTTCTCGGGGTCGATCTCTAGGAAAAGCGGGCATAGGGCGAAGTCGTGTCGGATATTTTTCTCGAGTGGCCTGCAGCAGCGTTGTTCGATCCTCTCAATTACCAAGGCGTTCGTTTAACGTTAACGTGCCGCGGCATCAATGGATCGGCCGTAACGAGGCGTAACACGAGTAAAATGTAAAACGGCCTTGATTTACGGCCGGCGCGTACATATTTTCTTTATACTCGTGGGTGTCTCGCAGTCATGTTTATATTAGCCAGCGATAAGTGACACGCCGGTATGCTCGGTCATTTCACAGGCGAGAACGTGAATTACGGTGCCCGGTTGTGCTTCCTGGCCACGTTGTATCCCGATATCATTTCCCGGTTTGACCCTTGCAAAACCCGCCGAGGTCCAGACAGTTCTGTATCGCGTATGCGTTGAACGTCGTGCATGCGAATGTGAAATCTGCGGCCGACGTTCCCGATGTTTCGTATTGAGATGAATTGTTCGATTAATCCGGGATTCGAAAGCCGACCACTCGAGCAGTTCGCACGTTGCACGCGGGTGTTCCTCTTTTTGCTTCGATCCCTCTTGTCCCTGTGCTAGTGCTAGCACGTTTGTAGACGCAGCTAGAACCATTCTTTATTTTCTTTTTACTCGTTTCTATCAGACTGTAGATTTTTATGTATTCGAAGCTTGAAGGTCTAGGTGATGAAGGGGTTTCGGTCGGAATTAGTTGCAGCGTTCAGAAGATGTGTGCGAGGATGTTGTAAATTCTACGAAACGAATTTTTTATCTAAATTTGTTCGTACAGATGAGAGCGAACTGTAGAGTTTATAGAAAATAAGAGTCTTTTGCACTAAACGTGGCAGACATTAATAACTGTGACAAACTGAAGTAATACATCAAGATTCTTGGATTCTTTCCGCTTCTCCTTTGTGTTAAATTGCACCAATTCTGTTTCGTGATTAATGCATAAACTCCTCGGACCAGATTATGAATGATGCGATAGCCAACGAGATAACGATTTAACCCTCCAGTGCACGAAACGAGTCTGTCAGAGCCATGAATTGAATTTTTACTGTCTTAATATTCTTGAAATTATCTTGGAGATTCTTCAATGAATACTTGTTTTAATGCACTGTTTTATTCGATACAGCAGCAATAGCGATATGTGAGAAAACCTCTGAGTTTTTAGAAGAAACGTTAAGGAAAAAGATACGAAACATACTTTTGATCTGTACGCTTGAAGAGTTAAATGTACACTAATACGTTTGAAAGATTGTTAATCTTTAGCACTGGAATGGCGAATCTGAGGCGCCACGAGAAATTGCCATACTATTATTTAACACTAAATTCATCGAGCATTAAAACATATAGTATTATAAAAATTACAAAATTTCATTCATTTAGATTTTGTGCAACTTTTACTAGAATATATGATTCAATAAAGGAATCCATTTAATCGATTTCTGCAAAGGCAATTTTATAATTTGTTAACCCTTAGCACTGGAGTGGCGACTCTGAGACGTCACGAAAAATTGCCACACTATTATTTGACAATAATCTACCCAGTATTAAAATATACAGTATTATAAAAAAGACAAGATTTCGTTAATTTAGATTTTGTGTAACTTTTACTTGAATATATGATTCAATAGAGAAATTCATTGAATCGATTACTGCAAAGGCAACTTTATAATTTCAATAATTGCAATATGAAGAATCTGAAAAAGGTCATTTGACCCACTATGGTAGGTTTAGTGTTAAAACAACTTCGCTATCTTTATATCTAAGAGACTGATAAAAATTTGATGGTTGCACGGACGAGTAACAGTAAACATTCCATATACATAAGATGAAATAATTCACATAGAACGAAAATATCCTAAGTCAAAAGAAATGCTTTCGTTTTCTAGTTAAAACAGCTTCGAGTGCAAAGGTTTAATATCCCACAGAAAGAAAGACAAAAATGATTATCGTTAAGTCGTTACTAGGAGACTTCAAGCTGTTGAATGTTGTCTTTACACTTTCATTTTTACGCATAAAATTTGCACTGATCATTCCCGTCACATCGTTTACACAGCAACAGGAACCAGCGAAAAGGGAAGGGATAATTTTCATTAAGAAATAATATTTACGATTTAAAGCAGCTTCTCCGAACGTAATTTATTGGACCATCTACGATTGGAAACAACTTTATTCGCAAACGGTACAGGTATACCGAAGGAATTCCACCATTTATCCGCCATTGGCCGTTTCGAATACCTGTTCCAGCAGCCCTAAAGCGAGACCAAGTGTATAAAATTTGCAAAGAATGTCGTTTATTTATGAATATATTATTAGACACGGATAAAATATTCTTGCGAGGAAAGCAACTGTTTCAGAATACGATCAAGCGCGTATCAAGAACACCAATCGCCGATATAATAAATTAAAAGAGTAACGCAAGGGTATAATTCTAATTAATAGCTTTGTAGCGCACGGTGACTGTAGCTGCATAAACATGTTCGATCATTCGTAACTAATTTAAACAAAGTAAAAAAGAATATATGTTTATAATCTCGCGTATATAATTAGTTGCAATAATGTTCATAAAAATATGTGAATACAATTCTTGAACTTATAAATAATGGATTACCCAGGATACATTGATGCAATTTATTTCGTGTAAAAGGTCATAAGGTTTCATATCATGCTTCGTCAAATAGGTTCTTAATCCCGTATTCAAAGTAAACAAAAAAATTAATACGAAAATTGTTGCACGGAGAGACAGTTTATTTTTCAATGGCCTTTTGGAACATGTATATGGACCGTTTATTTTTAAAGTGGTGCAAGTCCAGTTTCTTCTGTTTCGAGAAAATTAAATTTTAGCACATCTGACAATTAAAGAATATAGGTTATTTATGTGAAGTCTGGGAATGTTTGTACTAATTTATCAATATGTAATTTGATTATATAAATTTCTTTTAGGCGAATTTAACTAAAATAATATATATTTCCAGGCTGCAAATGGATTTAGACCACTTTCATAATTAGTCAATTGTAAATATCATTTAATTTCAATTTTGAGATAACAAATATCACTTAAAATATATTTCATATTAATCCAATTTTGTTTATAAATAATAACAAGAAATAAAATAGAATTAGTATTTTTTATTTTGAACGTTAATTATATTTATATATTGTTAAACTTAACACAAGATATTGGTATTATTAATTACTTATGCTCTTCATGTGGCAGTGTTTTGAAATATTCATGATGCACAGGAGGTATATAAGGTAATAGCTGCTGCATATCCTTATATTTTTCGTATGTAATAGACCTGGCATCGCGATACAAAGGCGCCAGGGCGATTTTTTCAAATATTGGCGGTCTTCCCGGACATGTAGGTGATAAATTTAGAGTCTTAAATTCTGTGTCCTCCATTGATGTTTTATATAAAATAGTATACGGTGCACTTTTGCAAAATCTCATCCAACATATTTGCAACCAATTTACTTTTTCTCCATTAGTGTTTCTTCTTATCTGTTTTTTAATTGCGTTTTGTAGATTTTCTGTTGAAACGAAATTCTCTCGTTTCATTTCGTGTAAAATAAATTTATTATGTTGTCTACATTGGTTTGTAACGTCATAATAATCCTGTGGTGTGTAAAGGAAATTCTTTTATCGCAATGCCATTTTCTCTGTCTATGGAAATTGGACTTACATCACTTTCATAATTAATGGTTACGCAATTTCTTTTACCGGCCAATTTTAAATTGAACAAAGCATAGGCATTTTTGAAGATATCAAATACTAACTAGTTATAAACAAAAAGTTTACACTAAATTAAGCATAAATTACGTCTTATCTCATTTCTTTAAAAAAAGGACTTACACCACTTTCAAAATAAACGGTCCATATACCTGTTAACAATTTTTATAAAAGATCAGTGGCGTACCGCAAGGTGTATTTTTGAAATGTTCAATGGAAGTTTTCATATCATTTTATAACAATAACATTTCACTTTTTAATGGAATGGGGTTTTTTGAAATGGTTCGTTGACAAATATGAGAAATTATGCTTATTGTAATGCAACAATTTCGACACGCTCCGAAAGAGATGCTGCGATCGAAAGACGAACTGCAATTTCTATTTTCGTAAGGATGACGTGTCTTGTCGTGTTTAACGCTCGCCATCGTGCGTATTATTTGTTGCTCCTCCGAAATGGATGTACAAAGTCGCTTATCATCAGTGGACATAACTTTCCGACGTTTGTCCACTGATCGACGCACTGCGCGACGTGAAAATTTCATTATGATTCCGTGGATGGCGCGGATCTTGTTGCGTTCATCGCGATTACAGCCGTTTAACGCGTCAGGAAAGCAAAAGAGGAGAAGTCGATGGCGCTGCCACGCCATAAATTCAACTTACCATGCTAGTTTCACAAAAGTATGTACACGTATTTATATCCGTGTGCCTACGTGAAATTGTTAAGGCGCCTTAAGCCGATTACCGGGGAGGGTCAAGTTGATCTTGCTAGGTTTCATCCTCGTCGTCCCCTTCGGTTTCCATCGTTTCTTTTAAACGTTAAAACAGTTATGGTTCATTAGTGAGTCGAGTGCGTCAACAAACTTACAAAAGGGCTTTCGAGAATTAAGCCGAGCGATGCTCGAAATATCGATACCGACAGCGTTGAAGGGTTAAGCTGAAGAGCAGGCTTCTTTTCCAATTTATTCTATTCCCAATACCACTCTCTACACTGTTCAGACATGTATTTTTCGTACCTTTGCCTTTCTGTGTTACAAAAGTAAAGAGTCAGCCATTCCTGTATATGCGCACACGATGTTATCGTTCATTTCAATAAAAGGATTAAGCCGAAGAGTATGTTTCTTTTTCAATTTATTCTATTCGCAGTACCACTGTGCACTGTCCAGATACGTATTTCTCGTACCTTTGCGTTTCAGTGTTGCAAAAGTAAAAAGTCAGCCATTCCTATGTGCGCACACAATGTTATCGTTCATTTCAATAAAAGGATTAAGCCGAAGAGCATGTTTCTTTTCCAATTTATTCTATTCGCAATACCTCTGCGCACAGTTCAGACATATATTTTCCGTACCTTTACGTATCTGTATTATAAAATTAAAAAGCTTGCCTTCGCTTCAAGAGAAGTTATTCATCAGTGAAATGTAATTTATAGCAATGCAACTGATAAAAATGGAAACACCTATTTTCCGCTACGACGAAACTGCAAGACACGTTTTCTGCTTAAAAACTGTCTACTATAATCCGAAACAGTCTTTTCAACTCTATAGTTTAGGCATTTTTAACTATTATTAATTATTAAAACTGCTTTGAAATAAATGTTCGCTGCGTTAAATTAAACGATTCAATGCTTGAGAGTTTAATGCACTGATTTACAGGAAACGAAGATAAACAATTGAGACTTTCTATTTCGCAGAATGCATCGCGAATTGGAATTAAAACTCTAGTAGTACCTACGTTATGCTCCGGAACACTTGCCGAGAAACCGAAATAATTCAGAGAACTTTTAGCTTCGATAACTTCTTAACGAATAAGTTTAGGGCATAAGTATGTACTTTTATGTAGAGCACAAGAAACTGCATCGATTGGTGCAGTCAAAAATATAGGTTTCTATTTTAAAAAAATATGCAGTTGCATTTTTCTGATGCACCGATGCACAAAAGTGCATAAAATTAGTTGCATATTATGCACCGTCTGATACCATTTAACTTCTACTTATAACATTTTCTTCTATTCTCAACCATTTAGGAGGTACAGCCTGTTCCAGTTGCGTGGGACACCCTGTATATTTATACTGATTTTTAAATCATCAGTAAATATTGTATTGAAATCCTAGTAACTCTCGGATAAAAGGATAAATTGGCATAACGTCATTAGGAGTATTTTGGGACGATATCATGCGAGCAGAGAGAGAGAGAGAGAGAGAGAGAGAGTATAGAAAATGGATAGGAGAGTAGTATTAATAGCTGCTAGAATTTGCTTACTGAAAAAGCAGGTAAATCGTCAGATGCTCCCTCGATTGTTATAGGAAGGAAGGAAGGCAGGATAAATCTGGCAACGAATTTGCATACTGAAATCGCCCACTTGTTTTTGCTCTCAGCAGGTAGCACGTGGGTCGTTTGATGGTTACTCCACTACCTACGTCCTTCTTCAGCCTTCTAGCATCACAGCACCCTTCCTTTCGACAAACTGCCGTGTATCAACAACATCCGGTCCCAGATTCGGTTTCCCTTGCCCATGGATGGTAACGAAACTATGTTTCAACGAAAAATTTCAACGACACGCGAGTCTTTGCCAATAAAACCGCGCAACACAATTAAAATTCCCTAAAAGGGTATTCTAGTTTTTTACGTTCAAAAAGATCCAAGATCTTCCTTTTCCTTGACATTTCCTTTAACCCTATGCACTCCAAGTAATTTTAATTACAAATTCGCTACACTTATTGACCTAGAATAGTAAAATGTCAACCGTACGTACGACGAAACGAGTGACGACAACAGGTCAGTCATTCGAATCGACTTCAACACCAGCACAGGCAGTCCCAATAAAGCTATTCGCTGTACGTGCCATTAATTTTGCAGTTTTATTATGTTCACTATCGAGTAATCCGCCACTGTTACGGCCGCGGACTGGCCGCTACAGAAGCAACCTATAAAAATTGAATCGAAGGAAAGTCAGTCCCGTTGTTCCCCCGTGAAAACGATAAATCTTGATAAGTTACGCGGTACGATCGTGGATTTTTATATTCTCCATATTTTGATTTTCGAACGAAAGCTGCCAGAACGCGGCGTGATATCGCGGTAATAAAAACGGAGGTTCGTAAATTTCAACCGTCCGCGAGAGACCAAAGGCACTTGAACGGACGAAACATACGATGCCGAGAGTAATAAATGGATCGTGGAGAAAGATAGTCAATTAAATCGAGAACAACGATCGGTACATGCGGCACGTGGATGCCAGCCAATTTATTAATCGGATTATCAGGCTGATTTCCCTCGAGTAAACCTGGGTGCGGGTTGCTCGATAATGTCGATCCATCGAAGCCCGAACAGTTCCCCTCTCTGTAGCAAGCCATCCTCCCAAAACCACCCTTTGAAAAGAAATTCTCGTCGCCGTTTGCTGGAAAGGATTCCCCGCTTTCCTTTCCCCTCTGTTTCTCGCACGCGGACGAAAGGGAAAAACATTACCTATGCAAAAATCCTGATATTTTGGCCGACGTTCCATCGAGAAATCGTGTTGCAAATCGTCAGGATCAACCGAGGCTCTCAAAGGGGATCTGTTCAATCTCAGGATTGAGATGAAAGGCTGCCGCTGTTCTCCCTTTAATAGAACGAAGAACGGAAAATCGAGTTCGTTTCGGTGAAACCGAACACGAACCGCGGCGTGCACGAAACGCTTTCGTGTCTTGAGATGAAAACAAGCCTGTTGAAGAGGTTTTCTAATCGAAAATTTAACTGTGATTATTATACCGATATTACTATAGCTGTGCAGTGAAATCGAAAGGTATTTTAACGTTTAACACGGAACGGTATCGCTCAAATTTAATCCATTTCAGATTTCTTTGTTTTGAAATTGAGCCGTTTATTTTGAAAGTGGCTTAAGTCCATTTATGCTCGAATCGAGATATTGAAGGGTTTGCGTTGGATTAAATTTAAAAATATGGGTAACAGATAACATAATAAAATAATGTTTTTGGGTTTCTACAGGTGTCAAATTTATTATCCCAATTTGTATAATTAACATTATTGAAGAAATCATATGTTTTTTATGGCTATGAATGGACTTACGCCATTTTCAAAATCAATGAAACGACGTTTTCAATTATTAAGAGAGCACAAGTCCATAGGAAAAGTAAATTTCCCTTGAAATGAAAATAAATGTATACACTTTTATGTTATAAAATCAAGAAAATATTCAACTTTCATTCTTTGTTAAATAATTTTTACATTAAAATTAATATTGCTTTATTAATTATTATTCAGTCTTCTCCAGTTTGTGTATGTAGGTGGGATTTAAAACAACTGTGGTGTGCAAGTGGTATATAATTTAATAAATCCATTAAGTCCTTATATTTTAAGTTTGTGAGTGGTTTCGGTTTTATGTAAAGTGATGCCAACTGGATATTATTAAAGTTTTTCGGTCTTCACCGTTACGGTAGTAAATCCAATGTTTTGAATGGTGCATCCTCGTTCATTGTCGTTCCATAGAATAACTTATCTGAATCGCTTCTAAAAAATCTCATCCAAAATACTTTAAACCAATTTACTATTTCACCGTCAGTATTTTTTAGCCTTTTAAAAATCGCATTTTCCGTGGACAGGCACTGTTCCGTTGTTTAAAACAAATTCATTGCACATTGATAATTCAACAGTTACTTTGATAATTAAACATAAAGCTGGGATTTCATAAAATTTTATTGCATAATTATTTTCCATATCCATTTGAAACTCTCACAATGGGACTTACGCCACTTTCAAAATAAACGTTTTCATTGCTTTATTAACCAGCAAATTTTCGTGTTACAAAATCTTGATGATTTTAAATATATTTGTGATAAGTTGTCTCAGAATGAAAAGATCTTGTAAAAATGTAACTATTATGGTAGCTGACTCGATTTTTTTTAAATGGACTTTAGCCACTTTCAAAATAAACGGATCATTTATTAAATTATTTAAGTGCCATTCCGTTCCACAACCTTTCTTCATCTTTCAAGCAACTTCATACGACAAAACGCATATCATTCGTTTTCAGTAATTCCAATATATTCAGACCGGTCTTTACACCGCCTACCGAAAATCGTCACGAACTTTCCGGACAACCCGATATTTGCAATACATCTTGCTGTACAGTAGCGAAAATCAGTATATGATAAAATGTTCTGAGGTCACGAAGAAACCTGTGGTACCATTACAGGATTAAATAAAATAGGACATTATAGGACAGAATAAACGTTTTCATTGCTTTATTAACCAGCAAATTTTCGTGTTACAAAATCTTTATGATTTTAAATATATTTGTAACAAGTTGTCTCAAAATGAAAAGATCTTATAAAAATGTAACTATTATGGTAGCTGACTCGATTTTTTAAAAAATGGACTTACGCCACTTTCACAATAAACGGCTCAATTGTTGAAATTATAAAGGTACTTTACTGGAAAATTATTGGATAAATATGTTTAGTAAGGCGCATATTGTAATTTGGACGGAGTGCAAATAAATCTTGTTGTTTTTATAAAGCAACATGTATCTCAGCTGCTTGCAACACTAAACCTACCGACCATTAAAATTTATTAGTCTACACTGTTTTATAAAAATGAGAAGATATCGTTTATTTAGAATTTCTGTGTTTTCATTACAATATATGATTGCATTAAAAAATCTATTGAATCGATTCCTGCGAAGGTAATTTTGTAACTTTGATAGTAGTAAAATAGAAAATTTAGAAAGGGTCATTTGATCCACTGTGATCAGTTTAGTGTTAAGGCTCGTTTTCCAAAATGTAGAATGATTTCTTAACAAGTAGTGCAACCATAAGCTTGAACTCATTTTGAAGCTTCAATCCTCCTCTTTCGCAAAGCAGCATTAATTTTTTTTTAAGATAATTGATGAACACATGAAAAACCGAAGACCCATATTCCTAAAGAATACAGCAAATTCGAACGTCTCCAAAAACATTCAAAAATTTTGAATGTTTAGATTGGAAGATTGATGCCTCCTGTTTCCAGCGATTTGTTAAAAATTAATGTACGATTTTTGTTCACTGGCTAGTGTGAAAATGCAGGAACAAGTTCGGTCATCTGAAATCCTTATCTTACACATATTACTATAGAATTGATTAATAATTCATTAAAATAAATTGAATATTTATATGCTTTATTTATAATCGTTTTAAGCGGCTTCGTTCAGTGTTATTACCGTATTTTCAGAATGCTTTTAATTTCCAATTTACACGCTGTGTCACTTTTAATTAATCGAAACAATACACAGTTAGTTCACTGAGAAATTGGGTATACTTTTAGGGAGAATGTACATTGTCGTGAAAATGGGTATACATCAAATGTATAATATCGTTTGAATACTGTAATCTGGTGTGCAGAAAAATTAATCATACGGTTTATGCACCGCAAGTCAGGTATTATGGTTGTACCGAACCGACACTCTGTGTGTTCAATGAATCGGAAAGGGGTAATTAATATGTAATATCGATAAATGCTGTGTAACCCGTTGTTGAATTCCTCCAGATACATTTTGCCTAGTAATTTGAGCGTGATTAACTTTTGTGTTTCAGTCAAGACACATTTAAAGCGATATTTAACATCGTATCGGTAAATCGTTTCCTTGTAGGAATCTAGAGAAAAGATTGCAAGTATAATACAAAATATAGATCATCCGATGCATTTTTTTATTTCTAATACGAGTTACTTTCTTTCGAAGTAGTAAACCGGTTTGTTTAACTGAAAGCGTTACTACATATGATCCGGGTTTAGGTCGCCTTTTATCCTAACTCTCCTTTTCAATGGATAAAACGAAACAGCAGGGACTCGTTCATACAGCCAATCTGTCAGAATATTATTATTTCATCTGTATAATTCTGGACGTAACGAATATCGAATAGAGCAATCACCATAACTTTCTACCAAATTGCTTTTTTATTTCCGAAAGCCGTCACCGAAGAATGATTGAACGATGTCAATAATGGCCGGTCAACTGCGCCGAGATGATGGAGAAATAATATCCCATCCGTTGATACGTTTCCTAGGGGATGCTGTCTTAATGTCTACGGGGTAGCAATTCTGGCTGACGATTCTAACAGTGCCCCAGAGAACTGTCGATAAACCACTTTCTCTCCTAACTAATCAATCTAATTTTGAAGCGCTATTATTAAAATCAATTTTAATACATTTTCTATGGGAACATTTTATCTTATAAAATATTTTAACCCTTCGAGGACGAATGTCGCCATATTGGCGATATCAGGCCCGTATATTAATTCTTAATGTTGCAAAAAATATAATTTAATTATCGTATGTATTTTTATTTTCACTCGGAACTTAAAACTTTGATACAAGATATAGCTTTCTGGAGAAAATATTTTCAATATTTTAAAAAATCCTCGACCACAAAGGGTTAAAAGGTTGTTACAAATTCCGCTGTCGATAATACTTTATGTTATATCACACTTTGATTAAAATTAGATATTAAGTACACCTCCACAAATGAGACGCAAATGAAACAAAGCATACATTTGCTAAAAACAGTGTTCTAAATTATACTTTGTTAGATAACTGTTAGGCTGAATAGCAAAGCCGTTAGTCCACACATAAAGATAAAATAAACCTTAGTATAAACAGTGTTAAGTACAAACGCTAAATCTACCGACTATTAAATGCGATTCGAATGCTTAACTTTGTAAAATTGGCAAAGCTGTGTTAACTTGGATTTTGTGTAAGTATCTGCTATAATGTTTTCTTGAATGAAAAAATTTGCTCAGTTATGGTATGCTACCATTTCTTATGGTAGCAACTTTATAATTTTAATAATTACAAAATAAAAGATATGAAAACGATGATTTGATCAGCACTGGTAGGTTTAGCGTTAAATACTATTAGGTTGTTCGGAAAGTAATTCCGGTTTGTTTTTTATGAAAATGAAAGACGATTTTCTTATAGCGAATAAATATTTTATTAAAAATAAAAACGAAATTACTTTTCGAACAACCTAATAGTTTCTATAATTTTATGAAAGTAACAAGACAGTATCTATACAAACCTTACACGCCCATGAAAGTAAATTCATAATTTTACTATTTTAATCAATTACCATGAACCTGTTACCATTAACCCTTTGCACTACGATCTATTTTTCGTTTACAGAGTTTACAAGACCATTGTCGTTCAGAATTTTTTAGAATCAGAAGAAAGTGTATGTTTCTCGTATGCATATGTGTTCTTCAATGACTATAAACCTCTGGCAATCAAATACAATTTTCTTTCACTGTGAAGGGAATTAATATGCACATATTTATTGAAATCTTTTCGAAACGTTCATCATTCGACGTTATAGCACGAGAGGTTTAACCCTATGCACTTCTAACAATTTTAATTCCACAATCCAGAAATTTCTTTCAACAATAATAGTTGCTACATCTATTCCTTTTCGTGCATATAAAGTTTATTACTTTTACTCGTACCTGCAATACTTTAATCTTCGCCGATTTCTTAAACGCAAACATTGATTTGCTAACAAAGGAACATATTCAGATGCGAAAATCCGATTTTGATGAAACTTATGGGAGCTTATAGTTCTTTGAAAAATATTTCACACGTGTTTTTTTATCGGCAACCATCCACTTTGAAGGGGTGAAAACAGCCCACAAAGTTGGAGTATTTTTTAAATATCTTGAAAACCAGAGGTCGAAAAAATTTGTATATTTTTTTAAATTGTGTGTTTTTCAATGAAAAATGTAGTCGCGCAAGAAAATTTTAACAAAAGATTTTTGTTTAAACAATAAAGCTATAAGCTCCCATAAGTTTCATCAAAATCGGATTTCCACATCTGAATATGTTCCCTTGTAAGCGTTAATATTAGTATTAACACTTTACCGACCGGCGAGTATTTCAAAATTTTTCAAGATCCATTCTGCACGATTGAAAACTTTTCAATTCTTAACGCTGACAGCAATTTTTATTGTAAATCAACATGACATCTTCAGTAACGCTATCTAATAAAAGGTGTACCAAAATTAACGCACGATTTGAATTTGCCACCATTTTTGCAGTAAATTGTTGGCAACCTTGAAAAAAGAATAATTTGACAGCTGAGAGTTTAGGGTTAGTAAAAATGGAATGTTATATGATACAACAACGTGTTTTCATTATTAAACAATATTTCAAAAATAATGAAAGTTTGGCGGCCGCAGTTCGAAAATTTTATACAAAATATGGTCAAAATAGTGTTTTAATCTCGTCAACTATAAAAAGATTAATTGTAAAATTCAGGGAGACTGGATCAGTTGGAGACGCTAAACACACCGGTCGTCCAAAAACAAGCCGTTCAAATGTCAATATTGAAGCAGTGCGAGAAAGTGATGATAAAAACCCAGGAACATCAATTCAGCGTCGTAGACAAGAATTGCAAATTTCAAGAAGTTCTCTACAGCGTATACTCACAAAAGATCTGTGTCTCTATGCTTACAAAATTCAATTAACACGGCAACTGAAGCCTGATGACCGTGAACAGCGAAGAGAGTTCGTGGAATGAATTATTGAACATCAACAAGTGGATGCTGATTTTTCGAGCAAAATCATCCTAAACGATGAAGCACATTTTCACCTTGATGGCTTTGTTAATCACCAAAATTGCCGTGTTTGGAGTTTGGAGAACCCACATGTGATTGTCGAACAACAAATGCAACCACAACGTGTCACTGTTTGGTGCGAATTTTGGACTGGAGAAATCATTGGACCATACTTTTTTGAAAATGAGGCTGGTCAAGCGGTAACTGTTACTGGTGCTCGATATCACGACATGATAACACAGTTCTTTCTGGCGAAATTGGATGCTATTGATGTGGCCAATATGTGGTTCCAACAAGACGGTGCCACATGCCATACAGCCAGTAAAAGAATTCAATTACTGCATGAGACATTTCCTGGTCGTATACTCTCTCGTTTCGGTGATCAGAATTAGCTCGCTAGATCGTGTGATTTAACACCATTAGATTTCTTCTTGTCTATGTCAACAAGCCTACAACCACCCATGCATTATAAGAGGAAATTAAATGCTGCATCAACGAAATTCAGCCACAATTATGTAGAAAGGTCATGAAAAATTTCGACAAAAGAGTGCGTATGTGCCAGCAAAGCCGCGGAGGCCATTTGCCCGATGTGTTATTCCATAAATAACCCTATCCTATGTACTTTATGATTCAATGAAAAAATCACAATCTAAAGACTAAAAACTGTGTTTTCTATGTAATTCAAACCTTGCGTTAATTTTGGGACACCCTTTACTTTGGTTACAGATTACAAAAGGAAAAGCAGTCTGTTAGACTTCGTTTTGTTACAATGCAACTATTGAAGGTCCCCAATAATAGGCTTCCGGTCGGTAAAATGTTAAAAATCTACGAAAGCATTATCCAAGAGAAAATCGATCTTGACTCACATATTAGTTTACCATATTCGAACCAAGAAATCTGGAGTATCCAAATGTCGAACGCCGGCAAATGATTCTATTGAAGCAGATTAGGTTTCTGGCTCGCGGACTACAATGCGAAGGGACTCCATAGAAATATCGAAAATTACGAGGAGGGTCGTCTATAAGGGAGACATGTTTCGCATTCGTCGTTTCTAACGGGACCAAGTTGCGCCTCTTCTGTCGGGTATAAAGTCGGGCTTACCGATGGCGTGGACGTGGAGAACCTTCAAATCCAATTCGAGACACGCTCGCGGAACAGTTGATGTATTCGCGTCACGACGAGACCGGCAGCTCCTTTGGATTCGGTTCGCCTTGCGTTTCTAACCCCCGTAATCAGCTCTGCGCCGTGGAAATTCTGATTCATAATTCACGCTGCTTCTTTCTCTCCTTTGTGCCTCTGTTTTTCCCTCTATTCTAGCTCGGGATTGTGCGTGCATGTCAGCAAATTGTTATCCAATTCGCTCGCGTACGAGGTGCGATAAAACAAAATACTGGATAACAATCGTATACCGAACCTGTCACTTACACTGGCTCACGAAAGTGTTCGGATACTCTTTAAATCTAAACAACTTTTTCAAAATTTAACCAAACGGACTTGAATTTTCTGGAGCAATAAGAAGCATTGATTTACTAAATGATACGCAAAAGTAATTTTGAAATAATTCTGATTGGTAGAAATTACGTGGGAAAGTAGAAAAGACATTTCTTAAAACATTTTTATTTCAACTTGTAACGAAAATTTAAAATATACGTTTTGCAGACGTTTGTTGCACGCACGCTGAAAATTTTATCGAAATCGATCAACGCAGAAAAAAAATGCGACACGCATAGAAAGATGTAAGAATTTGTGTCCCCAAGCAGCACGTGGCCTGGCATTATCACGATGCAGTACGATGTTCTTTGCTTTTATTTTAGTTAATTTATTAAAATTAATTAATTAAAAAACTTTATTTTAGTTAATTTGCTACATCAATATGTATACATTAAGTGATAAAAATAGAGAAGCACACATCTGCAAATAAACCTGTGCTTACGTGTCGAAACTTGTGATAGAAACGGACAGAACTTTCCGGTAGACCTAATACTTTTGCATGCGGCTTACAATTATTAATTATTGATGGGACACATACTTGCTGAGCAGCGTTGCACCTCTGACGGAAATGTACGAAAATGTACGAGAATGTACGAAAATGGCGGGATGACTGGTTTGCCTCAAAACAGTTCTTTTGGCGTTGCATTCACAAATTGTCAGAGAGATTGAAAAATGTATAGCTATCAATAGGCAATACTTCGAATAAAATATTTTGTATAATTTTCATACAATAAACGTGTATTTTCTATGCAAACATTCCGATTTTATGTTTATATACATGGTAGCTATCAAACCCATCAAACTGTATCTTACAGCTACGCAAGGAAACTAGCGGAGCTCGTTTTCCCTTTTATCGCGGCTTGTGCACACTAGTCTGATCGATGTAGAAATTCTCTGGGATTTTAGTATGAGAAACCCGTCCCCCTTCTTTGAAACATTGATGATTTATTTTGAAAATATTAGAGGAGGAGAACAATCTGATTCCCTTCAGGATTTTTGAAGCAGCGTTCTTTGACAGAGACCGCGTGTATTTTTCTTGGTACGGGGAACTGGAATGGAAATGTGGGTTGTGAAAACCGTCGGGCAATATGGCAGTCCTTTTCTCCTCGTAGGAAAATGTTATGATACTTTATACTGTAACGCGTAATGCCACTGAAGCTAGATATTGAGAGCCGGAGTAATGCTAGTGGCTGTTTCGGTCGGATACATTAAATGCGCCGAAAATGGATACGAACGATAACAGCGCCCATTCAGCTGTTCAACCTCGCCTTTTACGTTTCATCTTTATTCTTGGTGAGTCTGCACTACTTTCTTTTTATACTGCGTCATAAAGACGATCGTTATTGTTATCGTTATCACGAAGATGACGTACTCCTTGATATACAATCGGTTGAAATATTTACGCGGGAATTTCGCTTTAAAGATTCCGATACGAAGATCGTTGAATTAATTAAAGTACATTATTAACGCTTCAATCATCTCGTAACTTTAATCACTCGAACCAGTGACACAGTCCGAAAACCTTTCTCCATATCGTTGAATCGAAAACGTTTTCGCGATGAGCTGTAATCGATTCAATCAAGATTACAGCACTCAATTTTGTTGCACACAAAGTTCTCATTAATTTGTATGGACTTTTGTGAAATTTCAAATTAATAATATTTTCGATATTAGACTGACAATTTAACCCTTTGCAATCGAAGCAAGTCCATTTCAAAATCAAAACGATATTTTTACCTATAATAGCGCCATTGTACATAGTTTACATCTTCTCGTACATATGAAATTAATTACTATTATTCGCACTTAGAACATTAACATTTTTATCGATTTCTTAACTTTGCCGATGTAAAAGTTGTTTAAATGATAGTATGGCCATTTTTAGTGGCGTCTTAGAGGCGCCATTCGAGTGCTAAGAGTTAATTTTAAGGGGGGAATACACTTTATAAGATGAAAATTTTCGATATTTTTTTTTGTTTGAAATTGATTCCAGTATGTGTCTAGAATACGTGTATAAAGTTACGGAGCAAAATTTTATGTATTTTGGAAGATATAACTAGCCGAACAGGTAAGCGTCAGGTGCAAGTGGCGCAAAGCAGAAGCGAAAGGTGAATTAGATAATTTTAATCATCCTAGTCCACTTCATCCAGATGTTCTTAAACATTTAAAACCGATATATGAAGAACTTTCAAAGGAGGATTTATTAACCAGGTGTTTAGGTGGACACATACAGAATTGCAATGAAAGTTTCAATTCAACGGTTTGGCGCCTAAATTCAAAGCATCTAAATTCCGGAGCAAAAATTATCGAAACCTCCGCCTTTATTGCGGCTGGCTTTTTTAACGAGGGCTACTCAGCTATATTAAAAATAATGAGTGTATTAAATATTAATATTGGGCAACAATGCAAATTCTTTGCCGATACGTATGACGCGCAGCGCATAACGAGATAGGAACGCCGCAGACAAAACAGTACAAAAGAGGCACGAATCTCTCGTAGGATGCACCAAATGGAGCAAAATGAATTTTTTGAAGCCACAGAAGGCTTACTGTATGGCCCTGGTATAGCGGATTAGTTTCCTCCAGAAGTAAGTGTTCAATAACTACTACTCTAACAGTCGAAAAACTTTAAACGCGTTTTTCTCAATATCATATTTCTGAATCTTGTGTACACGATACAGAACGATCTATTGGACCAATTGAGCTTCTAAGGCGATTTTTCATTAGGTAATGATAAAATGTCGTCGATGAACTAAAAAAATTCCTAAATAGTTGCATTTTTTCCTTTCAATTTACATTATAAAATCGAAATTTTTAGCGAAAAATCGTAACTTTTCCAATAAAGCACAAAATTTTTGTAGTTTTTGTTGGAATTTTTTTAGTTCATCGACGAGATAATTTTATAAGGATTAAAAAAAACTTTTGTTTTCTTGATTCAGATGAAAATTAGAGGCTCTAGGATGTACACAAACTGACGATGCGCGTGGCGCGGAGCTGTGAATATTTATAAATATTGCGAAAAAAAATACATTAATCATTAAAATAGACAATTTTTTGTATTTCTTATATGTAAATATAGAACATAATATCATGAAAGTTTGAGAACGATTCGCTTTTTAGTTATTGAGAAAAAAAATCCTAAATATCACTATTTTTTAGGCGCTTTAAAGTGTATTCCCCCCTTAATTTCTTTTCCCTACTACTGCTCACTATTACTACTATCAAATCTTGAATCTTAATTCTTAATTGTAAAGCTTCGTTCATTTTTGTTCAAGAATACGATATTGAGTAAAACGTATAACCAGTTCATTAAAATATTGTTTAGGCTCGTTGATACGATCATTTGCTCGAAAATGTATCAACCCTCACCAGCATCCCCTGGAACAATACAATTTCGCATTACAATTCTCTACTTTATTTTCACGGGATTGTATAGCCGGCGATTCCACGAGCGCAAAGCATGTTATATTCCGCATAATCGGTCGAACAATGCTTGCGAACACCAGACCCTCGTCGTCTGAGAACGATATCCGCCCGACGCGTTATCATTCATCGATCATTAAATCCACCACTCCAGATTCGATCACGACTCGGCCGAATGGGTTGGAGTACGTTCGCTCTTCTGTCCCCTTGTTTAATCGGTCAGGACAACCAGTTCAGTTGAAAATTTGCATGTAAGAGACTGCACCCTGTAAGGTGTGGGAGGGGTGCGCTTCTTGCAAGAACTGCTCCAGATCTGACCCCATTCAACCTCAATAAAATTTAAGGCTCGCGAGATCATAGATCTCCGCCAATAACCTCGACTAGCTGTCGTCGTATCCTCAGAAAGTCAGCCAACTTTTTTAGAAAAATCCATGCGATTAAATAGAAACCGAATTCGTCGGTGCCATCGGTATATTAACCCTTAGCAGTCGACTGGCGACTTTGAGGCACTACTGAAAATTGCTATACCATTATTCAAAACGCTGCTTGCATTATGAACTCTCTGTATGTAGTTTCGAAGTCTATTTTAACTGAAAATAACTGAAATGGATAGACTGAAATTAAATGAAATGGAAATCATTCCAAAGACTTTTCACATTTTACAATTACTTTTCCAGATGATCTTACAGGGGAACATCTTCATGTTACACAAACCGATTTTGATGAAACTTATGTGAAGCACAGTGCTTAAAAACATATTTGACATGTGATTTTTGTCGACAGATATCCACATTGAAGGAGTGAAAATCAGCCCACAAAATTGGACGTCAAAACTACCATCTTTTACAATATCTCGGAAACCAGTGGTTGAAGAAATTGAATTTTGTTTAAATCATATATTTTTTAATGAAAAAGTCGCGTAAAAAAAATTAATATTCTTGCAATTATTTTTCTTTCGTCAGCTAGGAAACTAGTTCTTCTAACATCACGGTAAAATTGAAGTCGCTCAATCCAACCTGAAGAAAGTTGCCTTTCAAAAGTGTTCGAACATTATTGCGACAGACTGTATATAAGGCTAAATGAAATAAATTGTAAAGTCAAATTTCAGCGAGCGTAGAGGTACACATAATTAAGAGACACTCCAGCGATGAAAAATGGCCGACTGTCGTAGTAACTCGCTTGCTCGAAGCAGCGGGGTGACAAAATTGTCGTGCAATAGTGCAATGAAAATCTCTCTGGGTACAATTAGCGGATATGGAAAGGTCACGGTGGATTATGAAGGCAATAATATTTATTAGGCAACTAATCCTTCTAAGGTGTCGATAAAATTGAAATCTTTCGATCCAATCTGGCGAAAGTTGTCTTTTAAAAGTGTCCGAACATTTATATTATAAAAGTTAGCGAACATGGAAGTACAAATAGTTACACGACAAAAATTTGGCGAAGAAAAATGGCTGCCTGTCATACTAACTTGCTTGCTCGAAGCAGCGAGGTGACAAAGTTGTCGTGCAATAGCGCAATGAAAATCTCTGTGGATGCAATTAACGGACGTGGAAAGATTACGGTTGATTATAAACGTTAGAATATTTATTAGACAACTAATTTTCTAACGTCTCGATAAAATTCAAATCGTTCCATCTAATTTAAAGAAAATCTTTTTATTAACTCTTTGTACTCGATGCTGTTTTAATTAGAAAGCCAAAGCATTTCTTTTGACTTAGGATATTTTTATTTTTTATCTTTGACCTAGGATATTTTTTGCGACATTGCGAAAAAAATTTACAGCGCTGATATACAATCGCTAAAATTTCGAAGTTTTATTGTTGACAGATGTATAACCTTACGGTACGATGTCTTACATCTGACACTAGTCACCATAACTTATTGGTTGCGCTATCGCATTTCAAACGGCAGAGACTTATTTGTACGCCTAATATAAAGACAACAATCTATAAATTGTTTTAACCCGTTGTGGTCGTATTAAGTTTATACATAGGTGCCATGCTAATCCGAATTAAAAATCGAATCGAAAAACAAAATTTATCAATTCTTCTTTCAACTTTAGATACATCTAACATAATAAATTCTACGTATCTCCGAAGCTTGTCGACTTAACCCTTTGCACTCGAAGCTGTTTTAACTCTAAACCCAAGGCATCTTTTCTAACCTAGACTATGTTCATTCTATTTGATATATTTCGTCTTATGCATATGATGTTTCTTTACTATTACTCGTCTTTGCGACAATAAAATTTTTACGAATTTCCTTACAAGTGATAGTGATTTAAAGATTGTTTTAAACGGTGCTACGGCTATTTTTAGTGGTGCCTCAGAGTCATCGTTCGAGTGCAAAGGGTTAATATATTGTAACATAAGAACAGTATGGTTCCTTACTGTGGTGGTTGAGAGCAGACATACGACTGGAATGGTAAAAAAGCTTTGATGGCTGAGAATAGACATACGACCACAAAGGGTTAAATAATAATGTATCAATTTTTCGTGGCGCCTCCGAGTCGTCATTCGAGTGCTAAGGGTGGAAACTGTTCGAACATTATTCCGACAGACAATGTGCAGAGCTTGTTGAAATAAATTACGAAGTAAAATTTCTTCAGCCGCATTTTTCAGCAAATCGGATGCCCATCCGAGACTCTAACGACGTCAACGTGTGCTGCGGGTGTGGAGCTATCGTTCGGCTAGATTTCATTGAAACGAAAGGGTTGGGGGTGGGGAAGGAATCTGAAGCACTGCTTGTTAGACCCCTGCTCAGTTCTGCTTGTAATCTATAGTCATATAGAGCGGTCACGTGTGTGCATATGTGCATATCGGTGAAGATACCCACCTGTGGCGGAGGTTACACGCAGCGAGGACGGGTCTGGCCCATCTTATGTAAACACGCTCGCGTGAGGAGAGCCTTTTAGCTGATGCCGAGAGAGAGAAAGACCTGTGTGTAGACCCACGGCACCGACGCATTATGCACTCGATTCTCTTTGCGGACTTGCACATCTTCGTGCGCACCTCGTTATATCCTCGGAATTCCCGCGTCCTTCTTCTTCCCTTTAGCCCCAGATCGTACGCTCGCGATTTTTTTCAGGAATGCGAAAACAATGCTTGTAACACCGGAACGCTCCGCCGGGGCACCCTTATTAACATATTTTCGCTGGAGAAAATTCCGCTCGTTCCTTTCGCGCTGTGTTTCCTTTCTTCTGTCCCTGCACGCATACCCGCGCCGCGCGGAAAAGAACTCCCAGGAATGCTTGCGAAATATTAGGATGTTCCGGAGAACGTTATACGTCTTTTGGCACTTTCTCTCGGATTATGGTAGGTACGCGAGATCGCGAATGAACACCGGAGATTTCACGTTGGCTTTTGTGTTTAAGAATAGTCTGTGCGATGAAAGTGTCGGGGAAAATGTCTCGGGGATTTTTAGGGTGAAAAACGTTTGGGTATCCTTTTTGAAAGGCGTTCTTGTGGGATGAGGATTTTCTCATCTGTATTATAAAGTTTTCATAAAGGCAGGAATTTTCGTCACGAGATTTTCTAAATTTGTTTAGACTTTTTATTAGAAACAGTTCAACTTCTTTTTTGCTTTAAAAGAGCAGGACTGTTGAGCGTTAAATAGACAAATTACTGAAATTTGTTTCTTCGGTTTGGTAAACTTTTTTAAAAGTGTTCTTGTAGGACAAGGATTTTGTCACTTGTATTATACAGTTTCTATAAAAGGAAGATTTTCTAAATTTTCTTAGACTTTTTACTAGAAGTTGTTCAAATTACTTCTTTTTTGCTTTGAAAGAGCAGGACTGCTGAGCGTTAAATAGACAAATTATTGAAACTTGTTTCTTCAGGTTTGGTAAACTTTTTTAAGTATTCTTGTGCGATAAGGAGTTTGTGACCTGCATTATAAAGTTTTCACGAAGACAGGAATTTCTATAAGGAGAAGAATTTCTACATTTGTTAGAGTGTTTATTAGAAATTGGTCAAATTATTTCGTTTCTGCTCTGAAAGAGACGAACAATTAAGCATTAGGTAGACAAATTACTGAAAATTGTTTCCTTGGTGAACGTTGATCAAGAATTAAAATATTGCTGAAATGCAAGATGGCGTCCGGTGTGACTTATCTTAGTAAGCTATGGTGCTAGAATTTCGTGTCAAGCCGCACGCCATCTTGCGTTTGAGCAATATTTTACTTATAAAATATGTGTAATATTGTAGGCAACGCAACTATGTTAATTCAGTGAAAGGAAATTCAAATTAGAGATCCGTACAAAAAAATGGTATTACCGATCTCAGGATTGCAGGGTATCTAAATGAATTGCTTCGTTTTTATCGTAGAATAAACTTTGTCACCGTTCGATTTGCATTTCTGCGCGTGAGAGAAAACGATTACGCGAAATTGACACACTCTTTCTTAGTACTATGTCTTTGCCATTATCAACTCCGAGTTATTATGTGACACGCATCAACGATTACTGTCAATCATTGACAAAACCGGCTACTACTTAGGGCGGCATGATAATTCTAATACACTCTGCATGACACAGAAGGTCTGATGTGGTTTTACGAGATCATACGTCGGATTTCGAAGCATTCCAACGGGTGCAAGTACATGCTCCTGTTGGCGAGGTGAATTCTAATCGCATGATCGATACCGCCATTCATTTCTCTTGTAAATCGCGACTAAATTGCAAATTCTAATGTTGCCCGACTGATTCGATTCCTAATGACATCCTGAGAAAATACTTAGAAATTGATGCAGCCGAAGAAAACGCAAATGATGTCATTACACTTTTAATTTTACAAATTTAATCAATTTTTAATATTACTCTTTACTCTAATCCTTAATTTTGGTACGCAGTAGGGATTTATTGCAACTGCAAATTTTTACCTTACAAGAATGACTTAATTTTTGTTTCGTAAACAATATTGTCTGAAATCATAGCTTAATTGGTTTTTTATATACTCAATTACGGATGTACAAACTATTGTGAGATGTATTCTAAAAGTATTATTATAAATTTAAACTGATTGAAATCGCATGAATATTTGAATGAAACAAGTAGTGTAATAGATAATTCTTAAGAAGCCTAAATACTGCAAACTTTCTTGGAACACAAACTTTCTTAATAAATTTTTAGTATTTAATATAGAATTTATTATATTTACATTAGGTTTACGGGATGTGACAAAATGTCCTATCATAATACCTTTTATTTACGATTATTGAGATTGCAGAGATGTATCTATGAAGAGTGAATCAACAGATTAATTTCTAAAAATTTGAATAGGCTCATTTTTGTTATTCTTATAAAATAATGTAAAATAGTCGCTTATAGAGGTTCGTAAAGCTAGCGTTAAGTAAGACGATTATTAATTGAATAATTTGATAATTTAAAACAATTTAACACTAAACCTACCATGCGCGGTCAAATGACCGTTTTTGAAATTTCGTTTAGAATTTATCGTATACAACGTTATTGTA
Organism: Agapostemon virescens; assembly: GCA_028453745.1. NCBI lineage: Eukaryota > Metazoa > Arthropoda > Insecta > Hymenoptera > Halictidae > Agapostemon > Agapostemon virescens. The sequence goes on along the minus strand of CM052090.1, from coordinate 14,566,735 downwards.
TCACCATGTAGCTTATTGACTTTTCCTATAATATACATACAACCCATTTCTTAATATTCACAATTTTCTTTATTGTTTACTTTCCGAAAAAAATTTATAGCATGTCTAGTCTACCACGACTGGTCATTTAACCATTTGAACAATTCATGTTATTAACGACTATATTCTTCGGAAAGCGCACTCCTAAAATTATTTTACGAGTCTACAATGTAATTGTGGATCTACAGTGTAGACAAACGCGCGATTGGAACAAATGCAAAGCGTTCTCTGTACGACAGTACGGTCTTGCGATCCGTACAAAGAGCATCAAAATTTCACAGTGTATAATAGAAATTATTACGTGGTATAAGTGATAATTTTGACAAAGTCAACAAAGCCAACAAAATTTTCTGGTATGATTTACAATTGTTTTTTTGTATTTCTGGTCTCAATGTTTCTGCCCCGTTTGATTTATATTTTTATATTTTAGTTTTTACTTTATCATTTGTATATTCATCCCCAAAAATGTCAAGACATTCGAGGAATATCAATTTATTAGACCAAACTAAATAATATCGACGAGTATTGTTCGGAAGATGGCCAAGAAGTTTCCGATATTGATAATGATACGGCAGAAAATAATTGTGACTTATTTGACAGCGATACTGACGAAGAGAATATTTTGAATATACGAAGAGGACAAAAAAGAAAGAGATTTATAGTTAGTTCCGAAAGTGAAAATGAGGAAGAGATTGAAACTGCTATAGACGGAACTGTTTGGCAAAAAATAAAAGAAGGGTCTAATCGCGGAAGAGCACCGATTTATAATATTTTCAAGGAAATATCTGGACCGACAGTCTTGATATATATAAAAACAATAATAAACACAGCTGCAGATTCTTCTGGACGGAAATCTTATCAAATAAGATATTCTAAAGTCAATAAGTCTAAGAAAATTTGTATAAAATGTAAAAAATACGTATGTGGAAAATGTGCAATACAAAACGTTGTAATTTGTAAAAAATGTGCTGAAAATGCATAAAGGTAAAAATAAAACTTTGTAAATAGAAACGCGGGGAGCGGGTTTTGCAATTGGCTAAAATCTCTTTCTATATTAAGATATATATGTTTTTTTGAAGCGGTCATTTGACCGCTCATGGTAGGATTAGGTATGCATGAAATGTCGGTAGGTTTAGTGTTAAGAAAGTTTGATATGTAGTGAAATTTTGAAATTACGAGACAGAAGAAATAAACGTTGTTGTGTATACGCATTTTTCCATAAAATTCGAACGGAATGTGAAACAGCGTGAGAACGGGGGGCTATAAGATTTGGAATTCTTTCCGATGTAGTAGGTGGTATTTTACTGTTCCCATATTTTTCATATCTTATCTTTGTCAAATGCAGGCCACGCTGAACTAAATGGCGTTAAGCAGTTCTGCGACATGTTACGCGACGGGTTTCGTAGTGCAATATCTAAATAACGTGGACTGTTACGAACATTTAACTTTCTTGATTAGGTGTAACCAATCACAGTGCGCTAACCACTGAAATTATAATTTGAAAACTTCGAGAATTTACATATGATAAATCGTGCTAATTATTCTAATATCGATGGACGTGTATGAAACGTTACGCACCACTAATTAAAGGTACAGCTAACACGGAATGTAAATTACCGATCCCACCGAATTAATTGCAAAAGTCAAGTCTGCAGAGGCGATTGCATAAATGACAACGCGTGCAAACGATTTCGAACGAAAATTCAGGGAACGTGTAGAAATTTAATCTCAGATGAGATTTTCGTTTCTGTATTTACACTTTGTTTGATAAAACGAAAATGAAACTGATGTTTTTGAAACTTTGTATCGGTTACATTTGTTCTAAAGATTTTTACGTGTTACGTAGAAATGCTAATTCCTTTATTGCGGTGAACACAGCTTTGTCGATTTAAAAATTTGTAGTCGAATTTACAGATGAATCAATTAAAATAGCTTAGTAAGAACTCGACAAGAATCTCTAACAATTTTACGAAAGGTGTAACATTATCTGAAATAATAAATCCTGTTCTTGTTTTTGCATATGTGTATGTGCCATGATTGATTGACGGAGATAGATTAAACGCAAAGACCTGTCAAGATCTAATTCAGTGTTTTACGACTTGTCGTTTCTCACTAAATATTGAATTCGTTTCAGAATTAGATAAATGTCATACGTTAATCTAATTATAAGTATCAACGAACTCATGAAGCAAATATATTGTGTAATTTTTCCGTGTTTAATTCCACAATAACTCGCACAGTAGTTTCATGCATGCAATATTATCCCAGAAACTAAAGTACAAAAATTGATCAAGATTCCCATGAAAGTCGGCCACGACATTCTCACATATGGTATTACAAAGGGGAGAGTCCAAGCACTAATTATCTTACCGGACTTGGACAATTTAATATATACATTTCACTAGCCTGACTAAAATTTCAAGACCTTAATACAGGAGCGAAAGAATCACACGAGTGTACAATGAAAAAGATTTTCATTAAAATGGAGAATCAAGAGTAATGCTAATGTTTTAGACGTGCAAATACTATTGAAAGGATTCAAGCCGTATTTAACCCTCCAGTGCTTGGGTGAAGAGAACTCCCATCAATGCACGGATAGGGTCCAAACAATACTATCTGTTGTCTATAATTTTATCAATAGAAAAAAAAGAACGCACTTAATCTATAAACGAGGACAACGAACCTTATAAGAAGTTGAAAAATCTTAAATTCTTTCAGGAACGAATTTATGCATTACGATAATAATTGAATAGTTTCTAAAAAAAGCAGCTTCTGTGGGGATCTGAATATTGATATTCACCAGGAAAGAAAAATTATTTATTTAACACTAAACCTACCTGAGCGAGTCAAACGATCCTTTTCAGATTTTTTATTTTACAGTTGTTGAAGTTATAAAATGGCTTTATAGGGATCGATTCAATAGATCTCTCTGTCCAATTATACTTTGTAATGAAAATTGCAAATAATCCAAATAAATTAAATCTTGGCATTTGTATAAGACAATATATACCAGCCAGTTTTAATGCTGACCGGGATTAGTGTCAATCATTCGCAATCTTAGGTTCACAGCGCCAATAAGGCTGTAACATGTTTAACTTCGCTTAAATCGTATTTTTGTATTTTCTGGCATATTGTGTATGGTATTTAGCTTTAAAGGCAAACTTTCCTTTACCAGGTCCGATAACAAATTGTTCTGTACGTATATGCGACCCCACATTTGAAAGTTTTGCTTTTCAGCGTGAATCAACATTTTCTTATACGAGTGGACAAATGGAACATCAATGCTGCAAAAATAAAGAAAGCAAAAATCTTGTTTCAAAATTATGGCTACAATATGTTGGTCAATGGCAACGACTAAACATTCCACAGCGAGTATAATGACTCTTTCCAGGTTCTTTATTTTACAATTATGGTATCTTATAAAATTGCTTTCACAGAAATCGATTCAATACATTTCGTTACTCAACCCTGTATTCTATTAAAAACCCCAATTATACCTGCCATTGTCTAACAAATTTTAATTATAATTTTGAAAGGAAGATCGCAATAAAAATGTCAGTAGATTTAGTGTTAATACGTAAAGAAGAAATTGGCACCAAAAAATAGAGTCAGAAATATTGTACCGTGACAAATTTCGACCACATACGACGCGAATAACAGTTCACGAATTGACTGCTTTAAACTACGAAACTGTACCTTATCCATCTCGATTTGCATTTGTTTAAAGAGAAAGGTGTTGGGAAGATTTTACCGTTTGAATCACGTCGATAGCGCTGATATTCTGGTCGGGGCACGCCTTCAAAGATTGACTAAAACTGAAGGGACGTAT
>CM052090.1:14506795-14519250 GCA_028453745.1 Agapostemon virescens | reverse complement strand
AAACAGAAGAAAATGGACTTGCACTACTTTCAAAATAATAAAAATAATCATGGTCCATATATAAACGAAATGATAAAGTTAAATCTACTTTACGTACTACGTGATAATACGATTCATGTTATCTGCGGTAGAGAAATTTTTGAATCATTTTTACAATTATGTTTTTCTGAAATTTTTATACCTTGTTACGACTGAGTTAATACTTAGACATTAAATAAAATACAGGTATAGATATCGGTCTTGTTTTTCTTACAGAAAATTAATACTGTCACTTAAAATTAAATGTCAACACGCAATGAAAACTTCGCGAAGATTTCCAACTTTTTAGAATATTCAAGTTCAAATTAACAAATACTGCCTGCTTCTCTGGCGAATAAAAAAACGAAATGAAGCTGCATTAAAATTCAATAAATTGCGGAAAACGTGATCGATTGAATTGAACATAAAAGTAATTAGCACCGTGAAAATTTGTATCGAACACAGTCGAGGCTTTCAACACTAGAACTACCAAATCAGTCAAAATGGCTGGTCCCTAGATTTTTAAAATGGCGCCTCTGAGGCGATACTAAAAATTCCATTACTATTATTTAAAGCAGCTTTTACATCGCTACGTTTGCATTTAAAAATAATAAACTTTATATTTACGAAAGGAAACGAACCATGTACAGTGGAACTATTTTAGGTCAAAGAAATCTTTTGATTTTGGAATTAAAATTGCTTGGAGTGCTAAGGGTTGACACTAGAACTACCAAACCAGTCGTTTTCACTGATCCCCAGTTTTTCTGTCGCAATTATCGAAGTTATAAAAATGTTTTCTTCATAAATTTTCGGATGTACTTCTTTGATGAAGCACGTATTACGATATAACTTGTATGAAGTTTGAATAGGTGCAGTCTCGTTAATTATTGCAAGGCAACGTATATCGTAGGAGTTATTGTTCGGTACTTCTAGCGTTAAAGAAATTCGACGGGGAAGCAATGAACCTGGACGCCGGGTGTCTTTGTGGATCGAAGTTTATGATTGGTGCGGACGTTGAGCAGATATTGTTGCTTCTCCGCGGCGAAATTCACTTGGAAAACTGACGCAGATAGAGCATCCGAACCGGAAACTGGGTCGAACGGCGCGACAAATGAAATTTTCTTAGCAATCTGGTTAGCATAGAGACAGGAGACAGCGCCTGCAAAATTGCATTCCTGTAATCCTATGTTTTGCTCACAAGATTGTGGACTTTCTGGCTTGTGCACATTTCCGTAGGAAGAAAATTCTGCGACCTTATTGCGAGGAATATTCTAGATTACACCTGGGACAATTGGCAGTTTGGACAAAAATCTCTAATAATGTCAAAAAAAGAAAAGAAGAAGAGACTAAAACCAGAAAGTTTTCATAGAGAAGGAAGGTTCGAAGAAGCCCCGAGCGAAGTATTCGTGTAAAAACATTTTTCTCTGCTCGTTCACAAAATACAAGACAGAAAACATTTACAAATCACAATTTTTGTAGGTTTTCAGTTGTTCGAATTGTATATTTGACTAATATTGTCATCAAGAACGCTTAACTCTGCTATTTGATCTGTTATGCAATTGCATTGCTTTCCATCGTTAATATTTGCATGAAAAATGTGTGCGGCAATCATAGTAGATAAACATAGCGATCTCAGTTAAATAAATCCTGCTGGAGGCGGTAAGAAATTACTTCAATAGTTACAGAGAGAGAAAGTGGGTCATCGGTCGTCCATAAAATTTGATATAAATAATTTAGAAATGAAGTTGCAGGCAGCAATCAATATTCATAAAAGCTGGTGAACGTCGTGGTGGCTTTATCGAAAGTTTTTCAATAAAAAGATTTCCATTAAATTATTCCGGCGGTACCTGTGCACAAAGCGAATTTTAAGCTCCTTATACAAATTCTAATTGGATCCATAATTTAATCTTAAGGCCGTGATTATAAGTTGTTTTATCATCCACGACCGTAGTCTGTTTCAGTCTCGCTATCAAAGGCTGGATAATATAATTAGTTCAATCCGATCAATGAAATCTCTCAAAGCTAGAAAAACCGTGCGGAAAACGTTATTACCGCATATCTAATGTGCACAAATGTTTACTAGAATCAGCTTTGTTCAATATTTTTCTCGTGAATTTCTCGCTCAATTTACCGTAATCCGTTAAAAGCCGATGGCAGCTCGATACTCTTAAACAATGAACAATAAGATTTCTCTTATTTCGATTGTAGCGTGCTAATCGACTTTCCTTAAAGGTTAATTCCACCAAAAATTCATGATTGAATAGAATACTCGTAAAGAATGCAAAAACATTGACAAAGTCGAATGAATAATCTGTGGTAAAACAAGAACAATTTGTCAATATTTCTTGTACGAATTTAGGAGAATAAATTATGTTCAGTAACGTACCTATTAATAAATCACTTAACGCTAAACTCACCACGGCCAAACGACCGGTTTTCTATTTCGCAATTATTGAAACGATACGAACTCTTTCACAGGAAATGATTTAATCGGCTTCTTTATTTATGTACACGTTATGATAAAAACTGTACAAAATTTAAGTAGTCATTTTTCTCACTTTAAGGCGTTTTCTTTTTTTTAGGGGAGGGGGTTTAGTCGGTTTAGTATTAAAGAAGCAAATTAGAATTAAACAGGACTACCTAATTAAATATGTTGTAGGTTTTTGATTAATAAAAATAACGATTTTATGTATTTTCGGGCACGTCTCTTCGTCAATTGCGATCTCTTGCTCCTCGAGATAGACGAAAGAAAAATTAGTAATTTCATTGAAAATCAGTGGAATAATATGTATACGCGCAAAGCTGCGTTTAAATAACTGGTAATATTTCTATTTCACTAATTGCACCACTTTTTCAAATAGCTCAGTTTGCTTTCTGTCATGAGGCATATCTTCTACAAAAATGCTCAACAATGTCAAACACGGATTCGAAGAGGATAAGCGAAAAGCACATTTTCGAAAGTGTTTTACGCATTCCACGTGGAAAGTTTATTTGTACCAGTGACGGTGTAGTTTTTATTCCAGGTCATTTGCCCTAGAAAAAGGTAGAAAATTTGCGTCCGTAAAATCCGGAACATTGTCCGCAACATAAATCCTTTAATGTATTTTAATTCCCTCGGGGTTCGAGTCGCGCGATTAAACCTCTTACGCCGATGGCAGTGCATTTAATTGTTCAATGTAGAATAAAATTCACCTCCGATTAATCTGTTGCATAAACAGAATTTATTTTCAGCCTCGTTCTCGGGCAAGAGACGAATCGTTAAAATAACCCCGGCGCGAATGAAACCGGAGTGTTTTTAAGCGAACCGCAAACGAAATTGGATGCTTGCGCGTAATTACATGCGTACCGTGTATTTATCTGAACAAAGGGTAACGAGGGCTGGCGAATTCGAGAGCACTTGATTTCTTTGTCTCGTTTCGTGCTGTCTAGACGATCGATCATACCTACTGCGCGTTCCAGTCGCCTCAGCAGGAAGAAACAAGTTAGCTACCCGGACGAAGGAACTCTAATTGCCGGATTATACGTAAGAAACTTACCGTTCAATGTTCCATATTTCTACATGCAACGTTCGCAAACGTGTTTCACATAGAGTCACCAAGTTTGCACATACTATTCGACATAATTCTCGGATTAAATTTTAGAAAGTATACTAATCCGTGCTTCATATTTCTGTATGCAACGTTTGCAAAGGTGTTTCACATAGAGTCACCATGTTTGCACATACTGTTTAATATAATTCTCGGATTAAATTTTAAAAAGTATACTCTTCAATGCTCTATATTTCTATATGCAACATTTGAAAACGTGTTTCTTATACAATCACCACGTTTGCACATACTATTCGACATAATTCTCGGATTAAAGTTTAAAAATGATACCGTTCAATGCTCCATATTTTTGTATGCAACGTTCGCAAACGTGTTTTACATAGAGTCACCACGTTTGCACATACCATTTGACATAAATTTTTGATTAAATGGAGAAACTAACAGTAAATTTGATAAACTAACAATAAAACAAATTTATGTAAGAGAATAACTTGTAATTCTCTTGTAAAAAAATAACAAAAATGTTTTAATTGCATTCTGACAAACATCTAAAACTCGAAAATAGTTTTACATATTATAGCACACTACATTAGAAGAGTTGGTCGACACTGTACGAGTGCAGGTGCATTTTGCTCTTCTTAAATCTAAAACGAAAATCTTAAAAATAAATAAACGCCACAACCTTGCTGTACATTCGCCACTAACATTATAAGTGAATTCAAGTGAATAAAATGTAATGAAGACCTCGTGTTAATATTAATGTTATAATAATCATATTATACAACGTACTAGAATGTATAAATCTTGAGAAATGGGTTTATGAATATTTACATGATAAGTATTGCAATATATCAAGGCTGCTGTGCTGCACCACATATTTTTATAAATATATCCACAGCAATATACTTAATAATATTGTAATAAAAGAGGAATGCTTTGATAGGGTTCTTGGACATTGACACTTTAATAATAAAGTGCGTCCGTGAGACATGATTGATTTACACGTAATGTGCAGTTGTCCAAGATGTCAAGCTTAACACTTGAAGCACATCCTCAAACCCGAATGACTATAATCGTTAGACTGTAGAATCAAGTAGAAACTTCTTTCTTCAATAATTCAAACAAATTGAAAATGTGTCAGCATTCTTTATACTAAACCCACGACGACCGGTCAACCGACCGGTTTCAGGTTTCTTATCACACAATTGTTAAAATGATAAAAATTCTTTCGTGCGAAATGATTAAATAAATATATTTAAATAATAAATTTGATCTTGTCTTTCCCGTAAAGAACCATGTACCAGTTACTTTTATAAAACTCGACAGGTTTAGTTTTGCACAATAACATGGAGATAGATGTTATTACTCCACTTCAAATCGAAATAAAATTCTTAAAATTAAAAAGAAATTAATAAAATGCAATATAATTATTTTTTTTTAATATTTCTATCCCCTATAGCCATAAAAGAAATCATAGCGCAAGGGGTTAAACTTCCAACGTCCCCAACGTGAATGCTTAAAATCCGCAATCCAACGATCCAGAAGCCACTCGATCTCTCGTTTAGGGTCTCCGCAAGACGACACAACCAATTTTTCATCAAACCGAAGTACTAAAAACGACACGGTCAATTGAAAGCAAGAGATAATAGCGCTCGAATAGAAGCTTCTCCCATAACCCTCGACTCCATAGAACCTCGAGAGCCCCGCAAGGATCCAATAATTCTTCGGATTCGCAATCGTCGGCGCGAAGGATGAATAATATTTTACGCCGTCAGCGAGAACAATGGACGTCTATTAATTAAACATTTTCAGGTGCGTCCGTGATCCATCACGTTCCGCGCGATTCAGAGACCGCGCGCGGTTCATCTCGCGAACGCGGGCGAACGCGCTCGCGCGCACACGGGATCCAGAGAACCCGATCCTCGAGGCTCTCGTCGTTTTTGGGTCAATGAAGGAAAAAACGCAGGTATTATTATGACGAAGGCCTGCGAGATCCTATTATTCGATTTTAATCGAATGTCAGGCCTGGAATTGAATCCTGCCGCGCGACCACCGCACCGGTGCCAATATTGTTCTTGTGCTCGTCGCGCGCGGACTCGTCCATGGTCTTAGTTCGAGGCTTGTGAAAACCGACGTTGTACACAGAGGGAAAGGCATAGAACCGCACACGTACAGTAGTCGGAAGGTGCTTGAACCCGATACCAAGTGCAAAGCTTTCCTCGCGTACTCGGCACACGTTAGCATATTCATTATCCGCCACTTAGTCGGGTCTTAAACCAGCGGTGCTTGCGGTGGGATCAGCACTATTAGTCTCTCACGCCCCTTCCTTCCCTGCCCCATTCACTCTCTCTCTTTCTTTCTCTCTCTCTCTCTCTCTCACACACACTCACTCTCTCTCTTCATATCTTTCCTTTTCCCTCTGTCCTTCACCGCCTTTTGGTATCATTTCCTTTTCCCCTCTCACCTTTTCCTCGCTTTCCCCCTCGCCGACTATCGGCGACTTCTTTCGACGCTGCTTTCCTTCTTTTCCCCGTCATCTTCTTTCTAAACGATGCAGTAGACTCGAGACTGCCCGAAATTTCTATAAAGCCACTATAAACCCTTTGCACTCCAAGCAATTTTAACGGTAGAACTACTAAATCAGTCAAAATGACTGGTCTCCAATTTTTTCTTTCGCAATGGTTTAAGTTATAAAAATGTTTTGATGAGAAATTTTTGGATGTACTTCTTCAAACGAAGCTTCAACAGAAACAAAATGTTATTCGTCTTTTGTTACTTATTTTCGAAAATAGAGTCGCCTCATGCTCACCTAAAACACATTTAATAACACATTTGATAAATTCATGCAATATTTGTGCTATTGGTTATGAAAGTGATGTAAATAAAAATTCCTAAAAAACTTCTCTTTTTGTTTGTTACGTGGTTTGTCAATCGATTTTAATAATTATTATATATACAACCAGATGTTTAACACGTCGAACGCGAAGCTATTTTGCCTACCTTTCACGTCACATTTTATTTAACCCTCTATGAGCCCGTGTAACTTTCAGGTCACATTTCAATTTATCGACATTTTACCAAATAATTATAGTTTTTTTCATGAAATGGAGCATAAATCTGAATTCTATAACGTTGACAAGATAACCAATATTAATATTTATGACCGTTGCTAGGCTCATCAACCTGAAATAACAAAATAAATGCTGTGAAATCTGTCTGCAGTAAAAATAAGTGAAACCATTTGATCCAATTGATATTATTTGTGCTTTTGTCAGTGTTAACAAACTAAAAATAGTGCACATAATAACTCTGGTTCCGTATATCAATAACAACCTATTTGTTTGCATTTCAATTTTCAATTTGTTACTGTTTTTTTATGATACGGTTTTGTAACTTTGAGATTACAGTGGGCTATTATGGCAGATTTCGGTACATTTAGGATAAAGCTTGTGCTTACTCCTGTTTTCAGATTTATACATCATATACCTAAAATATGAATACAAAATCAGATAGAAATAACAAAGGAATTAGAATTAGACGCATTAGCGGTAATAGATCCGATGATTCCTTATTAGATTCCGAGTCCAATGAAGATGTAATAGTATTTCCCCGACGATAGATAAATGTCATTGACAGTGACGAAGAATTTAGTACTCAATCCTCGTTAGATGAGGAAGATGCAGGACCACAAAGAATTGTTTGGCAACCACTATCCCAGGCGAATAATAATAGTTGTTATCGCCCTTGGAAAGGAGATTGTCCTAATGTCCCCGAAGCACCCCATTTTCCTGTGACCTATTTTCGAAAACTATTTGACAAGGAAATTATAAGCAATATAGTTGATTATACCAATATGTATGCACTGCAATGTGATCCAACAAAGAGATTTCAAAAATAAAATGTTTAACGTCAAGTACAAATTGTTTTATGGAATTTCGCGCTTAAGTTTTTATGCACAGAAGTGCAAACTTTATAGGCCGTTGTTAACTGAAAGTCACATAGTGAATATATTGCAATAAAATTGTTTAAACGGAAAAATTTTTTTTCTTTTGCATATATAGGTTTATAATTTCTGATTTTTCGTTCTCCCAATTTTTTTTTGATTAAAAACAAAAAATTCGGTCCATAAAGGGTTAACACGTTGAATGCTATGTCAGTCCCTGAGGACTGACGGTATCAAATTTACAAATTAATATGTTATAGATAATTCATATAATATTAAGAAATATTCGCATTATTTCAATTGATCCGATTGAAACAGAAAAGCATAAATAGGCTAAGCGAGTCTTTTGCTCATGCACAGTTGCATTATTTCGGTTTAAAGGTAAATAAAATGTGACGCGAAAGCTAAGCAGACTGGCTCCGCATTCAACGTGTTAATGACGTACAGTGGATCACGAAAGTATTCGAACACTCTTTTAATCCAAGTGACTCTTTAGAAATTGAACCAAACGACTTGACTTCTTTTCGGAAAGACTGACCAAGAATCGTAAGAAATTGCAATTTTTATTTTCGTTGGCACGTAGCTCGATTGATCGATTTCAATGATTGTTTAAAAATAATTAAAAAGTTCCTTTTTTATTTGTCATGTAATTCACACCAACTGTAACTTTTTCAGAATCCTTTTCACATATCGTTTAATAAATTAATGCATCTAATTGCTCAACAAAAATCAAGACGTTTGGTCCAATTTTAAAAAAGTTATTTAGATTTAAAGATGTAAGTGTAACAGATTTAGCAATTTTAAGCGAGCACTTTTGTATCATTTTTATCGAGCTTCACTGTATATAAGCTAAATAGAAAAATTACTCTGCTCGGAATATACTTTCTCAATTAATTTGCATGGGTTCTATAAACGAAGTGTTTATTTGAGATCAGTATAAGTGATGGGGGCGAGGGCGAACGGTAATACATTTAAACTTCATCGTTGGTGGCATAGCGTCGAGTCAAATTAGTCTGCAGAGAGATCGCGTGGAGAGCGAACGAAGATTATCTTCCTCGGTTATCATTAATAATAAAGGTACAAGAATTATTATGCCCAATATAATAACTCCAATAATTTCCTTTTCCCCACCTTGTCTCTCCTTAGCAAATTATTTATGATTCTTTTTTAAACAATCCTTCTCTTGCTCCCTCTCTTGCTTCTTCTCTCTCTCTCTCTCTCTCTCTCACTCTCTCTTCAGTTGCCTTCTTTTCAAATGAAACTTTGTTCACTTCGTTCGAGCTTCGTCTGTGTTTCCTCACCTTCGGGCTCCTTTCATCTGTTTTCTTATTCACTTCGGCCGTTCCTTCGGCGTTTATTTTCTCTCCTTGTTCGCGCTTTCTTCGTCTCGCCACCTTTTTTTCACCGTTTTGTGACCGCTTTGTTTTCTTTCCTCTTTCTATTTGATCTCACCGGCCCCTACTCACCTTTTATTTCCTCGGCGAATCTGCAGTTTAACTTTTAGCTTATTATGGGCAACACCGAGTTCGGGAGAGTTTATTTGTGGCGAAGAACTGCCTTTCGTTCTCCTGTGATTTTTCGTTAATCTTTTGTTTTCCTTGGATTGAAGGTATATCGTTTCGAGGCTCAACACTACAACTACCGAACAATAAATCCAGTGATATATATTGCTTTGTAATAATAACAAGACTGCATCTATTCAAACTTCATTCAATTTTTATTATAAAATGTGGTTCATTAAAGAAGTACATCGGAAAATTATTAATGAAAACATTTTTATAACTTCAATAATTGCGAAAGAAAAAACTAGGGACCAGTCAAAATGACTGGTTTGGTAGTTCTAGCGTTAAGGAAGAAGAGCCATAATGTTTCGTCCTCTATAGGTTATTCCAAGTCCATTTTCTTCTGTTTCGAGAAAATTAAATGTTAGCAGATCTGACAATTAAAAAATATAGTTTAATTATGTGAAGTCTGGGAATGTTTGTACTAATTTATCAATATGTAATTTGATTATATAAATTTCTTTTAGGCGAATTTAACTGAAATAATATATATTTCCAGGCTGCAAATGAACTTACACCACTTTCATAATTAGTCAATTGTAAAGATCATTTAATTTCAATTTTGAAATAACAAATATCACTTAAAATATATTTCATATTAATCCAATTTTGTTTATAAATAATAACAAGAAATAAAATAGAATTAGTAGTTTTTATTTTGAACGTTAATTATATTTATATATTGTTAAACTTAACACAAGATATTGGTATTATTAATTATTTATGCTCTTCATGTGGCAGTGTTTTGAAATATTCATGATGCACAGGAGGTATATAAGGTAATAGCTGCTGCATATCCTTATATTTTTCGTATGTAATAGGCCTGGCATCGTGATACAAAGGCGTCAGGGCGATTTTTTCAAATTTTGGCGGTCTTCCCCAACATGTAGGTGATAAATTTAGAGTCTTAAATTCTGTGTCCTCCATTGATGTTTTATATAAAATAGTATACGGTGCACTTTTGCAAAATCTCATCCAACATATTTGCAACCAATTTACTTTTTCTCCATTAGTGTTTCTTCTTATCTGATTTTTAATTGTGTTTTGTAGATTTTTTGTTGAAACGAAATTCTCTCGTTTCATTTCGTGTAAAATAAATTTATGTTGTCTACATTGGTTTATAACGTCATAATAATTCTGTGGTGGGTACAGGAAATTCTTTTTTCGTAATGCCATTTTGTCTGTCTATGGAAATTGGACTTACACCACTTTCATAATTAATGGTTACGCAATTTCTTTTACCGGCCAATTTTAAATTGAACAAAGCATAGGCATTTTTTAAGATATTAAATACTAACTAGTTATAAACAAAAAGTTTACACTAAATTAAGCATAAATTACGTCATATCTCATTTAAAAAAAAAAAGGATTTACACCACTTTCAAAATAAACGGTCCATATATATAATAATCTATAAAAGTGTAATTTTAATAGTGAATCATAACCTCTTGATGTTCCAGTGTGAATTTTGTTGACGTTCGCTCGATTTTATTGGTGTTTAGAGTGATAAATTAAACTATGAATTTTTATGCGAAAGGAAAATGCAAGAACAGAAGATGGCACGATATTTTTTACATTTTTGAAAAATCGAGTATCCTGAAGATTTTCTGTTTGAATGGTTGCCAAACCCTTGACGAAGTGGAAAGACCGTTAAGATTGCCCGGAGAGGGGCCACGCGAATGTCTCAGTGACCGATTCTGTTTGAGAGACAACCCTTGCCGGAGGGTGTCACCGGGGTTAAAATAAACACGGGGCGAAGCTTTCGGGGTTGGCTACAGTTGAAACGTATCGTTCCGGTATGACCGCGTGTGCTGTACAAACAGGGGAAGTTTCTAATATTACCAGCTACTGTGTGCACATACAGGCTGTCCCAACGGGTAGCATAACAATCCCTCGGTGAACGATATCAGAATCGAAAAAAAACGAAAGTAAAGGGACGCGAGATAAATGAGATTCTCGGCACTTGTCATCTTTTTTTTCAACCGTTCGCACCTTATATTATTAATTCTTTATTTGCTCTTTTATTTTTACCCTTGTATGCTAACCGGATTGTGCCATCAATCGCTTCGGTCATCTTCAGCATCTTTTTTTATTTCTAATTAAAGTACCAGTATTATGATCGATTCATAATTTCTGACGGTAAACGACATCTTTTTCATTGCAATTATGTAGATTTTATTATACGTGTAAATTGCAATCTTAAAATTAGAATATTTTTATGCGTTTAACTAAAGTTGTTTTCGGTACAAGCTAATATTGCTAGACTATGGATTTTATCCATTTAGAATAACAATTAATAGAAGTCATATCAAACTGTAAAGACGTTAAAAGCGTTTAAGAATGTCACTGTAAATTATTTTTGTTTAATTATATATCTTTCTGTTTTTCTATTCTTACCTTACTTGTTTTATTTGTTTAGTACTTTGTTAATTACTTTTATCTCGACATTTTAAAATATGGAGATTATTCTACAAACATATTATATTCCTTAACAGACGTAATACTTATTTTTCAGAAGAATTAACATACTTTCGTAGAAAATAACAGACATTTGAAAAATGTATAATACTCTCACTGTGTGTGTAGCAGGACGTTTCTAATATTTCTTATTTCGATAAGAAGAGTCTTCCGACACAATATACGGAAAACCTTTCTCATCCATCTTACTTTCTCCATTGCGTTTCTTAATTAGCCGTCAATGGCGGCACTATACGTTACACGGCTAGTACAGCACAGTATGATATAGTCGTGCTCTTCGTTTTCATCCATTTAATAAAGATAATGATAATTCTTCCACGTAATCTTCTTCTGTTTTATTGTTTTCAGCTGTTTCGCTCATCCTTACCTCGTTTCTAACGACGTATACTAGTTGCAGTATATTGTATCATAAAACTTCATTTCAAGTATAAAACAATCTAAATATTTCTATTGAAAATCTTTAGTATAATTTAATACATTCTAATTGATTATTTTTTCCTTCAAAAGTAATAACATTTATAATAATTTTTAAGACCGTGCGAAATTTTTTAGACACTTTACGGAGACATCGTATAATTAGAAATAAATTCATTTCCAAAAATTCATTTCCTAGCTCCGCTCACTTTATAACCAGCTAGAAACTCATCTGCAGCATCGAACTCCAACCATTTCACCCTTACTCATCAACCCCTATCTGGTAACCCTTAGTTACTGCCATAATCCATAAGTGGATTGTAGATTTGGTGCGTTTATAGTATACGCAATTTTCTAAATTTCTATGTACTCAATCGGCTTCGTGCAGGTTAGTAAACGCTTTCTCTATTGTTTCCCTACTTGCAACCAAAGGAAGGAGAATCTTATTTACAACTATACAATTGATAATCTACAGGACCATTCGCAAATTTA
>CM052090.1:14486232-14499116 GCA_028453745.1 Agapostemon virescens | reverse complement strand
TGTGATGTATTAGTCGAGCGAATAATTGTCATGCGATTGGAGAATTTATTATCTACTTAGTAGCTACCCTTCATTCAATTCTTGATTGAATTTGTTACTCCTTTAGTCAATTTTTAAAAGAATTTATTAGCTGCTCCTTCATTCAAATTTTTTAAAGAATTTACTAGCTGCTCTTTCATTCAATTTTTGTATAATTGTATATTTAAGAATTTCACATCTACATATCTGTTAATTGGTTCTATGTTATCTTACTCGGTTTGACACCGTCCATGTTGTGATGCATTAGTCAAGCGACTAATTGTTATGCTATTGGAGAATTTTTTATTTACGTAGTAGCTACTCTTGATTCAATTCTTGAATGAATGTATTAGCTGCTCCTTCATTCAATTTTTTTAGACAATTTACTAGCTGCTCTTTCATTCAAGTTTTGTATAATTATATTTTTAAGAATCTCACATCTAAATATCTGTTAATTGGTTCTATGTTATCTTACTCGGTTTGGCACCGTCTATGTTGTGATGCATTAGTCGAGCGAATAATTGTCATGCAATTGGAGAATTTTTTATTTGCGTAGTAGCTACTCTTGATTCAATTCTTGAATGAATTTATTAGCTACCCTTCATTCAATTCTTGAATGAATTTATTAGCTACCCCATCAATCAATTTTTGAATGAATTCATTAACTGCAACTTTTTTTAATTTTTGAGAGAATTTATTAACTGCTCCCTCATTCGATTTTTTTACAATTATATTTTTAAGAATCTCACATCTAAATATCTGTTGATTGGTTCTAAGTTATCTGAGTCAGTTTGGCACCGTCCAATTTGTCAAATTGTCATCCAATTGAAGAATTTTTTATCTACTTATTAGCTACCCTTCCATTCAATTTTTGACTGAATTTATTAGCTACTCTTTCTTTCAATTTTCATATACATATATTTCTAAGAATCATATATTTCAATATTTGTTAACTGTACCTAAGTTATCTAAGTCATTTTGGCAGTATCCACGATGTGATACGTCAACGTTTTCTTATTTATCTCGTAAAGTTATTGTCATTTTATTGAAAAATTACGGAACAAAATGTTTTATGATACCAACAATTCTACACGATGATGTGCCCCTTAACCCCTTGCCCTACAACAACGAGTCAGACTCGTGATCAAGATTTCGAACTGAGTCTTCTAAACATGTATTTCCTTAATTTTCTTTAAACGGAAATAACATTTTATTGAATGGTTGATTGTATAGGGTCATTGGAGAATAGCTAGGGACGCAGTAATTACTTTGTCTTTCCTTTTTGTCGTTCCACGGAGGACAAAGAAAGTCTAGTCACTGTTACTGTAAACTAAGCCGTAGGCCAAGGGGTAACAAATTAAAATAGCACAACATGGCGAATTGTCACAAATTAGTCCGATGACTGTATCAGAAATGCAGTGAACGTGTTAGAAGAAAACCGGAAACCCATCACCTTGATGTAGTTGTAACGTTAGCAGCATGCAGATATCGAACCAGATGAGTCGTGACTAGATCTGATTAATAGTCCCGCGTCGAATCTACCTGGCGATTATTTTCGCGCGAACGTTCGACCGTCTTAAATGAATTGTGATTTTCTGCATAATTTCAATGAATCGTACGCCGGCATGCGGGTAAACTTCAACAAGTGATGTCTGATTAATAGATCAGCGGGGATAGCCTCCACAAAATTAGCAGTGATTAATGTCCGTCAGAAAGAGAGAGAGAGGGAAAGAGGGAGAGAGAGAGAGAGAGAGAGAAAGAGAGAGAGAAAAAGAGAGAGAGAAATAGTATTACTTACGTTTGCAGGCCTTACGATGCGTGATCGATCTCGCTGGATCTCTGTAGTAACCTTCCCGACAATAATGACAGTGTCTTCCTGCTGTAAAATGCCAGCACTGCCCACAAATGCCTCCGCTGACACGACCCGACAGCTTGTACAGTTCCATGTTGAATATGCACTTTCTCGCGTGTAAATTGCAGTTGCACACTGGAACAGATATACACGTTGGTTTAGTCGACCATCCGACTCGTTCTTGCTTTTCCACCTACATTAAAATTCCGGCAAATTAACCGCACACAGAAACAGAAACAATTACGACTGCGCGCTGCCGGTTTATAGTTTGACACATTACCATCTATTTAACCTTTTGCGGACGAGAATATTTGAGCCGTTTATTTTGAAAGTGGCGTAAGTCCATTTTAAAAAACTTCGAGTCAGCTACCATAATAGTTACATTTTTACAAGATCTTTTCATTCTGAGGCAACTTCTTACTAATATATTTAAAATCGTTAAGATTTTGTAACACGAAAATTTGCTGGTTGATGAAGCGATGAAAAAGTTTAGATATGGAAAATAATTATACAATAAAATTTTATGAGATCCCAGCTTTATGTTTAATTATCAAAGTAACAGCTGAATTATCTATGTGCAATGAATTTGTTTTAAACAACGGAACAGTGGCTGTCCACAGAAAATGCGATTTTTAAAAAGCTAAAAAATACTGACGTTGAAAGAGTAAATTGGTTTAAAGTATGTTGGATGAGATTTTTGAGAAGCGATTCATATAAGTTATTCTATGAAACGACAATGAACACAAACCTAAAATATAAGGACTTAATGGATTTATTACATTATATACCATCTGCACACCATAGTTATTTTTAATCCCTCCCGCGTACGCAAACTGGAAAAGACTGAATAATAATTAATAAAACTGTATTAATTTTAATGTAAAAATTATTTAACAAAGAATAAAAGTTGAATATTTTTCTGATTTTATAACATAAAAGTGTATACATTTATTTTAATTTCAAGAGAAATTTACTTTTCCTATGGACTTGTGCTTTCTTAAAAATTGAAAACGTCGTTTCATTGATTTTGAAAATGGCGTAAGTCCATTCATAGCCGTCAAAAACATATTATTTCTTCAATAATTTCTTCAATTTGACACCTTTAGAAATTCAAAAACATTATTCTATTATGTTATCTGTTACCCATATTTTTAAATTTAATCCAACGCAAACCCTTCAATATCTCGATTCGAGCATAAATGGACTTAAGCCACTTTGAAAATAAATGGCTCATTTAAAAAATGTTAAAATTACTTCGGTGAGCTAAATCCTGTGTTAAAGTCTCGAGTTCCGGTGAAAAGCATTTACCAATCGTTTATTACTGTAACAATTAAATTATTTGTTTGCAACTTTAAAAAGTAACGATGGGTCTATGGGACTCAAGGTGCATCCTTGAGGCACTATTTAATAAATTTCTTTCTTCGGGTATATATTATTTAAAAAGTTGCTAAAAATTTTGAGAAACGTAGTCTTACTGTTTTTACGTAAAGTAGTGTAAAATAGCATTCCGTAAACCTAAAAAGGGTTTAAATATCTGCATAAGACTGTAATAAGAAAGAAATTATACATCCTATTTTTCTGAACTTTTACAGGTCTAATTTTGAATAGAAATTTCTACAGGTTTGTCGAGAATTGAAAATTAAGTTTACATTATTCGAATCTGCGAAATGTAAAAGGTTGGAATTTTATCTTCTCAGTTTTTGTTTTATTAAATAAATTGCATTGATAATATTTGATTTTCGTGGTTGGCAAATCGGCGATCAACGTGTTAATTAACAATGTGAAAATTTTTGTTTGCATTTTTATATATAATCATTTCATTGCTTCTTAATCTTTGAATAAGACATTAATAAATAAACATTAATAATCAGAAAATTGGACAAATCGTTATTCGAAAATTGCAAGAAAAACGCAAAGACAGTTTGTTATGAAAATGTCTCTGCTTTTCTAACATTTATAATATTTGATAAAGATATATTTTAAGCTGAGATGCTGAAAAACATTTCAAGTGTAATATTTTTGTAATAGAATATCCACGGTGTTTGCAAGTATAGCAAGCACTCCTTGCGACAAAACGACAAAAACTTTTAGTAGATTTCTATTACAAAATAATATACGTTCAGTAAAAATTAGTATAGGAATTTTTCCTCTTATTCTGCTTCCGAAGCATCATGCGTTAACAGTTCTTCACATATTATCTAGGCTAGGTATAAGCTATAGTCCCCCTTAAATGAAATCAATACAGCGGACACGTTTTGCTCTGTGAAACACGGGAGCTTCTTCCTTCTTTTAAGCTCTAGTATCGACAATAAAAACGGTCAAGACATTAAAGAACTTTAAGCAATAAAATGTTGATTTTATAGTTAACAAAACCGTATTCGTATCTATATTACTGGTAGGCATGTGTTAGCAATAAAAAAATTATCCCTCGGCTGCATCAAGAAAATTCTACTTTCTGACTGCTTAAAGTTATCTAATAGTTTAAGCATAATAAAACAACCCTGATATTTACAAATTAAATTAAATTTTACTATCGCAATACAATAATGTGCATACAATAACATACAATCGTGGCAATATAATGACGCATATGTGACAATAAATGCCTTGCATTCCTGGAAAAAAAACCCGTGCTTTCTTCTTTCTTATTCTTATTCTATATTCTTTATTCTTATTCTATATTCTTATGGTTAATACTAAACCTACCGAACATTAAAATTTAATTAATTTAGATTATTTGCAATTTTTGTTACAAAGTATAATTTAACAAAGAGATCTATTGAATCGATTACTGCGAAGGTAATTTTATAATTTCAATAATTGCAAAATAAAAATCCTCAAAAGGGTCGTTCACCTGCCGTGGTAGGATTGGTGTTAAAAATACGAAATGGATATTTTAAATCTTAGATAAATCTTGGAGTGTCGTGTTCGTAAGTAGACAGACGATTTTTCTGCAAAATTGTCATTCTTTGTCGCAACAACTTGAAGTAGAATTCTTTACACGCTTCACAGGTCAAAAATAATAAAAGTTTCGTAACTGTGTTCTTCAAACGTGTTTTACTATTATTCTACCGTAGTCAAGCTCTTTAGATTTTATTATCATTTGTAAATCGCTAAGAACAATAATTTCTTACTGATACTGTAGAAGTTTGTGTATAACCAGTTAAGTGTGTTTGACGACTATATCCGTCATGGAAATGTGGCAGAATTTTGTGTCATGACGATTATATCCATCATGCGTAAAATTTTGTTACAATTTGATATTCAAATTGTAATTCTGGCGAAAACTAAATTATATTCGTAAATTTTGATATGTTTAAAATGTTTAGAGGTCAAGACGAAATGAAACAAACAAATGAAAATTATAAATAATTTAACATAGATTCATGCATCTCTGTAGGCTCTGGCTAGAACTCTTGATTTTCGCGACACACATAGATGCGCGCTTTGAAAAGAGATCGCCGTAGTTAACTGGTTAAAAGTCTGTCATTCTTTTGAGGACTGTTGTAAGTGCTATATCACATGAAGTAACATTAACAATCTTCTAAACATATATTTCCTTAACTTTTCTAACCGGAAGTAACATTTTATTTAATCCTTCATCGTATACGGTTATTGGAGAATACCTAGGCACGCGATAACTACAAATTTGCCTTTTCTTTTTATTTTTCCGCGGAGGTCAAAGAAAATCTAGTCGCCGTTATTGTAAAATAAGTCGTAGGCCAAGGGGTTAAAGTGTTAAGGTGTACACCACTGTATTTCGGTTTGCCCGAGATGGCTGAATGGGATTCGCGAAGAATACAGAGACCGCGTCGAGTAGTATCGGCGAAAGCGGAAAATAAAGCACACTCGACTCGGTTCGACACACGGATTATTGGGTCGAGTGATTGTACCAATACAAGCTCAATTGTGGAAGAGAGACAGTGAGAGAGAGAGAGAGAGAGAGAGAGAGAGAGAGAGAAAGAGAGAGAGAGAGAGAGAAGGGTCGTTAAAATTGCAACTTCCTTGCCGATTGCCACCCTCCAAAGCCCGGTGAGGTTTTCTCTCTGCTCTCTTTACCCCTCTGGCCTTTCGAACGGCGCCGCGCGCGGCCTTTCAATTATTCCGTCATTTTCAAGAAGTCACGAAGAAGAACGACGCGGGTGCATCGTGCTCGAGTAGAGGAAGTTACGGCACGGTTCTTCTCGAGATACATCTTTGGTTCTCGAGAAATTCAATGGACGGCCGTGTTCGATACGGGCGACGACGCCGCGACGGCCAATCTAGGAGAAGAAGAAACCGGGCGAAGCGGAAACGAGGGAAAACTGTCATCGTTTACTGAATGGTGACACGTGTCTGCCGTTGTCTCCTCGCCGAGTGAATGCACCCGTTACCTGTTATCGTGATAAACACGCGAAATCTCCGTTCCCTCTTTCCTCTTCTTCTCCCGTGAAAGTTTTCGACGTTACCAATCAATATTCAAGTGTCACGTCGATAGTCACCGTTGTTGATTTTTGACGTGCGGGAAAATGGATGATGCCCGACTTGGAATATTGTTTAGATCGTTTTATTGCGACGTGTCTTTGCGAAAATCTGATCGGAACGTGCCGAAGAATGCGATTTGTTTTAGTTTCTGCTAAAATATTTCTAATTACAGCACTGAGCTAATTTATTATTTTACGATTTTAATAAAATAGAAAACTCGTGGCTGGATTATGGATTTCAAATATTTATGATGAAAAGGAGAAAATTGAATACAAGACGGTAAAGATATTTGCAGAATTTTAAATAATTGGGCTACGGCTTTCAATTATTTATATCTGTTAACACTTTGCCGATCGGCGAGTATTTCAGAATTTTTCGAGGTCCATTGTTCACGATTGAAAACTTTTCAATGCATCTCTTTTCAACGCTGACAGCAATTTTTATTGTAAATCAACGTGACATCTTCCGTAACGATATCTAATAATTTGGTTAAAAATTACAATGTAAAAGCGGTTTGTTAGGCTTCATTTTGTTACAGTGCAACTATCGAAAGTCCTAATAAAAGGCTTCCAGTCGGTAAAGTGTTAAGAAAAAAAATAAAGAGATTGTGCACCTTGAAATTGGTACAAATAATTTTTAAAATGCGTAAAAATCTGCAGTCTACTTATGGCAATTCAAATTTCAGTTTAATTGAACTGCCATGCACGACAGGACTAGGGACAAAATTCGAAAATGTGTATGAAAATGGCATTAATATCAAGATATAACCCTTTTGGTTAACATTACGTGTTTGACAATTAGTATAAATATTTTTCATAGTGAAAAGACAACCGTCTTTTCAAGAAGTTAGATCACATTTATTTTAAGTAATTTTGAACTTTTGAACTATTTCAAATATTCGTTATTCCATAGTGAATGAGTTATTCCAAATGAATGAGTACTTTCAGTATAGCGCGAAGTTTCGAATAATTAGATAACTTTATTTTAAAGTGTAAAATACAATTTTTTAAATTTGCACGTATTATAGTATCTGAAACTTGTGCATACTGTAGTATTTTTTGTTTATACAAATCATAGTAAGTACCTGTGTTGATACTAGATAATTTATTGGCCATAAAGATTATCAAAAATATTTCCTAATAATCAAGATAGATCGAGGACCATGCCTAAATTGAAATGGCGGACAGTTACCTAAGTGGACTCCTTTAAAAACCGAATAAATTTTTCAACATTGGATGAAATGACTCGAAGTTTTTCTTATCAAGACGTTACAGGGATTAATTTACCAGATAACTTAGAAAAAACTTTTTTTTTAAATTGCTATTAGTCGAAATTGTACAAAAAATAGTGAATGTCATAGCTTTTAACTTTTTTACCTGTACCTATGACGAAAATATTAAAAATGCCTTCTATAAATCTCAGTGAGTTATATACGTGAACAAAAAAGTCATAAAAATTGAAAGATAAAATTTCGGATATAAATTGCATTTTCCCATAATTTTTTTTCCGATTATGCCGAAACTTCGTGTACGCATTTAATTTATTTAGACGCGTATACTTACATAAACCCCGATCGTCTAAAGTGAAATGATAAATTTTAATAAGATTTCGATTCTTTTTGAAAGTCGATCGACTGATAAAGTGGTTCGGTCTATATAATATCATTCAATTTCGATAAAGTGTTTCCCTTAAAACGACCGTACATCATGTCACAGCCGATAAATGTCGTCGGAATAATTTATTCTGATACTCGGTCATTAACGTTGAAGGTACTAATTAAATACCTACACTTTGACGCTGCTTTATTCGTGTATTAATGAGTACTCGGGCACGGACATTCATGCTGTACACCGATACACGCAGAGCGGCCTATTATTGGTGATAGAACCGAGAAACAAATGATTCTCCATAGAAAAACAAGTCCAAAGATATAGTTTGTTGCAAAAACGTATGTATACTAAAATTTATCAATTAACATTTTAATAGCGCTTTCTACATTAAATCTCTAAGCGTTTATAGACAGTAAATTCCTTTTTCTATTTTGTGTTTTGCTCGAGCAAACTGAATATAATTAATAAAACCATCTAACTAAAAAAATAAATGATTATTAATTCTTCGAACAAGAAATTTAAAGGAAGATAAATTTTAAGCGTCACAATATTCCATTTATTATTTTCTGATTTTGTTTTCCAATTAATTTCTTTACTGCAGATAAAAATTAGCACGAGAAAGTACCATGGCTCTCTTGATACACAATATCTTTCAACTGATTTATTACTGACGTTTTCTTTCACTTCTTACTGAAATTATACGATTGTTTCTACCGTAACTTTTCATACGAACTTTTTTATTGCAACGCAAATTAACATAAAAGCGATAGAAAACCTTAATAAATATAATCTTATCGTTATTGTAAAACAAACAATTCTTCACAATCACGCTTAGCCATAGCAAAGACTATAAAATTGGTTACCTTCACGTTGGGCTAGGAAATTATGTTTCGTATGGCGTATTGGCCAGATATATGACATTATTCGATTTCTACCTGCAGCATCGCCCAGCAGGTACGCGTTTGAAAACGTTTTGACGGAAGATTGAAACGCAATGCATTTAAATTTCGGTAATATATTTATTAAAAATAAATTGGCACGAGCTTTCCGCACAATCCAATATATTCTACAGTGGCTCAAAGTAAAACTCGGACGCTGACACTTTTGGGCCTTATGAAGCGATTGGTAGGGTAAGAAAAGAATATAAACAAAAAATAAAGCTATTTTTAGTAAGCTTTATTCAAGGTTATACAAATTCACTAAAAACAAAAACAAACTTTATTTACATTAAGTCATAAAATAAACGAAGTTTGAAAAGTAATGGAATTTGACCTCAAAATAAAACTCGGACAGTAGAAAATTTTCTTGTAGATATGTATATATGTTTCATGCTATTCTCATTTGATATTAATATTTTGTTGGTAGTCCTTTATTTGATCTTACAGCTTTTAATCGATTTGGCATGGATCATACTAGTTTTTCGCAATACGAAGGATTAATATTTGCCCATTTCTCTTTTAATGCTTTCTTTAAATCTTTAGCATTAGAAATAATGTAGCTTTTCTTCTAAGTACGCCCACGTGAATAATTTTTGTCTTTGCTTAATAAATTTTATATGACCTTAAGTGTAAATTATTGTAAATAATTTTGTTTTTCATTTAATTTGTTTTCTTATACTAATAATAACCTCAGAAAGTGAAAATATCTAGGTGTCCGAGTTTTACTTTGAGCCACTGTATATTAGTCTAGTTCAGGGCTCGGTAGTTCCACCGTTAAACGAATTTGTAGCAGGAGAACAAAGTGTAAAATAAAATTATGAGAAGTAGAAAATAAAAAATGAAACCGTTCGAACAGAACTTCTGAGAATCGAACCGATCTTCAAATACAAAATTGTTTAAATCAATGTGCCCTGATATTTCCGTCGGACATGAACGTATCGACATGATAAAAATTGCAGCCCCTTAACGAAATTATATCTACGTAAAGGGAAACGCGAGGGTAGCATTATCGTCGCGGATACACGAGAGAGAAGAAGAAAAAAAAAAACGATCGAAATCAAACGATTTAAAAGAACATTCGATTACTTACGAGATACGCGATTTGATGGACTGGATATGGCAACAGTCGTTAAATCCGAGCGGAATATAGCGTGTCAGATCGATCGAATAACCTCTCGATAGTTAATAACCTTGTTCAGCCACCGTCTGAAATTTCTCGATCGATTCCTGTTATTAAGCTGTGGCTGGCCAACGGCTCAGACCTCGGGTTGTTTTCGTAGAGGGAATCGCTGTAATTAGCGATTAACCGTCGTATAATCAATGTTCTACGTCTTCTGGATTTTCCATTGGTATTCGACGCGAGGATGTTACGCTTTCGGTTTCGTTCCGATGTATTACATACCACCGACAGGAAAGATTTACAATCAAGATAACATAAATGTTACAGTAAAAACCTTTTTTAATTAAATTCAATTTCAGCCACGACAAGAACTTATAATGTACTGCGATAGCTTGGAAACGAACACGAAAGTTTGGCTATAAGGCGTGGGCTCAAATTGATGCGGTAGAATACAAAGTATGGTGAAAAATAAAGAGCAAAAGGTGTGAATAATTAAATAAGAAATGTCAGACAATTTATAAATTAAATTATATTGGACTCGCATCAATAGAAAATATCTAAGATTGATTTTTATATCAATTGTAGTTAGGAAATCATATAAAGTAAGGTTTCCAATTTTGGGTCCAATTTTATGTAGTAAGATAAGGTATTCGGTGGAAAATGAAAGTTTGACTGTACGGCACAAGTTCAACTTGATACGGTAGAATACAAAGTATGGTGAAAAATAAAGAGAAACATGTGTGGATAATTAAATAAGAAATGTGAGACAATTTACAAATTAAATTGTATTGGACTCGCATCAGTATAAAATATCTAAGATTGATTTTTATATTATTTATATTTAGGAAATCATATAAAATAAGCTTTCCTATTTTAAGTGCATAATTGGATAAATAAACAAGAAACGTAAGATGATTTATTCGTTCTAATATATTGGTTCCATGTTTCATCTTACTAATTTTTTAATTTTTAGGTCAATCATATTTAGAAAATTATATAAGACAAACTATTAGATTTTAATATGATCGCGATGAGTATTTACGAAAAAATTTGTATTGCTATGTTTTTTTATTCAATCGCTTTGAATATTTGTATGCGATTCGGAACGTCGAAACTCCTTTCGCGTTTGCATACCATTTTTTAACGTCAAAAAGCATTTGCGATTGGACGGAAAACAAAAATCGTGTTTGATGATAAGGGAGATAAATGTACACAGTTTTAAAAAATGGATAAAATAAATCTGCGAATCGTAAGTTTGATTTACCATTACAGAGATTAAAAACATAGATTGCGTTGGGAAATGAAAAGTACGCCGAAGAGATTTAAAATATAAATACAAATACGAGTGACCCACAAATATTAATTTGATTATACTGCCGCAGCTTCGACGAAGCAAATAAAATAAACAATAAATAAAAACAGTATAAGAATCACTCAATTAAAACATTCCATTAATTTAAAGAAACCAGACAACAGAAAAAATATCTTACATAGAATAGAAAATATTTTCTACTTGAAGTAGAAAATCAAGGTTAATTTAGACACTTGTTTGTATTCATCGAATTTGCACACTGACGACTTTTATTTTACTTTACAAACCAGAATAAATCGATTAAAAAATATTTTATACTTTAAAATATAATGGAGATTTCATCGAGCTTGGTTAATTCACACATTTGTTTATATTCCACGAATTTGCACATGACGCGTATGGCTAAAGCTTTAACGAATAATAATAATCACATTACATAAATACACATACTCGTACATCTCTCACAAAAACCAGAAAAAATGCAAACGTCACTTGCATCAATTGCAAAATATTTTCTGCGTAAAATACAAAAAATATTCCATCGATCTTGGTTAATTCACACATTTGTTTATATTTCACGAACGTGTACACGTCACGAACGGCTAAGCTCTGCAGACTAATAATAATTATTTTATCAAAATATACATACTCCTACGTCGTCCATGCAAATCGGAAAGGAAACAGACGCTTCTTGCATCGATTAGAAAACATAGTCTGCTTAAAATATAACTAAGACACCATAGACCTTGATTAATTTGCACGCTTGTTCGTATCCCACGAATTTCCCGCGAACGGTCAAACAACGAAAATAATCATTTTATCGAGATACTCGTACAAAATTTCGAGAAAATTCGAACACGTTTGCGCTTGTGTGTATTTCATTTATTTCCCAGAACGTAGGACCGTATATTACCTGAACACGCACCAATAAGGTCGGATAGCGCATGCAACATGTGCTTAATCATACCTCGTGCGTAATAACTACGAACCAAGTGGAACGATCACACCGATGTGATTTATGTGGCAGAAACTGATCAGAACTTCGTAAATACTTGACTACCCGGGTCCGGTAGATCGGATAAACTACCCGGCGTTCGCACACGTTCCCCTCTTCGGTTACAATCTTCCTTGGATCTCGATAATCAGGCGATCGGCTTCACCAGATGCGCGATAATTATCGTATCGGGACGACAATTTCATTACGAAATTACCGCTGTGTAATATATAGCGCTCGCGGAGAAGCCGTGCGAAACTGCTTCGGTTTCCAGTCTGTAGACCGTAGAACCAAGTAGATATACACGAGCTACTTCAATTACGGGGGAATTTTAATTTACCGTTGATTAACACGTTCGGAGCACCTTAAATAACCTACTCGTTTACACCCGTTTTAGTCTTTTCGTGCGTTCATCGACGCCACTTGGAGAATTTGTAACAAGAACGAGCGCTGCGAGTTCTTTTATACATGGTACAGTGGCATTCCCGATTAAAAATCAGTACCTGCTGATGTTGAAAAATTTTATCATGTAAGTTGATCGATAAATCTTGGAGTATCGCGTTTGTAAGTAGACAG
>CM052090.1:14449882-14461962 GCA_028453745.1 Agapostemon virescens | reverse complement strand
ATATAAAACATCAATGGAGGACACAGAATTTAAGACTCTAAATTCTGTGTCCTCCATTGATGTTTTATATAAAATAGTATACGGTGCACTTTTGCAAAATCTCATCCAACATATTTGCAACCAATTTACTTTTTCTCCATTAGTGTTTCTTCTTATCTGTTTTTTAATTGCGTTTTGTAGATTTTTTGTTGAAACGAAATTCTCTCGTTTCATTTCGTGTAAAATAAATTTATTATGTTGTCTATATTGGTTTATAACGTCATAATAACCCTGTGGTGTGTACAGGAAATTCTTTTTTCGTAATGCCACTTTTTCTGTCTATGGAAATTGGACTTACACCACTTTCATAATCAATGGTTACGCAATTTCTTTTACCAGCCAATTTTAAATTGAACAAAGCATAGGTATTTTTTAAAATATTAAATACTAACTAGTTATAAACAAAAAGTTTACACTAAATTAAGCATAAATTACGTCACATCTCATGTTTCTTAAAAAAGGACTTACACCACGTTCAAAATCAACGGTCCAATTGTATGGTGACAACAAATAAATAGAATTTTATTTTGTTTTAAAGAAAATTAATAATATACTTATTTAGCACGGAATTTTTGGTAGTGCAAATGGTTATCGCAATAATCGTTTCACTGTATGGTTATCGTAATATTTCAGACAACACAGGACGTCCTGTGTCCACTTCGCAAATTTCTAGGATGTGAACGAAATTTAAATTTCGTACAATTTAGAAAATTGCCACAATGGTACGAGTGTAAGTGGAAATGATAGATCAACAATAAATTGCGAACAATTCGATGCGCTAGGGTAATATTAATTGTACAATTTTCTTATCTGGTAAAATGAAAACATGCATACGTTGGATAAAGTGGTACAGAAGCCCATCGTTAATAACCACACCCACGCATAATCACAATATTATTTGTTTGTATGTCGATATGAAATGATAACGTGAAACGGTTCCATTGAAAACCACACTGTGTACTATACATTTTGATCGACATCATTGCACCGATTGAATCAATTGAAACGCTGAATTTATTGATTCATATAATCAATCATTGATAATTTTCCGTCCAAATGTTACAACGCAGCGAGCATTGTACTTAACCGTAACTTTATTTAATCGGAATTTGTTTGCTTTAATCGAATGTAATTAATTATGGCAAACGAGAAAGACGTTTCTCGATTCAAACATCTTTGTTCACAGTATCTAAACGCAGGAGTTAATCGAAAATATTTTTCTTTAATCCTTTTTCGAGAATGAAGAAACTCTATTGAAATTCTAAAATTCTTTTAATCTTTCCTTTACTTTTATTCCATTTATAAATATTTCTTATAAACGCATAAAATCAACTGCACAATTATTGCACAAATTAATATTCAACTCTCGATCGGTAGACAACTTTTTAATTTTATAATTGATTATGTTCAGGACTATTCAGTGCTCTATACAGCAATCTTTTAAAATATATTTTTCGTGGTTTCTGTTGATCTTAAAATAACAACTATTCAGTTAATTTCATTGTTAGAATCTACATAATTAAATAACACAATATATACGATACATGTATATAACAATATTGTTATACAAAACATTATATACAAGAATATAACTATATACAATACGTACTATATGTAATACATACTACTTAGCCAATTTTAATGCTGAGTAAGTGTAGCGTTAAACGATGAATCTGTAAAAGCGTGTGAGGTTATCAAAATTTTTCTACTGCGGTGAATATCAATTTCAGTGAAAATTAATGGTTGCTCCAATCACGATATGCCAGGAAATAGTCATAGAGGGTAATAGAAATCATAGATGCTATCATCCGGAGAGCCACAAGCAATATATGGCGGCGTCAAGGATATCGTTGGGCACGTAGGTAAAAGCTCGCAAAATTGTATGTATAGGGTATAGGATGGTGGCTGTTCGACGATGCGGATAAGCTGGAAATCGAAACGATCAATCGAGAATTCTTGGCGTGCGTCCATTTATCCACTGGGATTGAATCAAGCAATGGACAAAAAATCACATGGGGAAAGGGGGGGGGGGTGGCAAAACGAAATCGATAGCGGTGATGCGACGAGTGGAACGGGCTAAGCTGTTCCGGGCTATGCTTACAAGCTTCTTTAACGGAAAGTAGACTCCGGGGAGCTTTAATTAAGCAACTAATTTCGGGGCACACTTTGCTCCCGCTGCCTGTCTACCGGCAGACATACGAGCCTGACGCGAACCTGTTCGAAATTTATTGGGGTACGAGGGGTTAAATCGAGCAGTCAACTCGTAGCTGCCGCCCTTCATGGAGCACGAAGGGTCGAATAATGGTAAACATAATTCCCGCGAAATTTCCTTGCCGTTCGATTCGTGCCACTGCAGCGTGTCCCATCAAACGGTCGTGTCTGGTTAACAATCTCAGAGAGACGTCACATTTAATCTTTTTTGCTAGGAACATTAGCAAACTTTTTCTCGAAAATCATTAATTAGTTAAGGGCACATATATTGTACTACTTGCAGAAATTTTTCCATAGCCATATCATCAATAATACGTAAGTGGTCTTAACGTATCCAATTGAAGGGTCATGTCTGGTTAACATTCTCAAAGAAACCTCACAATTGTTCTTTACTTCTCAGAACATTAGCAAACTTTTTTTCGAAAATCATTAATTAGTTAAAGACACATACACTGTACTACTTGCAGGAATTTTTCTATAGTCATATCATCAATAATACTTACAGTCGGTGTGGAAAATATTCGTACAGCGACCAATTTCAAATAAAATTGTGTTCGTAAACTGAAATTACAAATTTTAAGCGAAAAAAATCATTAATAAATATTCTTGGGTATTTTTAGAAAAGATTTCGTGAAAACTAAATTTTATTTTCTTCAAGATTAACAAAAATATACATCCAGCATAGATAAACGTAAGAAATAGATGCACAGAATGTATTCGTACGTCTCTCATTTCTAGCGCTTACTTGAGATATAAACATAATATGACCTTCTGAATGTGACGAATAACAACAAAGGTGATTAGTTTGTACAGAGTAGTAATAGAAGCAAATTTGAAATTTGTAATATACTACAACATGGGTCGCAAAAAGTGCGAAACGACAGAAGAAGAGCGAAAAATTATTATTCAATTACACAATCAATGTACAAAATCACTTAGTGAAATTTCTTCCATAGTGAATAGAGCAAGGTCTACTATTTAAAGTATAATTGACTGATTCGGAGAACGAAAAACTGTTTCAAATAAGAGAAGAAGTGACCGTCTACGTAAGATAAACGAGTATGATCGACAATTAATTATTCGTAAAGTGAAACAGAATCCAAGTATAACTGCCGAACAAATTGAAACAGAACTTAAAAACAACAACGACATAAGTGTGTCAGCTAGTACTGTGCGTGACTATTTAAGAAGTAGCGAATATCATAGTCGAATAGCACGAAAAACGCATTTTGTAAACGAAACTAACCGTAAGAAAAGATTAGAATTCGCTAAGCAACATATTAATACACCAATTAAACATTGGAATAAAGTAATATTTACTGACGAAAGCAAATTCGACATGTTTGGCTCTAAAAATAAATTTAGAGTGTGGAGGACGAAAAATACACAATTCAGAAAAAAAAATTTGCAACCGACGGTAAAACACGGCGGTGGATCTGTATTAGTTTGGGGTTGTATGAGTGCAAATGGAGTGGGGTCTCTACCTTTTATTGACGGTATTATGAATCATACAGTTTATATTGACATTTTGAAAAAACATCTCCATGGTAGTGCAAGTAAAATGGGTCTTAAAGACAATTTTATATTCACCCACGACAATGATCCAAAGCACTCTGCATATAATATAAGGCAATGGGTATTATACAATACATCAAAATACTTGCAAACGCCACCTCAATCACCAGATATCAATCCCATTGAACATCTATGGAATTATCTTGAACAAAAAATACGTAACCATAATATTTCATCGAAAGAAAGTTTAAAAATCGCTTTATTAGAGGAGTGGAACAAAATAACACCGGCTGTAACATCAAACTTAGTAAATTCCATGCCAAGAAGACTGGAAGCTATTATAAAATCCAAAGGCAATCCTACAAATTATTAAAATATAAAAAATATATTGTATTTTTATAGTTGATTTTTCATTATTCATAACTGGACGAATACGTTCTGTGCGTCTATTTCTTACGTTTATCTATGATGGATGTATATTTTTGTTAATCTTGAAGAAAATAAAATTTAGTTTTCACGAAATCTTTTCTACAAATAACCAAGAATATTTATTTATCATTTTTTCGCTTAAAATTTATAACTGAAGTAAGTGGTCTTAGCGTATGTGATTGAAGAGTCATGTCTGGATAACAATCTTACAGAAACGTCATATTTAATCATTCTTTCTGAGAAAATTAGCAAAGTTTGTTATTCAGTTAGTACATTACTCTAAAGAACATATATTATGCTACTTATACTGATTTTTCAATTAAGTAAATATTAAGTATTACATATCAACAGTCTCCTTTTCATACACATATACCCAGGTAGGATATCCATTTGAAATTTTCTAATCTGATCCTCGCTATTGTTGTTTGTTTTTTACAATTCAAATCTTGGTTGATTTATAGTAATTTACGATTTCTAAAAATGAACTGCTTTACAACAATTAAATAATTTTAAAAGTTTCTGTAAACTGAAATCTATTCACCAATGATTGCACAAATGAGAAAACTACGTATCATGTTTCGTACATGAATCAAATTTTTTTATCACTTTCTCTGGAGGGACATTTAAGTGGAATTATTAAAAACTAAATAGATCATGAATAAAATAAGAGTGTCTACATAAATTTCTCTCGTTTTTTTAGCCGTTGGCTATGTGAAGTTTTATCAATCTCTGTATTTCAACGTAAAACATTTTTAATATTCATGACTGTTTTATTCGTAATTAATGCTGTTTATTTATGAGATTTTTTTAAAGAAATACCCAACGAAACAGTGCACGAGAATTTTTATGAAAAATGCAACTTTAATATTTAACAACGAGCCCCTTGCGCGAGCTTACCGATCCGGTCGCATTATACATATTAATGTAATTGGACCAAGTCATTCGACCTCGCTGGAAAACAATGCAAAATATGGAAATCGACGGAAATGCGTAGCATGTCAATTACTTGGATATCCGTATTTCATAGGAGGAATATATGTTTTTTATATGGTGGAAATATTGCTTCGGGATTGGTGGCTCCTGCCCGATGAAAAATAAATCCCGACAGTGTTCCTGCAGCCGCGCGGAACGCTAATACAGCAATGTGTCATAATTTTCAGGGTGACTGACTTAAACCTCAAACTGTTACTGTTTACTCGCAGTTTACAATCTTTTTGGCTGCAGTTAAACCAGCAGTACCTTGGAAAATCATAATAATTTCTATCGTTAACGCTACCGCAGCCGATCATACGACCGATTTCAAATTTCTGATCTTACAATTATTAAAGTTGTAAAATTCCCTTCCTAGCTATCGATTCAATACATTCCTTTATTTAAATAACATATTGTACTAACAATTGTACAAAATCTAAATCAATTAAATCTTTTCATTGTTTATCAAACACGCTGGTTAATTCAACTGTGAATTATTAGACTGCGAATCTTTATGCAAAATAAAAATTTTCTACGTCGACAGAAAGAAACAGGAATTCGTTGGAAAATTGTTTTACGTCTCAATTACTTTAACCAGAAGGAAATAATGAAACTTTTAAATTCCCTTCCGTGTTTCTGCCACAAATGAATAAAATTTATAGCCTAATAATTATATAAAATTATTATTCTCGCCGAAAACGCTAAGCGCAATGTACGACACTTCTCCACGTTATATGAAAATGCGCGAGTAATTACTAAAAACGTTTACAAAATCTCGAATTGAAGAATCGCATGAATAAAATTGCAAAATTCTGTTTCGATCTATGTACGATTTCAAAGTTTGCTCGTATGTTCATCTCTTTCCCGCATTAATTAGAGAATTATGGTCACATAGTCTGTTTTATCGGTTAGCGGTTAGACCATATAAATTCTGCCAGTTCTTACCATATACACCTCGCATCGGATACTTATCAGACGACTCTCTGAAACTCGTAAACTCTCTTTTCTCTTTTATGGTGCAGTTATTAGGTTATTCCGTAGGTAATGTCTCTTTATACTTCGTCTAACATGAGCATAAGGACTCCGACCTCCGGCAAATAGGTCTGTATTTAGAAACCGTCT
Organism: Agapostemon virescens; assembly: GCA_028453745.1. NCBI lineage: Eukaryota > Metazoa > Arthropoda > Insecta > Hymenoptera > Halictidae > Agapostemon > Agapostemon virescens. The sequence continues at coordinate 14,455,674 of CM052090.1, read as the reverse complement.
GCTCTCCAACGATTCGCGAACACAGGAGCTCGTTAAAGGCTGTATGCAAAATACCAATAAAGATATTCACGATAGTGTTTCTTTTGACTTTGTACATCCGTAGCCCCATTAGTTTTTGCAAAACGCGGCTTGTAACTTCTCTTAAAAATCACAAACAACGTTCCTGTGCTTCGTTTGTACAATTTCTCGCATTGGTCGTCTCGTTTCTCCAACGGAAAAATTCATAAATTCCATTTAATCTTGTGCGTAAAATTTAAACAAAAATGGATCGCGTTTCTTTAATCGTATTATTTATGGTACAATAAAAAAACAAACACAATTTATTTTCAGTTTCATATGCAATAGTATGAAAACTGAAAAGCATTATTTTAAAATATAGTACGCTGTAAGTACCAATAGTTGATCGTTTAAGAAAAATGGTCTGGGTTAGGTGCAAACGAATGTCGTAAATTCTTGCTACTTCATTAAATAGGACGCTCTATCCGTGAAAGTGTTATTAACTTTTTTTTAAATAGTTACATTAGAAATTTTATAGACATTTTTGAAAATTTGACAATAAGTAAGAAGTTAGCCGTCATTGGAAATGAGAGAACTAGTAGTTGATCATAAATTGACATTGCCTTTATAAAACTGCAACAATTTAAGTAATGAAAGATTCAGTAATTGAAATTTTGCGAATTTCTTACCGTAGTATTATACATCGTTCCTTAACGACAGCGTCAAATAAATTACAATATGACGTCACACAAGCAACGTCAACGAAATAAATTAAATGGAACCGTGATCGTATTTATTGACATCAAAGAGGCCGGATTTTTATAAAAATGAAACTATAAAACTAGGTAGTTGTTGAGAACAAATGTGTAGAGTTCTAAGATTGCTATTTTGATTAAAAACATTTATTACTAAAGACGTTGTGTCCATGTAAAATTAATGCTAACAGTGCAAGCCAATGCATACTGGTCAATTTTAAGGCTCAATAAATTTAGCGTTAAACGGAATATCTGACTGTTTACCATTTGCAGTCAGTGTTTTCGGAAACTACTGTTAAACCGAATGTCTCGTGTTTTACCATTTGCATTCGGGGCATTCATTGCGTTCTTCGAAACTTTGACGAAGCAATTATTTTATTATGCATAAGTTCTTGTTTGCGGTACCCGAATTATTTAAAAGCTGCGATACTGAATGAAATATTCAATCTCGACGGAAGACGTATCATGATAATTGTACTGCGCAAATATTTGCGACAGGTGTCAGCAGTGATTGAAAGACTTCGAGCGGTTTTACTCGATTTTTCTCTCGTGTGACAATCGAGATCCATTTCAATCTCTGCTCTGCTTACTGTCGCGCGATCCTCGCGTCTCTCCCGTGACAGAATAATCACTAGTATGAAACCGGCGGCGTTTGCGCGGAAGGTATGCTCGTCAAAGAGGTAAAAATGCACTACTCATTTACCGAGGAACATTCCATATATAGAAAAATATTATTCCGACCGAACGAAAACTGAAAACAACGAGCACCAAGCGAAGATAGAGTCGAGTCTCATCCGGCAGAGATTGCATCTTCCATGCTCCGTCACGCAATTGGGACGAATTAAATCACGAGCTTGATTAGAGCCTCGAAAAAAAGTTGAATCGTTCGAGTACGTCATCTTCTGATGACTTTGCTTTTTTAATAAATGCAACGGTGCTCTTGAAAAAAACGCAAATATTTTCCTTTCTAAATTCTACTGTGTGTCTCGTTAAATAGAACGATATTTCAGAGAGAATTATTGCTGATTCCAGAGATCTACTAAATTTTTTATACTTACGGTGCCTTCGTTCCTTCTTCGCATAGTTTGCATCCCGTTGTCATCTCTTTATTTATTTTATCGCGCTTCATAATTTCGATGACTATGATTTGAGCCGTTTATTTTGAAAGTGGCGTAAGTCCATTTAAAAAAAAATCGAGTCAGCTACCATAATAGTTACATTTTTACAAGATCTTTTCATTCTGAGGCAACTTGTTACTAATATATTTAAAATCGTTAAGATTTTGTAACACGAACATTTGCTGGTTGATGAAGCGATGAAAAAGTTTATTTTGAAAGTGGCGTAAGTCTCATTGTAAGAGTTTCAAATAGATATGCAAAATAATTCTGCAATAAAATTTTATGAGATCCCAGCTTTATGTTTAATTATCAAAGTAACAGTTGAATTATCAACTTGCAATGAATTTGTTTTAAACAACGGAATAGTGCCTGTCCACAGAAAATTCGATTTTTAAAAGGCTAAAAAATACTGACGGTGAAAGAGTAAATTGGTTTAAAGTATGTTGGATGAGATTTTTGAAAAGCAATTCATATAAGTTATTCTATGGAACGACAATGTACGAGGATGCACCATTCAATACATTGGATATACTACCGTAACGGGGAAGACCGAAAAACTTTAGTAATATCCAGTTGGCATCACTTTACAAAAAACCGAGACCACTCACAAACCTAAAATATAAGGACTTAATGGATTTATTACATTATATACCACCTGCACACCACAGTTATTTTAAATCCCTCCCGCGTACACAAACTGGGGAAAACTGAATAATAATTAATAAAACTATATTAATTTTAATGTAAAAATTATTTAATAAAGAATGAAAGTTGAATATTTTTTTGATTTTATGACATAGAAGTGTATACATTTATTTTAATTTCAAGGGAAATTTACTTTTCCTATGGACTTGTGCTTTCTTAAAAATATAAGTCCATTCATCAAAAACATATTATTTCTTCAATAATGTTAATTATTCTAATTGGGATGATAAATTTGACACCCTCCGAAACCCAAACACATTATTCTATTATGTTATCTGTTACCCATATTTTTAAATTTAATCCAACGCAAACCCTTCAATATCTCGATTCGAGCATAAATGAACTTAACGCACTTGCAAAATAAACGGCTCATTTAAACAACCTTAGAACGCTAATCTTTCAAGTCCTAACTTAACTGTCTACGTACAGTAGTGCACGAAAGAATTCGGACACTCTTCAAACCTAAATAACTTTTTTATGATTGGTCCAAACGTCTTGACTTTTCTTGAGCAATTAGTTGCATTGATTTAATAAATGATATACAAAATTAATTTTGCAAATATTGGAATTGATGTGAATTACATAACCAATAAAAACGGAACATTTTAAATATTTTTTATTTGAGTCACGCACAAAAAATTTTATAGACGCATCTGCTAGATCTATGATAGTTATACGCATGCAGAAAAATTCATTAAAATCGATGGACGTACACAGGAGGTATGTACCATCGAAAATGGTGAAAATCGCAATTTTTCACGATTCTTGATCAGTTTCTGCTTAAACTACAGAAATTCTTACATCTTTCTACGCGTGCCATTTTTTCCCGCGTCAATCGATTTCGGTGAGATTTTCAACATATGTATAACTAACACAGTACTGAAAAACGCATATTTTAAATTTTCATTACGAGTTGAAATAAAAATGTTTTAAAAAATGTCTTTTCTACTTTCCCACGTAATTTCTACCAATTAGAATTATTTCAAAATTATTTTTGCATATCATTTAGTAAATCAATGCTGCTAGTTGCTCCAGAAAAGTCAAGTCGCTTGGTTCAATTTTGAAAAAGTTATTTAGGTTTGAAGAGTGTCCGAATACTTTCGTGCGCTACTGTATGTAACTTTACTTTTGAATCAACTTTATTTCTACATCAGTCAACGTGATTTTCGTGTACACTTTTTATACGAGTGAGAACATTATGGCAGTAACACGACAACATCATGCGATGTTTAATTAAAATGTGACGGTAAACGAACGGCCTGTTAATCAGCGATAGGAAAAGCTAAAAAGTGAAGGCAAGAGTCTCTTAAATGAAGAACTGATTAAATGATTGATGATACGATGATCACAATGTTGCGTACTCTAATCAATACATTTTTTCTAGGAAACAGTTATGTTTCTTCAAAGTTACTGTCACAGATCGAACGTATTAAACGCAACAAATCTAATCGATCAATTTAAAAATCTTCGCACATCAACACTAGAACTACCGGAACAGTCAAAATGATTGGTTCGTAATTTTTTCTTTCACAATTCCAGAAATTATAAAAGTATCTTCGTTGGAAAGCTTCGAATGAATTTCTTTATCGAAGCAGACATTGTAATAAAAATGGGACAAGCTCTGAGTAGATGGAACCTTGTCATTATTACCAGTCACTCTACATCACAGTTCGGTTATTACTCGGTCTAGTTCTAACTTCGGTTCTAGTGTTAAGCAGTATTCTTTTAAATGCGTTTGATACATAATCGAGCCACGTTAGAAGACTATGCATCTCCATGCTTCGATACTAGGGAAAGATCGGATTGGTATCTTCCGGGCGGATCGTTGCGTTTCCGGTGGAAGAAAGGCGAAGCGTATGAAAAACAGACGTGGCTATACCATTCAATTTTCTCCTCTACTACCTTGTCCTATCTCCGATCATGCTGGTGAGGCGTACATAACCCGTGTCCCGATCGTGTGGCTCACCCTGTATACTACGGAGACTGCACAAGCATAAGCATCGGGCGATGGAGGATCGGCTGCCACGAGGAAGAGGGCGAGGATCGCTTTCAGCCGTAGCAGTAAGCAGGGCAAAAAGCGAAAATCTCTCTCTGAGCTCCTGATGGTAGCTCTTCTTCCTATCCCCTGGGGGAGTCCTCGGGAACGACGAAGGGTAAAACGAAGGACTGAAAAAAGATGAGAAAGACGAAAGCAGAAGACGCGGGAGAGCGACGGAGAGGAACCAGCCGGGGAGAGAACGCGGACGAGGAAAAGAGCAAGAGAGAGAGAGAGAAAGAGAGAAGCGAACCGGCTGGCGGTTATTTTAATGAGAGTTAAAGACCTTGAGTAAACGTCGAATAAATCATTTTGCCGGGGCGCTAAGTGCACGACAGAGGGGAAGTGCATCGTTGGACACCTCTCTTTATCCGCGCGGATCGCAGACAGGCGCGAGGTCCCGATGCCGCGCGTTACCGTGCAAACGCCTACGTGCGTTCCGTGCATTTCGTATGCGAACCCGTTGCAACCACGGGATGCAACCAGATGCAACAAAATTCCGGATGAAATTCGATTTTCGGAGGACCACCCCTGGCAGGCAATGTTCGATCGAAGTCGTCGACGTGATCGATGAACGAATCACTTCGAGCGCGAATTAACGCTGTCGGTGTCGAACCAGCGGACACAGATGTCCCATACATTCGAAGGAATTTATTTAACCCTTGACGATCTAAAGGACCCGTCACGGCACGTATTCCATAGAAAACGGAAGATCCCGATATGGGTATATGAAAAGAATATTCACATAATTTTCTGTTATTTTATGGGCGAGTATTAAGAAAAAGCTCTTGGCCGGCTAAGGGTTAACTCTTCGAGTGTTGCGACAGAGTCAGTTTTGATCCGGGGTATCTATGTCGTTGGTTAAGTACGGAGATTCTAACAGTTAAACTGTTAGGAGTAGTTCTTAAATAATAACGAAGCGGTTGTTGTATCTGCAAGAGGCACCACTAAAAATATATTCTGAAAAATTGATGAATAGAACAGTGAATCGAAAAGGTACAGTCCAACTTTCTTAGTTTCGAATTCTGAACAGGGTTGTTACGACGAGTACGTCAGCACAAGAATTTATGATTAAATCTGGACAAACAATTCCAGGCTCCGCCCCTTTCCTACACCTCCCCAATAAAAAATCTAACCCACGTCTAACACAAAATTCAATTTCCATTAGCTCCAAATATGTCA